>LQNS02278157.1:5488587-5501228 GCA_001587735.2 Parhyale hawaiensis
GTCTGCCACAAGGTGCTAGCTCTGATGAGAGAGAAGTTATTTGCAAGCGATGGCCGCTGTCCCCGAGTCTGGAGAAATGCACCATATTTTGTTGGGCCCGCAGTAAAATTCAATAAAAGCTCTAGCGTTTATGACACTTCGGAAGCAAAATTGCTATCGTCGGCCACCGATGTTCGCTCAAGAAGCTGTTCTCGGTTCACGAAACTGTAGCTACTCCTTCTGCTTCAGCAATAATCAAAGGACTGGCTGAAGTTCCGTGTTCCTCTCTTTATCTCTCAAAATGAACGACCTTCTTCATCAAACTGGAATCCTTGAGACTTCTGTATCTGAACAACATCAGAGGATAAGGTTTCTGGTTCTTCAACCAAAATCCCAAAAATTGGAAAGGGGATTAAGATGAAAGAAAAAAAAAATTTTTTTTAAAGAACTGTTGTTGCTGCGTTGCCTGAGAGGTCATCCATCAGGGATGCTCCATGAATGACGAGCGAACCCCCCCTCCCCCAAGTCATCACCAGGGATTGTAATTACCAAGGGCGGCCAAGATTAAATGCCTATCAATGAATGTATTAGCTGTATGGATACCGTAATTTTTCTCGTTTTTACACCATAGTTTTCTCCGCCAAAGAGGTTATGTTTTCTTCGTGTCTGTTTGTTGGTCTGTCTGTCACCAAGATAACTCAAAAAGTTATGAACCGATTTGGACGAAATTTACAGGAATTGCTTGGTACGTTAGGAGGAACAGATGATTATTTTTTGGTGAAGATATGTCCACCCGTTTGTTTGTTTGCCTCATTTTTCTCAATGCCATAACTCAAAAAGTATTGGACGGATTTTCATGACATCTACACGAGTTGTTAGGTATAGAACAAAGAGTAAATCACCAAATTTTGGTAATGATCTGTTTGTTCGTTCGTTTGTCACTGTTTTTAATTTTATGCTTGTTAGCACCATAATTCAAAAAATAAAAAATAATTAATGGATCTTTATGAAATTTATAGTGGTTGTTAGTAATGTTAAAAGACATACCTAAAAGATGAAATTTTGATGCAGATCGGCTTGTTCGTTTGCATGTTTGACTCATGTTTGTTAGCAGTATAACTCAAAAACTTATGAACAGATCTTCAAGAAAATTGCACAAGCTGTTATCACTATTAACAAGCACAAATGATTGCATTTTGGACTTTATACAAAGAAAATTATGGTTTCAGAGCCAATTTTAATTTTTTGCTACCGTTGCTTCGCTTGGCGGATATATGCGCTCTCAGAGTGCTCTATTTTTTATTGTATTGACACATGAAGCAGAAAGTTGTTCTGCTTATCATTGATTAACCTACGTCTCAGGCATAATGATGTAGCGGTAAACGTTCAATTGTCCATTGCACACAAGTATCCCAGTTGTACTGATCAGAGTTGCAAATTGAGAGGTAATAAAGTTTGGAGTCCGGGAGTTGGAGCCAAAAACTGCCTAAAAGAGTCTGAGTCAAGTAAAGTTTGTATGTTTTGAGAAAAAGAGTCGAGGTGTCGATGATTTCGGCAAGCACTCTGCTCTGAGTCAGAAATAGACGATACCCAGGAGGTAGAGTCCAGTGTTGTCCGTGTGACTCCGTAACCTGTGATTGCAGTATAAGCTCATTTGGCTGCGGCCGCTTCTTTGATATTGTAAATATGTTATGAAACTGAAAGGTTCAGTCTCTCTTCATGATAATAATAAAAAGAATAGGTCGTTCTGTAAGAGTCTGTTGCATCATTTAAAGGAAACAAATAATGCAATAAATTAGCACTTACTATTTTTGTCCGTATCGATGCTCAAGCCGAAAGATTGTTCCTCTGCTGTTTAGGCAAATCGGAATCACCGCGAGTGCATCTGAAGAGTGGAAACGCGTCTAGGCCTTAACAGTTTTTTCACTATTATTTTAAATCGCTAGATACACCGATAATGAAAATATTAATATGTACTTATAAAATCTATATCGTCATTGTGAAAATAACGAAGTTTATTGAGATACTGTACCAATCTCAAGCCCCTCGATCGATGCCAACGCTATTCGGGGAAGCTACTAAAGCTGGTTATGCATAAATGAATCTACAAACACGATGTGTTTTTTATAAAGCTGATTAACTTCCACTCCCCATCCTGCATTTCTTGTTTAATAGAGCAAGCTTTTAACGGAAAGCGAAAGTCGTAATCAAGGTCTCTCATCTTCGTTTTACTGTTCCCCAATTTTTTCTCTACTTACTAGCTGTTAGCTGCTGCTGTTGTTGTTAGCCTGACTCAGCTTGAAGAGAATAAGGCCATCGCCATGCCAGAGCAGCAAGCAACAGGCAACGTTGCCTCCAATGCTGCCCGCTATTTGCAGTACATAGAAAACGCTCTATTTTCTTCGCATGCCCGCCCATTTTTTGAGGAAACAGGATCCCTAGCCGCTCGCCCGTGTTCGCTCGGTTTGTTTGTCGCATTGTTGCAGGTTTGAGCGAACATGTGGGAGGCAGTGAGTGCACCAATGTGGTGTAATACATTTCGCCAACATCATTTTACATCTCAACTAAGACGTTGGGTGCAAATACAGAGGCGCAGTGAACGGAGTGATATCCTTATAGATTTTACCAACATTTTACTCTAAAATCTTTCTCAATTCGTATCTTGTGTCTTTAGTTTATCTTATCATAGGTCAGAGCCAGCAGATCGTCGCATAACATCCGAACATAATCTGGGAATTTATATTTATCCTCTGGCAGTTGAGTGTACAATTCTTGGACAACCCGCTTATTACTACGTTCGGCATTTAGGGATGTACCCACGGTCTCTCTATCTCCTTGCTTGTAACCGTCGGTAATACCAATACAGCACAACTGGATCCATTTTGTTAACTTAAACGCCGGCAATACACTGAAATATTGAAATGCACGCACTGCTAGCACCGAGATGTGGCTGCCACGCGCGCGCGAAGCGGGCGGGGCCAGGCAGCATGCTCCTGAGCAGCATTGTCTCACGTGTTGTTCTTGTTGCTTGCTGCCTTAGTTGCCGAAGGGCCTTACAACAGCTAATTAGTGCTCGATCACGGGGTGGGGGGGTCGACCAATATCTGTAATAGTAATAACTACAGCACTCTGAGAGCGCATACCTCCGCCAAGTAAAGCAACGGTAACGAAAAATTCAAATTGACTCTGAAACAATGATTTCTTTTGTATCAACTCTAAACTCTAATCATTTTTTCTTGTTCCTGTTAAAGGTATTGATAGTTTCTGCAATTTTTTGAAGATCCTTTCATAACTGTTTGAGTTATGCTGCTAACAAACATAAGTCAAACATAGAAACGAATCATCCGATCTGCACCAAAATTTAATCATTTATGTCTTTTAACATTACTAACAATTCCTGCAAGGTTCATAAAGATTCACTCGAAACTTTTTGAGTTATTGCGCTAACAAACATAAAATAAAAAACAGCAACAAATATACGAACGAGCTAGCAGATCATCACAAAAATTTGTTCAATTACCGCTGATCTAACAACTCACGTAAATTTCATAAAAGTCCTTCCATAACTTTTTGAGTTTATGGCATTGAGAAAAATGAGGCAGACAAACAAACAAACGGATGAACAAATCTTCACCAAATGTTGATCATCTGTTTCTCCTAACATACCTAACAATCCCTGTAAATTTCATCAAAATCCGTCCATAACTTTTTGAGTTATCTTGGTGACAGACAGAGACCAACCCGACGAAAATACAACCTCCTTGGTGGAGATAATAATACACCCTTTGGTTTACTAGAGATGAGCTGTCGCTGGAAGGCATCAAGCAGTACACAGTTCCAGTGGAGAAGGAGCACTGGAAGTTCGACGCTTTGTGCGACATGTATGACAAGATCCTAGTGAAGCAAGCCATCATATTCTGCAACTCGAGAAAGAAGGTAGGGTTGCTGTCGTCCCCTCCATGAGCCATGTTAGGTTAGGGATTACTGTACGTTGAACATGCGTTATCGTATGAAATTGCAGTGTCTGCGCCAGAGTTGCTGCGCAGTATGAGTTGGACATTTTTCTTGGCGATGAATCGGCGCAGGAAAGTGACTGGACCCAGGGGTCAGGAGTCGGACTTCAGAGCAGTCGAGTCGATCCGTTAACCAATTGCAAACAATCAAGGGAAAGCAGTGTTTGTAAAGCTACTGTCGTAGGTGGTACTGTCACTGAGACTCAGCAGGATATTGCAGCCTTATTTGACAGTGAAGGTAAACCTTTAACTGAACGGTAATTGTTGACTTGCTAAGTTCTGTTCATGTTGTGATGTGTAGCAGGATTGTGGTAGTTGATTTAGGGTATTAAATTTCCGTAGTCTAAATTTATTGCATGATAGCAGTCTGATTTCGCCATATTTTGTCTGTTTTCTGCAAAAGCCACTACATTCTCAGCTTGTGATGCGGCTGTTTGTTCAATTCTCAGTGCTGGCAACGCGGATTTTCACTGTAGCACTAACGCTCCATCATCGAGGAATTAGCAAATTAACTCTCGGCACGTTATTCTCCTCTTATTTTTCTCCAGCCCTCGGGGGTATAGTCTGGCGGGCCCTTTCCCTGCCACAATATATTTGTCCCTTACAACCCCTAGGGTCCCTAGTGCCTTCTCCGCAGGGGATATTGCAGCTTGCTGCAGTTCCTGCTGACGAGGTTATTTTTGTAAATAGGGTGTCTAGCAGTCTGATAAACTGGGAAAACTCAGGGAATAAAAATCACTCTGGGAAAAGGAACCAAGAATCAAAATACTCAGAAATTTCTGCAGGGCAGTGAATGGTGTTCAATTTGTGGGGTAATCTTTATGAGTGTGGCATTCCCCAGAGCCTGAGCCCTATGAAGTTTAATTGTTCTGCAGTACCAAACAGGTGGACGACTGTCTACTCTATTTTGCAGCAATCCTTATATTGTGAGGGTGATTGGTCGGAGTTTCCCTTGCTTGGAAGCTCCAGTCTCGTATTACGTCCTTGGGCTCTGAGCTGTTTGCAGTTAGTGCTTGCTTTGGGCGAGGATAAATTTGCTTAATGGGGATAATCTCATTGTCACTAGTGACTCATAAAGTGCTCTCTTCCAATTACAAAATAGGAAACCAACAAAATATCTTGCATTTGTTTTTTGCTGTTCAAGAATTAATGGTGAATCTTAATGCTTTTCACTCGGTTATACTTCCATTTGTTCCTGGCATTAGGAAATATCTGCTAATGAGGCAGTAGATGCTACTGCAAAAGGGCTCATTTACTAAACTATCTGACAATTTCGCCCTTACTTATTGGTGACACAGTTATTGTTGAAGAGGAAAATACGGTGCCTTTGGCAAGATAGATGGCACGACTCAGTTTGCCAGTGTGGTAAGGGTAAATTCCTTGCAATAATTAAAGAAAGGCTGGGAGATAAGCCATGGGCCTGTCATCGGATGAGATCTATTGAATCTGCCACTTCGTGTTGACCATGAGGGAGTATGCTTCCATCTCCATCGCTTCAACTTCTGTGACTTCCCAAACTGTGACTGCGGGCCTATAGATACTATCAAGCATTTTCTGTTGCATTGTTCCCTTCTTCATAACTCTCAGGAAACTCTCTTCCGCTCCTTGTCTTGTCTGGGTGTTTCTTTTACGGTAGCTAACCTTCTTGGAGGTGGTCCCTTTCCTTCTACGGTGCAGTCTCAAATTCTTGCTGCTCTAACCACATTTTCTCCCAATTTCTGGGAGTTAAGCTGGTATTTTTTAGGACCTTGTAGATACAGTATGTAGATAACTAATTGATGTCTTTTGGAAAGAAAAGCCTTTTTGACCAAATTATTATACACAGGCTTTATGAGTAGGTTGCTTTTCATTTTCAATATGTGTATGAATATGCATGTGTGTGGGTCCCTATGTGTAGGTATGTAGGCCCTACAGTATAGTGATATAAGTGTATGCCACCTAGCTATGACATGTATGAAGTTAGCTAAAATTTTTGTATCTGGAGCATTCACAGATTGAAAGCAGTGTGAATTGCTCTATGGCGTCCATTGGTGTAGCTAGCCATGCAATCATTGGATCTGATCTTAGAATGCTACCGCTGATCTAAGTTATCAAGCTACCAAAGTTGACCTTCGGTATTGCTGTTTGCAGGCCAATCAAATTTGCTGGCATCATATTGATCATAGTAATTGTCATTTTGAAGATATCTGATGGGTGGCTGGTATAAGAGTACCATGTATGTAAATGAATGTGACTAACTGCTAACTACTCATCTCTCAGGAGGCATAGAATGGGCCGTAGGGTTGGACAGTTAAGTTCGTCCATCCAATGTTACGAGGAGCGGCGACCCCAGGTGTCTCGTATAGGTTACCTTAGCCATTAGCTAGGCCTTCGGGACGTCTATCTTTCGTGCCCACTTTGCTTCCTCTTCTTTCCTGACTTCCTGTTCCTATACGCGTTGATCCTGTGTAGGAACGCCTTCGTGCATGGGTTCCCCATTTCTATAGTCTTGCTACACCTATGTCCCTTGTTTCTCCCTCTGCTAGATCGCCATTGTTGTGAAAACGGAGGCTTAAATTACTCAATATAATAGGTAATACTAACTACTTACCTCAGCTTATCTCAAAAACTTTTCCCTGCCTATTGGCTATGGATGTTGCTTGGTGGAGATGTGCTGTCCCTTGGCGGTATCATGTTCTGGGGTTGGGAATCTGTACGCTTATGAGAGGTAGTGAGTTTTCCCTGAGGCAGCGTCGTCCTTTTTCCCTTCAGAGACTCACTGCAGGCACCTGTAATAATTGACTAAATTGTCAATTTTTGATCTCATAGTTAGGTCTATGTTGTAAGCTCCAAGCTTGACCAGGACAGGCTGGACCTTGTTAGTGTATGTAATGTTATTAGGTCTATGTTGTAAGCTCCAAGCTTGACCAGGACAGGCTGGACCTTGTTAGTGTATGTAATGTTGCGTGCAGGGCATATGTTGACAATAGCTACTAACAGAATAGCATTAAAATCAGGTGTATATCAGGACTCTAACCGCATGTTTATCTTCTTGTTTTTTTTTTATTTTTGGCTCACTTTCGATCTTTTTGAACTGTAGAGAGGTGTGGGGTGGTTGATCCTCCTGCTTCAGATAGCTAGTTGTTTTCTGCTTATTATATCAAGTATAGCTAGTACTCTTGTAATGCCCCTTCTGCTCACTCTAAGAACAGTCATTGGGGGAGTCCATTGTGTTCTCAGAAGTCCTGATTACTAGAATATTGGATGGGATCCATTTCTCTGCTGCCCTTTGGTGAATGTGGGTTGGGGTGTGTTTTTCTTTCTGTTCCAGGGTTCATTTGCAGAGTTGTGTTTTCTCAATACAGTAATATAACTTAAGACTGGAAGTTTCATGGGCTAAATCTCGCGAGCCTTTCTAAAAGTTGATGAAAGAAGTAGAAAAAGAGGGTGATTGGTAATGGTTTCAGTCCCATTACGCCCATTATCAACTGATAATCTCATTATTTGAGAGGAGAATGGACAAGCTGACACTCAGGGAAATTTCAGCAAAAACCTGGAGAACTCGGGAATTTCACAAGTCTTGATCGCTGAACACCATGTGTAAAGTTGGTAGGCTCTCAATACTTCTGTTTCAGGAGTTGGCCGACCTATTCTCGCTAGACATCTACTTTTTGTTTTTCGTTTCCTTTCCCTGCGCGGCGTAGCTGAGCGAAAGCGTTTAGCCGTGCCCGGGGGGTTGGAGATGCACAACTTGCGCCTTTTTCCTGTCAGTAGCGCACTGACCACTTAAAATCTGAGACCTACCGGCAGAAAAGCCGAGACAAAAATCTTGATAATTTGAAACAAGACGTACTTCGCGCATTAGTCGCGTACGAGCCTGTGTTAAACCACAGGAATAGTTCGGCGCGATATAGACATTGTATCCCTGATGCGCTAGTAAAATTTTGTACTACTTCTACTACTTACTCTTCTCCTTAGCAACTAGACACAGTCATTTAATGAACAGGAGCATAAACTGTATACGAGGTCATAAATTTTTGTACGTCATAGGTGGACTGGCTGACCAAGAACATGAAAGAAGCAGGCTTTGCTGTGTCGTCTATGCACAGTGAAGTGAAGCAGAAAGAGAGAGACGCCATAATGAAAGAATTCCGCTCTGGAGTATCGCGGGTGCTCATCACCACAGATATCTGGGCCCGTGGTATTGATGTGCAGCAGGTAAGTGGCTTGCTACGTGCGTTATCTTCTGTGCTGGGGGGAGTATGTTATTTACTATTACGCTTTTCATGGTGAATCCTTTGGGGTTACCTGATGAAATTACTTGAAAGTTGAGACACATTCAATTGTACTGGCCTTTGTCAGTTATTCCGTCTTTGGATATGAATAATTCGTCGTCAGAGACTCGACGTGATTCGAACCTGAGAACTCAGCCCAGCGAGGCACAAGACCAGCGCTAACAGAACATAAAAAGCAAGCCCGTAATAAGCAATGTACTCCGAATTGCGAAGCACCGCTCCATAGAGCCAGAATTTATCCAGCGGCGCTTACCGTTCTGTGTGTTGGAAGATGCACAGTATCCACGATATAATTCCTTCGACAGTTGAAATTTTTTAGTTTCACAAGCTCCTGGCGTTATCCAGGAGAGTCGCTTACAGCTTCCATTAAGCATAACTAACAAAGTTTCTGGAGACACAGGAACAACTGTCTATCAACCCGCGTGTGGGTGGGAAGTGTGTGAGTGAACAAGCAGTTGTGTATACTACAGGACCGAAGCGTTAAGTTCGCAACAATAGAAAATGCTGCTCTCTTTACAAAAAGAGATCATCACCGTGCTTCTGAGGCATGAGTCATGAGAAATTTAAATCTTTGCGGTGAGAAGTCCTTTCTTCTACTGAGGACTTGTACCATCGAATCAACACCGTCCGTGCACAGTTGCTCTCCACCTGCTGCTGCACATTAGTTACCAGCTAGCGCGGTTGTAGACTCTAAAAGCCCGCTGCAGACGATAATCTTTTGTCCTGTGTTTTCACTTCATCGCTTTGGCATACGTCGTTGTGTCCTGCCAAACTCAACTGCGTAGCTGCCGAAAGTTTCGATAAAATGTGAGCCGTCGTATCTGCTGGCTTAGCAAGTGTCGCCAGTACAGTTTCTGGTGTATTTTCAAATTTTGAGCGAATGATGACATAAGAAAGCTATGTGCTTCTTTGTTGTTTACACAGACACAGCAATGCTTTCGCACGCAGTGAAGTGAAAACACAGGACAAAAGACTATCGTCTGCAGCGGGCTTTAGAGGTAAAGAGGAAGTGGAAGAAATTTGAGTTTTTGGTAGTTTAGGGAGAAGTCTGCGTCAAGCGCCTTGGATCAAACTGCCTCAGCCAAGCAGGTTATGTTTTTACCGAGGTATGTCTGTCCGTTTGTTAACGACAAAACTCACAATGTTACTGATGGCTCTTCTGCTCTTCATGAAATTTACCAGAACTGTTACGAAGGGTGCGACGAAATGATGGTTAGACTTTGGTGATAATCAGTTTGTTTTTGTCTGAATACCGATCTGTCTGTTGGTATTGCTCTGCGCGGCGGGGGCCTGTGTTCTAAGAGGGCAGCTGTAGTTTAATATTGCATTGACTAATATAAACTTAGGGCCCATATGGCTGAGGTACAGCGAAATGTCCTTGTAAAAATCAACTAGTTAGTTAAGCTTGACTCGTGTGTTAGCAGTCAGTAATGAGAGTTGCGGAGGAATAAAGACTGCGGCTTTTGTCTGCATGAGTGGGACCCCTACTGATTCTTGAAGTCTGACGTTCCATGGGGAGACTCTGAGCTGGAGTAAAGTTTGTAAGCTCCCCTGACAAGAAAAAATCGTCACCTGTTACAAATACGGTGTAGACCACCAAAAGCTCGTATAGTAGCAGAAGTTTGCACCCCATAGAAGTTCAGGCTATGTCGAAGTACTCTAGAGACTCCAGTCTTCATTCCCAGCTGCCCAGGTATAGATCTGTACCTGATCTGCTCTAGAACGATGGACAGAAAGCAAGATGTCCCGGAATGGCAAAAACTAATTATTGCTTTTGCTCGATCTATGGGACATCAAGGAAAGGACGTAGCAGAGTTTGCTGATGTTTCATGCCGCACTGTTTTACGAGTCTTCTAACAATGGAAACAAATGGGTTCAAAGGACAATGCTAGGCGTAATTGCGGTTGCAAAAAATTGCTTACTGATAGAGACCGCTGTCGCATTTCACGAATTGTTGACAGAAATTGCTTTGCATCATGGATGGGACTGTTGCAAAATGTCAATTACGGCCCTTTTCCTGCTATTTCTGAATGGGCTCTTTGTAGAAAACTCCATCCAGTGAACATATGGAGTCATGTAGCTCGTAAGCGACCAATGTTAACAGCAGCCCACGATACCGTCTGAAATGGATCAGAGTACACGCACATTGGACTGTCGAGGACTGGAGAAACGTCATCTGGTCAGATAAATCGCGATTCTGTCTCTGTGTAAACGATACTCGCCGTCGTGTTCACCGAAGATCACATGAAGCCTGTGTGCAACGGACGATATAGGAAGAAAGTGGGTCTGTCATGTCCTGGGACTGTTCTAATTACTCGAAAGTGGGCTCTTTGGTTGAAATAATCATTAAACTGACTCAGGAAAGCTACATTGATTTGCTAAAGGACTTGAGTTGTGCCATTTACACAGTATCTCCATAAGGATCGAACTGCTACTTTACCAATCTGCTAGGATGATAACTGCCACTATACATCGGGCTAGATCTGTCAAGCTACCATATACAACGGGCTGGATCGGTCATGCTTTGGCATGAAAACCATTCTCGCTCTATAAGGCACCTAGAATGGCCGGCCAAGTCTCCGTTTATGGGACCATCTTGAACGACAAGTTAGACGCCAAGAAGACTCTCCTGGTACTTTGGCTGATTTAAGGCATCGATTGATGCAAGAGTGGTTCAAAATGGATCATGTGCAGGTACAGTAGAAATCTTGTAGACTCCATGTTTTCCAAAGTTGCTGCTATTAGAGTGCTAGTGGAGGTCCTACACCTTATTTGTAAAAGGTGACTAATTTTTTGGCCGGGGATCTTCGTTTGCCTTTGCTGACAGTTAACTTTAGTTGAGTTGGAGCCATCAGGAGCAGGATAAGATTTGTATGCATTGAGTTGGACGCTTGCTAGCATTAAGAAATGGAGTCGGACGTTCTACATTCCAGTTCTATCACCTCGCTTATAACCCACTCCCTCCATTATCTGCACTTAATACGGTCAAGTGAGCTACTGTGAAGTGTTGCCCTGTATCATTGCTTCATCTGTGTTGTTGCGCCTGTACTGCCGCTCGTTTTGTGATCCAACTAGTGTAGCTATATTAATTGGACAGTGAAATTTGGTTATTGGATTTCCAGATCAGCGTAATGATGCGCAATGCTTGTTTTGCTGCCAGCATGACGAGTGAAAATTTTTCACTTACACTTTCTATATTATAGGTGTAAATATATTGTTTGGTTTTACTGAAGCAACACAAGCGTCACGGTGCTGGTGTAGTCAGTTGACTGAGCTACCTTTCTGTTCACAGGTGTCGCACGTCATCAACTATGACCTGCCAGTCAACAAAGAGCAATACCTACACCGTATTGGCAGGTCTGGTCGCTTCGGGCGTCAGGGCGTGGCTATTAATTTCGTGAGGACCGAAGATAAGCCGCTCATACGGGCCATAGAGAGACATTACTCCATTAAATTGGAAGACTTGCCCGACCCTGATAGATGATTTTATTAATAATAATCATTATCGCATCTGTGTGTACTATTATCCAACCTTGTGGATTTGGTTCTTGTGATTTTACTTCGCTGATCTTGCACCCTACTAGTAGCTATATTGTGGCGGGCCCTTTCCCTGTCAGAATATATATGGGCATCACTCACACAAGGGCTGGCTGACCCGAGTGCCTTTTCCGCTGGAGGTAGAGCAGCTCGCCGCAGTTTCTGCTGACGAGATTAATTTGTCGAGTTTGGTACGTTCTATATGCTTCCCCTTCTGTTCCGTAAGGTGGACCGCCTAATAGTAAGCAACGCATCCCATGGTACTAGCTGCTCCTGTCTAGGGGGCACGGGAGGGACCATCCGCACGGGTCTTTCTTTCTTCAGTCTTCTTCTGTTATGGTTTTTCGTCTCTTACCCTGTGCTGCATGGCTGAGCAAAATCGTTCAGCCGAGCCCTGTAGGGATAGAGATGCTTTGCGCCTTATTTCCTGTCAGAACTGGAGCACCTGACAAAATTTGGGACACAGAACTCACCTAGGTGAATTCGCCGTCAACTCCAGACCTTCTGGGAGAAATGCTCAGATAAAATATTTGGCCTTCGCGGGGTGGTGCGGCAAACCCTATCTCTAATGTAAACGCTGATCTTGCAAAAGCTTAGTGACTTGCAGGCTCGCTATTGACAAAGGCTGCACTTAGCCTTCAAATTCCAGATCTTTTCTTACCTTGGTTTTAAGGGGATCATTTACAAATTTTGGAATTTTCTTTATTAGTCGTCCGATCTTACTGAAATTTTCACATAATATGTAAAATTAAAAAAAAAAACACTTTTTATTCGTGCAACTTTTTCCATTTAGGCCTTAGTTTTTCATATATACGTATATATATAATATATATATATA
>LQNS02278157.1:5532194-5547323 GCA_001587735.2 Parhyale hawaiensis
AAGAAAATGCGCGCTGAGTCTCCAGCTCAGGATAGAAAAATCTGATAACGCCTTACTCAAGGTGATCCGTAACGGGCCTGGCTACAAACTATCTAACATGTATAGCCGATGGCAGCGCATACTCTTTCCGAACAGGGGCCAAACAATGGGCCGCAATGCAGTGTAGTTAATAATGATAGTAGTAACTGATCTTAGTTTCTAATGCAACTTTACTAATGAGCTGTCTTTTGTGTACCATTCCATATGTGTACCGAATAAAGCATATTATTATTATTATTTTCTATACGTTTATCATCGATGTTCCGTAATTTCTTACATCATGGGAACGAGTTGCAACACTTTCTGATTTCTTCATGATAATACACGAGGTTCAACTCTTGTGCGGCAGTGCATAGGTCTTAAATACTAGCAGCACTGTATGAAAAGAATCCACTATGTACGTATAACAGTAGCTAGTTCTAGTAATGCTCCGACTTCTACTGAACGTGTCGGCTTGCTTCATTGCTGCACTGTTTCTAGCTAAGAATAAACTGCCTCACTAAGGCGTCGTGCATCATCAACTAAACCTGAAGTATCACCCCGAAGTTGTACTGTATCACTTTTGTAGGTAACTGCATTGCTGGGCACAGCCCTCTGACGCTGACAGTATTGGGCTTTTGCTCTGCAGCCTTATTGTGGAGACGGTGCGCCGAGTAGTCCTCCTCACCCTTATATTGTGGGCTTTACGATCAGCAGTCTCTCATACACTTAGAACGCAAATAACAGCTTTATCGCAAGATTGACCACTTCTTGACCATTTGGCTATAAATTTTAGTGAAAATTTCACAGACAGTTAAACTTATGATGTTTGTCGTGTCTGTAAATTTTCAAACGACTAATCGTGCTGGTTCTAGAAAAAATGTTTTTTTTTTTTGTTAATTTTACTAATTTCATTGAGCGGCAGTAATAACTGCAGCAACAGCATCCCACAAGACAGATTTTGAGTTGTACTGCCTTCAATCTGCGTAAATTTCCCTTTTCAGCAGGGCCCAGAAGTTTTCAGTTGGGTTCAGATCAGGTGAGCTGGGTGATCAAACCATCAGTTTCTCTCCATGGAACTCCAAAGAGTCCAGAAATGCTGCAGTAGTACAGGCAGAGTGAGAAGGCGCAATATCATGCATGAAAATTAGGTTTCGAAGCAATGAAATGGGTATGTCATGCAGCCATGGGACCAAGGCGTCCTTTAACATGTGACAATATGATGCAGATGTAATTTTCACGCCATAAGGTACTCTACCAAGACGTACAAGTCGTTCTCTTACGATACCAGCAAATATAACACCACCTCCCTGTTGTTGATATTTTACGCGTTGATGACACTCACCTCGAGGTAGCACCCAACTCTTACTCCACCCATCAGGTCCATCAAGGGTTGCCCAGGTTTTGTTGGTGAATAGAACATGATTCATGTTGATCTTCATGTATTTTCTCTGCCCGTTGCATCCTCAAATTTTATGTCTTGGGGTCAGAAGAGGCAATTTTAAAGGGGATTTGACAGGAGCAATGGAGCGAAGTATGTCATTTCTTGTAGTTTTAGGCACTGCAGGAAGCCCAGCTGCCATAAAAAATTGATTTACTTGTTTGCCCAAGTTTTTTTCGTAGCTGACGAGCCACATTTCTCATGTCTCTATCAGTAAGTGTCCTTGAATGCCCAGCATCTGATCGTTTTTTCCGTGGTGAAGGTTCTTCCAAGAATCTTGTCACTGTGGCAGTATGGCGTCCTAGTTTTCGGGCAATAACATCAGGAGAGGTGCCTTTAGCAGCTTGTTTGCTGACAATTTCTTTCTCCTCGTTAGGTAGAGCTTTTCCACGTCCCATTTTAGCAGAATATACAAGAATCTATTATGGCCGTTCACCTCAAAAAGAGAAAAACTGCAAAGAGTTGTCAATCATGAGATACAGCATAATGTATACAAACTCAAAAGTGTTGCCATAAAAAGTCACGATTTCCCTGCAAGTTTCATGAAAATTTGATCGTGCAAAAATGAGATATGGTAAATTTTGTGCTAAAGGTATTGTTTCCATTCTGAGTGTATATCATAGTGACAGTGCTCATACCAAATTTATTACCTAAGCAATGACGACAGTTTCAAAATAATTGTAATGTGCTGAACCCTAAAATTACATTTGTCTTAATTTTACTTGGGTCAACTGTTTGAGATGTAACCTCACGTTTTTGCGTTTCTGCGGACATGAATGTTAATTCACTGTATATGATGCAAAAAAAAATTATGTTTTAAAGGCTAAGCAGGTGATAAGCTACCTAATTAGCTTGTATCCAGAAGATTACTTTGTTGTCTTGGTCTAAGGATGGCTAGCTTGTCCTAGACATATCTGGGAAAGGATTGGACTAGAGCAATTGGTACTTTAAGAAAGAGTTCGTGCGATTTTCAAAGTGAAATAGGTAGTAAAAAACTGCAAAGATTTTTGGGCTACCTGATGAAATACATTTATTTGAAATTGGAAGTTTTTAAAGTCCACTTGGGGCGAAAAAGAAAACACCGTGGTAGTGGGAAACGGGTGCAATTTTTGAATTTTCCGTAGTAAAATGTTTTAAATGCACTAAAAATTTATTGATAGCTTTAAAAAATAAATTGTAACCCTTTGTAATAACATCATTTGGTAACATAATCGGACTGCAGGGTCACGAGGTCAGATCCCTGTCTTTAGCAGCTTTTTTGTTCTTTCTCTATCTTTCATCATTATTTTTTTTTTTTTTTCATTTTATTTTCCTTTTCTTTGTACCCAATTTTTTTTTTCCTGCTTTGCGTGCTTTCTTTGCACACTTAGTTTTCCATGCTCGTTGTCCTTTTCTGATCATATCCTTATTTCCAAGCTACTCACATGTCCAGCAGCCCTCCCAAGCATGAGATGTCCAGCATCTCGTGCCCTTTAGGCATCTGTCACGCGGCGGATTTCTGTGTGGTGGCTGAGGAGCTTTGGCTCCTGTCCACAGAGTCATGTGTTGCGAAGTATATAACGCAGCTCGCCTATTGCTTACCAGGTGGCGGTCGTGTCAGCTACCTTGCCTGAGGAGGTGCTGGAGATGACGTCCAATTTTATGGCGGATCCCGTCAAAATTCTTGTGCCACGGTGAGTCACCTGTAAATTTTATGGCGGAAAGAGCATAGGAAAGGCCATAGGGATAGTTTGGGCTCGTCCAGCCTATGTTATCGTGTGCAGCGCCCCAAGGAACCCTGTAGGGTACCTTAACCATTAACTAGGCCTTTGGGACGTCTATCTTTTGTGCCCAGTTTGTTTCCTTCCATTTTCATACTTCTACTTGCTCATGATTTATCCTGATCTTCCTCTTCTTTCCTGACTTGCTGCTCCCATGCGCGTTGATAATGTGTGGGAACACATTCGTCCATGGGTTCCCCATCTTTCTATCGTCAAACTACTGCATATGTCCCTTGCTTCTTCCTCTGTTATATCGCCATTGTTGAGAAGACGGATGCTTAAACTACTGAATATCATAATAATGTCTTAACTTGCTGTTCCCATGCACTTTGATCCTATGATGGAACAACTTCGTGCATGGATTCCGCGTTCTATCGACATAGCACCCTACATGTCCTTTCTTCCTCTGTGAGCTCGCCTTAGTTGTGGAAATGGACACTTAAACTACTCAATAACAATGGTTATAATCATATGTTTTATGGCCGACCCCGTGCAAATTTTCATGCCACAACAAGTTTCTTTGAATTTTATGGCCAATCCTGTCCGGATTCTCATAGCACAGTAAGTCTCCTTTGATTTCTATGGCGGATCCTGTCGGAATTCTCATAGCACAGTAAGTCTCCTTTGATTTCTATGGCGGATCCTGTCGGAATTCTCATAGCACAGTAAGTCTCCTTTGATTTCTATGGCGGATCCTGTCCGAATTCTTATGCCACAGTTCGTCTTGACATTTTATGGCAGATCCCATCTGAATTCTCATGACCCGGCTCCCCTCTACATCCTAACCCTATGAAGCCGATAGAAGACATCACTCCAAGTCTCTTTTTTTTCAGTCTCTTTTAGTTTTAGCTAGTTCAAATATAAAATACTGAACGCCGTTTCTAAGCGCGGGCGCATACCAATTTCAAGCGACGAGATGATTTCGCCTGTTTAACATCAAGAGGGGTAGAAGAACACGGGCCGGCCGTTACATGAGAGCCTTCTGTCGATGACAGTACTTCTTGATCCCTGATCAACTGCAGCCTTACGCCATAGAGCCAGTAGGCCTGTATCTCGAGCGTGAGTCAGTGCATGTGTGCTCCCGAGAAAAGAGTGCCGTCAAGTTGCTTTAGTTTTTGTAGATTTTCAGAGTCAGTAACTCCACAATGGAGTGTGAATGGCAAAAATGCTGATGCTGCAGTAAGAGCACCACCTTCCTGGCGGGAAGGCGAACACGTAAGCTTCAGCATGCAAACCTAACACTCTAGCAACCTGCTATGACGGGGTGCAGCCAAACACTGCTGCGGCGGTTTATCGGAGGCACGCTCCCTAGCCTTACCTTCAGTGATAAGCTGCTGTTTTACAGTTCAGTAGCTCCTACGGCGCCCAAATTCTGAAGATAATGACTAGAATTCAGCAGCAGTTCATTGTACTAGATGATCTTGTCTGCCTGTTCCACGATCGAGACTACTCTCTCTTCAATAAACGTTCGCTACCGGCGACAGGGGCTCAGACCTCTTTACGTGGTATAAAACAACCCGGGCGTCATTTTAAGTTATTTTCGAGATCGCAAATACTGTGAAGAGAAGCAAAATTGCTATCGTCGGCCACCGATGTTCTGCTCAAGAAGCTGTTCTCGGTTCACGAAACTGTAGCTACTCCTTCTCCTTCAGCAATAATCAAAGGACTGGCTGAAGTTCCGTGTTCCTCTCTTTATCTCTCAAAATGAGCGGCCTTCTTCATCAAACTGGAATCCTTGAGACTTTTGGCGCAAAACTGTTTAAATTTCCTAATTTTGTGTAAGATGAAAAATCCAAAAAGTACGATTTGGTGTATTCCTGCCGACGGTCCCCTTAACCACTTCACCAAACCGGTTTATGATAACTGGCTAATTTATGTGTGTTGTTAATGTTTATTTCACTGCTAGGCCCAAGAATCGACCCCATATTGAGATAGCCTACGTAAGAGGCAAATGTCAATGCCTGAGGTGTTTTAAATTTATAAGCACCATTCTCTTCCGACGGGTACTCTAACACTGGTTGAAATCCTCCAAAGCTACACACTATGTGGTCCTCCTATTTCTCAGCTTCCATACCATGCATACAAAAGTGACATTATTTAAGTTTTCTTTTCTCAGAACATCGCCCGAATACTGCACGCACATGAGTGTTAGGGTCGAAGATGGTGCATATACATCGTCTGATTCTTCAAGGAGAACCAAAAACACATTTCGATCGTTCCCTTCATGTAGCGGTTGTTTACTATTGTACACTATACGGAGCTTGAAACTTCCTTTTTCTTCATAGAGATTATACAGAACAATTTTCAGATCACACTCGGCTTCGACTTTGGGAATATCATCCATACAAAACGGTTTATTAAACCGAGGAAAGCTGTGTCTTGATTCAGGACATTCTAATGCAGAGTTCTTCCCTTCTATAGCTTTTCTCGAGATAGGGTTCGGAATATTTTTATAATGTCCTGGGCGGTGTCCATTTTTAGATGGTTTCTTTCCATATTTCTGCATGTAAAAATGGGCGCAAATAGAGAGCTCTACATAATTTTCATCCTTAACTCTCCACATTGATGATGCTATAGCTGTCAGGTGCTCCTTTCGGGTACTTTACATATTTTCCCAATTTCTTCCGAGGTTTTAGCTAGATTTTCTGATCGATTAAGCTGACATATAATGTATGAATCTTATCACGCCGCGGTCCACTTCCTTCCATCACTAGTTTTTCAATCAAATTTTCTCTGTATGTATACCGTACTTCCAGCAAGAATAGTATATAATGACTTTCCTTTATTCATAGGAATAGCTTCTGTGTTTAAATGGAAAGGATCAGTCTTTTCTGACGATGAGTCCATCGTCTTCGCAAATGTTTCTGCAGCTGTCACCAAAATCTTCCTGGCGCAATCCTTCCCAACAGCATCGATAATTTGCTCTGCAGCTTCCTCCATAACATGAAGAACAAATGTCTGTTTCCCGCCGACCGTAAACGTTATTTCTTCATAATGTCCATGATGATGCGAAATACGATCCACAAGTCTGTAGAAAAAAAAACATAAGTATGTATGATTTCACATACCAATCAAAATATCAACTGCATGATTCAATCGAAACGTATCAAAATCTGCCCCAAGTATACATTTCACTTATATATTTCACCTAACTATAGATTCCACCGAGTGTATATTTCACCTGTATTCAATACAATATATTTCGACTATTTCATATAAAGCACCAGTGGAGAAATAAACAATATATACCTCACCTAAGTATAAATTTCACCTATGCACATTTCTTACTACTCTATATATCTCAAGCTTTGCCACAGTGTCACCCAAAACTAGATCTATTTTAGGTATTTCAACCAAGTACATATTTTCACACTACATTATGTACGTTGAACTTTTCTAATTGCCTTCCAAATACTTACACCATCGAAAAAGGTCCCATAGAGCGGGCTACACGTGCCTCCCCATTGCGTGTAGAGTCTCTCTCGCCAGCAGATCTCTCTTCTTCTCCATCAGTGAGTCCATCACTAGAGGGTCCAGCAAGAAGTCCAACACCAGAGGATCCTGCAACGGGTGCACCATCTTCTCTCTCAGCGGGTCAATTATCTTCTCCAGCGCCGCTGCTGCAATTGTCAGGAGGTGAAAATCCACACATCCTATATAGACAATCGAGTGTAAGCAACAAACATATTCTCAACAAAATTTAGAAACATGGCACTACATCTTCAATGACTTAATGAAAAATCATATACTTTATTTATCGCGCGTAAGCAACTCACTGTTAGATATAGCGATAGTTAGGTACATATGTGTGTATCCTTACCTTAGAGTGCACGTCGTGAACACATCTGTTATTAGTCATCAAAATCCACCATGATATTATCTTCCAATATTAACAGCATTCATTGAATTCAGTACATAACACATATTCTTCATATACGGTATACTGTAATGGTATATTGTTCAACTTTAATATATTATATGACAGTTTGTTTCTGTGTGAAAACCACCAGAAAGCATTAGAAAATATGCTGGTTAATACTATAGCCACAGTTCTGATGCAGACTGATACTGTTGTATTCATTGCATTTACTTAAAAACACTCACAGACGAAAGTAGTAACTATTATTAATTCACATCAGGAATTACATAAGGTTAAATCGTCAGTTTAAATAACTCTCATAATAAAACATTGCACCATGCTCACAGCGAATTTTCAATAGTGTTTTAATCAAAAACTCATATTTATGTGAATATCAATCCAATTTTCAACCAATCGATAGCCACAAGCGCCTAATGCAATGTCACTCGAAAGACTGGAAAGTAGAGATATCATCTGAAATTGAGTGAAAGACAATATCTAACTACCATTTTTTCCAGACCAATCAGATTCGCGAACGATGATCCCACACCAACAGAAGGGATAAAAATGAATCAATCCTGTACCAGTGTGACCATGTATGAAAATATACGTTCCAGAACAATCTTGTGAAACCAGCCCATTAAACTACCTATCGACTGTAAAGCGTGAGGTCCACAACGCATACTGTCAACCGGCTGTTAGGTGCTCGATTAATAGCCCTATCTCAGCAGGTGTTACCGCCGTCAGGAATTCGCGCGAAGTCTCTTTAGTGCGCACATCAATTCTACCTACGCTTGTTGGGCTGGTTTCTCAAGATTGTGCAGGAATGTACATGTTCATATATGGTGACACTGGTCCAGGATCATCTTTCGCGAATCTGATTGTTCAGGAGAAAAGGGTTGTTAGATATCTTCGTCAACTCAATTTCAAATATAACTTATATGACTGGCTGACTAAGCAAGTCCACAGAGGCAGGCGGTCCGATAAAGAAACTAGTTCACAGTAGTAACTCATTTGCAGGAAGCAATTAAAGTTAATATGATATATGGACTTACTACAAATAAATACTTGGATATACCATATTATGTTGTTCAGGCGTAAGCGTCATGATTTCTATAGTAATATATACAAATTGAATGAAGTCATACTAGAAGTTGTTGACGATTTAGGTGGTTAAACTCTATGCTATATTAAAAGGAATTTGTTGAAATGCATTGGCATTAAGAGGTATTCTACGTCCTATTTTTATTTGATGCTAATACATAAGGAACTACAATCTAAGGTTATTCACTACTAGGCTTATTTGATATGGTTATCAATATTATACATATTTTGTGGGGCGAGTGATAAAACAAAGCATCACATGGGTAGTGTGGGTTAGGTTAAGGTGGGGTTGGTTAGGTCAGGGTAGGGTTGGTTAGGTTAGGTCGGTTTAGGTCAGTTTAGGTTTTTGTGGACTCGCCGGGTAATTTCTCCCATTGGAAAACAATGGAAACTTCAAAGTCAAATGTTTCAAAAACCAAGCATTTGCGAGCAAAATGGCTTTTGTTTAAAATATGTTCAAATGGGTCCTTTTACCTATATAACACCTTAAAGTGTCGAAATTCTATTTTGGACTTCAAGTAAAAATTGACCGCTATTTCCGCGAATTCATCAACAGATGATTCTTGATAGATTTCATGTACAGTATTTCCATTTAAGTTAACTTACTCCATTTTATTTTCTACGGCGCACACAATGTTTGCAACCCTATTTTTCTTGAGCCTCTCTTGAATAACCTAAAGCTCAGTGACAAGACCTTGGTAAAGCATATTAATCCAGGCCGTTGATGCCAAGTAGATTGGCACCTACAAGAGGGTTACAAAGTTCATTTTAATACATTTCCCAGATCTAATGTCAATTAATAGCATGGACCTTACATTTTGCACCTTATATCAGCTAGGAATAGTATTACTGGTTTGAAAATCGCACACAGGCCGAGGTTATAAGAGATGCTGCTTTTATTTGATGTTTGTTGTCTGAAATCTTTGCATTTTTAAAATGTGTTAATGCGATGGTCCATCGCCGATTGTGACGCCCTACGATGGCCACCGCCGACGGTTACTTCATCGTATGTAGGTCATCGCCGGTGAAAATTGGCGATTTTGGCTTCCGATGCCGATGGAGCGATGATATTGCCAACGCCATCGCAAGAACGATGGCGATGGCCATGGTACCATCGATTTTCCATTGTACCATCGTAACATGATCGGAGATGCCGACCTCTGTATTTTCACCTCAACCTCCCATGCTGCACTTCAAAATCCGATGGCAGATTATTTCCTAATATTTCTTTACTTTTAAACTACAAACTCCATGACTAATTTCCATGGTTTCTATGTATAGGCATTCGTCTTCTTCTTCTCATCTACTCTGTCTGACTTTGATTCTCAAGGTCACTGGTTCGAGCCCCGTTCTCAGCTGGGCATCTTCTTGGCGGCGTTTGATGTGATCGGTCAGCATCCGGTCTGCATACTGCTGTGGGTTTACTGACCTTCCCCAGCAATGGGGAGGGTTGCAGATATTATCGCATTTAGCCTTCTGCCTCTGGCGCCATAGCTTTTACAATCTGTGATCGACTGCAGCCGTACAGTCCAATGGGGCTTGTTGGTCTATATCTGCAACACAAACCAGTGCATGCGGGTTTCCCAGTTGGGGCACGGTCAAGTTGACATTACCTTACTCGAGCGCATCGTTCGCAACCAGAAAAGTTTTAGACTGTGTCACTGGGTAGATGCTTTGCAGCTTATCGTACCATTGCATTTTCGATCTTAGAAAAATTGTGAGAATTTGCATTTCAAACCCATCTCATCCCTCACAAGCGAAAGCTAATATCGCCTGAGAGTCCATTGCCGAACTAGGGCTGAAATACTTTTGCCTTTCAATAAGCTATGCAGCGCGTTGCATTGTCGTGTTACTAACTTCTCAGAAAGGTGAGATAGATTTGGATTGTTCTTCGGTGATTGATTCAATGCTGATGCTTCTACAATTGCTTTTATTATTCAATTTACGGTCAAAGTTTCCATGCTTGTCCAGGATTAAAAATAAATGTCCGTATGCATACCCTAGCAAACGTTTACTTTAGCTTCTTAAAAACTTATTATTGATTAGTCATATGAAAAAAATCTATGTGCAACTTCTATAGTTATTGTTCTTCATTTGTTCGAAAAATTAGATAAATTTAAAATTTTTGCAAAGAAACACTTCCCTGTAACTCTCGCCAGCAAAAAAAAAAAAGTTGATTTTTCTAAATAATGCAACATTGCACAGACATAGTACAGCTTTGGCTGTATCGTTTTTGAATCGTGTTGCAGGTGATAGAAACAAGTGATTAAATCGAGACGACTGGAAACTATTATACTGAACAAGATTGAGCTTTTGTAAGTCTCAAGGGTAACCGACGGCAGAAAGTATCGGAGTTTGGAGCTTGATTCACCGGGTCGAAGCTAGCGCATCTGTCTGCGGTTTCGGACTAGTTAAGCCTCGAGTGCTTTATTTCGGGGCACAATAGAACAAACTCTGAATGTGTCATTAATAGTTGGCAAAGGAAATTTGAACTAAGATACGCCCACTATTGGCCTGACTTATCCGTAACTTTAGATGAAGCGTTACTCTAAGGGTACGTACGATTGGACACCGAAATTAAGCACTCCCGTCTTGACTTTATTGAAACTGCAGACAAGTGTGCTGGATTCGACCCTGGCTTTTGTGCTTTAAATGTCGTCGGCCGGGGGGAGGAGCTATGCTGGGCGGCTGCACCTCTCCCCCTCCCAATATTTTTGATGTTCTGCCGCCCGTGGTTAAAGAATGTGTACAGCTAATTAAATGCGCCAAGGAGGATATGTTTTCGTCGGGTTTGTCTGTCTGTCACCAAGATAACTCAAAAAGTTATGGACGGATTTTAACGAAAATTACAGGGATTGTTAGGTATGTTAAGAGAAACGGATGATTACGTTTTGATGAAGATCCGTCCATTTGTTTGTCTGCCTCATTTTCTCAATGCCATAACTCAAAAGTTTATGGGCGGATTTTCATAAAATTCATATGAGTTGTTAGGTATATCACAAAGAGTAAATGACCAAATTTTTGTGATGATCCGTTGGTTCGTTTGTTTGTCACTGTTTTTAATTTCATGCTTGTTAGCACAATAACTGAAAAAATAATGAATGGATCCTTATAAAATTCATAGGGGTTGTTAGTAATGTTAAAAGACATAAATGATTGAATTTTGGTGCAGATCAGTTCGTTCGTTTGTATGTTTGACTCATGTTTGTCATAACGTTTGTTAGCAGCATAACTCAAAAAGTTATGAACGGATCCTCAAAAAAACTGCACAAGCTGTTATTACTATCAAAAGGTACAAATGATTAGATTTTGGAGTTAATACAAAGAAAATCATGGTTTCAGAGCCAATTGGAATTTTTTGCACCGTTGCCTCGCTTGGCGGAGGTATGCGCTTTCAGAGTGCTCTAGTTTACCGGTGTCGTAGCATTACTACGACTATTTCCAGTGGATAATCAAGCATCACGGTCGTACTAGCGAACGAGGAACTGGCAGAATCATAAAATCGATCATCAAGAGCTCTGTCAGGCAGCCGCTGCGCCACGAACGTACCAGAACCGTCGTCAACGTATAGCGCAGATGTTCTACTGAAACTCCTTGCTGCAGTTGGGTGGTGGGTGTACGGTTGGACGGAGGGTGCAGTTTATTCTGCTGTTGCCAAAAACAGTTTCAAGCACTGGCACCGTCTACTTTACATAATGGTAAGAACTCAATCTTCTCCGCTGTAAGAATTGCTTCGTGCACACGTGTATATTTTCTGACTTTTCTACTGTAGAGAGAACTGTTACTGACATGCAGCAATTTGGTGTAGTATCATACCAGTCACTTCACCTCTCTACGTTGTGTTGATGTCGGCTGGTTGTATGTTTGTACGAAAGGTCGTTGCAATCAGGCGGTATCACCTCTTTATGAGGCATAGATGGGCCGTATTGTCATAGAGGACGTAGATAACGGGAAGAAGCGCCCCAAATGGACCCTGTAGGTTACCGTAGCTTTAGCTAGGTCTTCTGGATTTTTTTTTTCTTCGTGCCCACTTTGCTTCCTTCCACGTTCTTATTCCGCGTGATGCTTCATTCTGTTCTTCCCCTTCTTCCGCAACTTGCTGTTTTGATGGGCGGTGACGCGTGTATGAGTTCCACGTTTTTTCTTGACATTCTTGTGTTCTTTCTGTCTTCCTCTGTTTGGATCACAGCGTACTCTGTGGATAGAGAGGTTTAAACTAGGAATATGATAATAACTAGAGTACTCTGAAAGCGCATATCTCCGTCAAGCAAAGCAACAGCAATGAAGAATGGAAATTGGTTATGAATTATTATGTCCTTCGTATCAACAACGAAACTTAATCATCTGTGCCCTCTGACGGTAAAAATAGCTTCTGTAATTTTGCTGAAGATCCTTTCATAACTTTTAGAGTTACACTGGTAATAAGCATTCAGACAAACATTAGTCACATACACAAATAGACCAACCGATCACCACCAAAATTCAATCATTATGTCTTTTAACATTACTAACAATTTTTGTAAATTGCATAAAGATCCATTCATTAATTTTTGAATTATTGTGCTAACAAGCACAAAATCAGACACAACGACAAACATGCAAACGAACGAACAGATCATCACAAAAATTTGGTCATTTACTCTTTGTAATATACCCAACAAGTCGTGTAAGGTTCATAAAAATCCATTCATGACCTTTTGAGTTCTGGTACTAAGAAGAAATAGGCAGACAAGCAAACGGATGAACGGATCTTACCAAAAGTTAATCATCTGTTCGTGGTAATATGCCTCATCACCTCTGTAAATTTCGTTGAGATCCGTGACAGACAAACGGGATAACAGACCGACAAACACGACCAAACATAACCTCTTTGGTGGACGTAATTACATGGTATCAGTCAGGTGTTATCCTTGGTTGCAAGTGCCATAGTCAACATTACTTATCATTGCGTTATTACTGTCATCAAGATTGAGCTGAATGACGAAACATGACCTAATAACAAAAGTTTTAAGTCATTTATGTCTCCAAAGCGTGGAAGTATTCAGCTTTCAATGCTAACAGAACTTATAAGCTCCCCGGACAAAACGTTAGTCACCTGCAGCTAACAAGGTGTAGCACATCTACGAGAGCATATACAGTAATAGCTTTGAGTCTACAAGATTTTTAATGTACACTTGATCCATTTTGAACCGCTCTTGTATCAATCGATTCCTTAAATCAGCCAAAGTATGTCCAAGATGGTCCCATCAATTCTCGATGGGGTTCATGTCTGGAGACTTAGCCGGCCATTCTAGGTGCCTTACAATAGCCAGAATAGTCTTCATGCCAATACATGACCGATGTAGCTCTATGTACACGGTAGTTATCATCCTGGAAGATTGGCGAAATAGCAGTTCGAGCCTTATGCAGACACTGTGCAAATGGCACAACTTGGCCATTTAGCAAATAAATGCAGCTTTCCCGATTTAGTTTGATGGTTATTTCAGCCATGGGCTCACTTCCGTGTAATTAAAATACTCCCAGCACATGACAGACTCATCCACTGCTTTTATCACCCCTTGCACACAGACTTCGTTGAAGGCTTCATGTGGTCTTCGGTGAACACGACGGCGAACGATATCGTTTCCATAGAGAGAATATCGTGATTCATCTGAAAGTCAGATGACACTTTTCCAGTCCTCGACAGTTCAATGTGCGTGTGCACTGGCCCATTCAGACGAGCGGTTTTGTGGGCTGCTGTTGACATTGGTCGCTTACGAGCTCCACGACTCCATATGTTCATTGCATGGAGTTCTCTACAAAGAGTCTGCTCAGAAACAGCAGGAGCAGGGCCGTCACTGACGTTTTGTAATAATTCCATCCTTGATGCAAAGGGATATCGGTCAACAAGTCGTGAAATGCGGTGGTGGTCCCTATGAGTTGACAATTTTTTGCGACCGCAATCACGCCCAGTAGTACTCTTTGTGCCCGATTGTTTCCATTGTTTGAAGACTCGCAAAACAGTGCGGCATGAAACATCAGCAAACTCCTCTACTTTCTTTACTTGGTGTCCCTTAGATCGACCAAAAATAGTAACTCGTTTTTGACATTCTGTGACATCTTGCTTTCTTCCCATCGCTCTATAGAGCAGATCAGGAACGCGTCAACACCTGGACAGCTGTAAATGAAGATTGGTGCCCCCGGGGTGCTTCCAATCTTTCACATAACCTAAACTTCTATGAGGTTCATACGTGCTCGCGGAGGTCCTACACCTTATTAGCAACAGGTGACTAATTTTTTTTTGTCCGGGGAGCTTATCATGAAGCAAGTTTTCCACTGTAGGGCATTGAGCTAATGCATTAAAAGTTGCATGTTGGGTACATGGAGTGGAACTCCTAATATAGGGGCCGGCATATTGTAATAAGGTATCATCGTTTAGCCACGCCGAGATGGTAATCTAATGCTGGTTTTCGTTTGAGGGCCATGAAATGCATATGATCCGCCAATTTAGGCGCTTTTTAAATGATAACTAATAGTTTTCGATTACGAAAGTTAAACTGAAATTTTTAATTTACTCGGAGAGCAGATCTGACTGACATCATTGAACGGAAACAGACAGGAGAATTAAGGGTCATTGCTAATAAAATTTCTGCCCCGAAGTGTCTATAATAATATTCTAGAATATTTAGTGATAACTACGTACAGTAGTAGCGTTGTAATGGAACGACTTGTGTGGCGGGAGAAAATTTCTTAAATTTTCAGAAGTGGTAGTACGTGAATCAAGTTATTCGATAACATTTTATATTTTACTCTCCGTCGTGGTGTAGGAGCGTATGAGCTCCTTGTAACGTCTGGACGAGTCTCCTATTTCCTTGCGTCACGGTACGAAGTGGCAACACCGCCATTTCTTTCTTAACGCCATGCTGTGCGGCTGTGTTGGGAAATGTGCCGTGTGTTTCAATTTTTTT
>LQNS02278157.1:5563047-5579648 GCA_001587735.2 Parhyale hawaiensis
TTAGCTTATACGACTTAATTAGGCTTGGATAGACAGACATTGTTGAGTTGGAATGAGCGACCGACGTTTACTCAGCCGGGGTGGGCTACGTTATAAGAGCTGCATTAGGTTAAACTGAGGTACATTGCAATAGTGTAGTGTGGGTTGGTTCATTTTGGAAAGTATAGTCTTTATTTAACCGTGGAATTCCACGGGTCCCGCTAGTAGTTTAATTATTACGTGCGTGTTAGGCCTGCAGCTCAGAATGGTCTAAGGCTCTAAGCTTCAGAACGATGCTACAGCAGGAGCTTGAACCAGTCGGTGCAGTTAACGCACGTTTATATGTTATTTCTTTAACTCTAAGTCGGTATAGACCTACTCTACCCAGTTTAGAGGAAGTCACAACTCGAGTGATAATTTTCGGGCGTACCCGTTGTCAGGGTACAAAAGGTTGAATATCTCATAAAACTTGACATCTTCCACATAAAGCTAATGGGAATAATTTCTTGATGAATCTCTACAGATATGAGCTGAATGAACATAAAAATAGATGGCAATATATGATCAAGGATTGCAATACTACTTAGCACGAAATACAACGGGAGGAATCAAAATTTCTTCAACTGCTTCTAATCAATATATATGTATATATATATATATATATATATATATATATATGTATATATATATATATATATATATATATATATATATATATATATATATATATATATATATATATGTAGTAGCTTCGACTTGTCTAATATTATTGTATTCAAAAACTGTTTAAACTCCGAGCTGCAACAGCTATTCTACTACAGCGAGTGCTCTTACCTCAGTTTAGATTCTATCTTTGAATTCCTATTGAGTTTCAATTCGTAACTGTACGCATTTGGAATCGTTGTGTCTTAATAGATTCAACCCTTATCACGCTCACAGAAACATCCGTTTCAGGAACGTGAAGCGCTTCCGTGTTCCGACTTGTACGCAGCGGGCTTAACGATGCCCGTGTAGACCATCCTAAATCACCCTACCCAACATATCTAGATACAATATCACCGGTGGACCTCGTAGATGTTTTACGAGTAAAATTTTCACCCTTGTATATCATGGCAGAGACATAAAGACAGCATAAAAACAAATATACCATTCTAACTCTTCGGAGGTACTTTTCTCACAGCGTTTCATCTATATTTAAATGTGTTCGTTACCTTTGATGCTTTCACATCGTAGTATTTCCACTTTTCATCGGTGTATTTGATGATTTCAGTTCCATTGCGGGACCCATGGCTGCTTTACACTTCAATCACTATAGCTTTCCCACAAAATACGACATTTAGCCAATTTTATCAATAATTAATTCATGTCACCGAAGGCACTTTTTCTGTCTGTTAACGTGAGATCCTTAAACATCGCGCTTTAATTTTACTTCATAACTGGCTACGAATTTTCCCACATTTTGATCGTTATGCAACCCCAGAAAAGTATACATCACAAAATTCAAAAACCGGTACTGCATGTATAATACGTGTAAAATGAACTTCAATGCTTTGCTTCAAAACTAACTGAAAATTTCGTCAAGAGTGAGCTCAAAAATACAGCTTTAGTTGAAATTCCTTCGAGCGAAAATCAGAGTGTCTTGCAAGTTGAACCTTCCACTAATACTGATAAGCGAAACGTACAGACACGTGGACAGACGTGGTGTCAAGCAGAAATATAACATAGATTCCCCCCCCCCAGTATACCCTAGATGTCCAAGGATTAGCCTTCAGTATATCTAAGTTTTTCTCATGAAGCGAAAACTGTTCCGTCAAAAAAAGACAGCAATCTATCGATTAAATAATTGTGTCTACTACCCCGTGAAAAATCATCGCTTCGTGTGCGCATCGATGATCATCTACTGAATTTATACGTCATGAACTGAGAGCAAACAACTAAGAAAAGCTGCATATATTTTTATTGTTTCAACTTCAAAAGTGTTTCAAGCAAGAAGTTCATTAAGATAAAGGGTTAAGCTGGCCTTTGTTTCGCATTTTTCATTAAAATGCTTTCACGAAATAAATACAAGGAGCAGTTTATTATATTAGGATGATAGACGATATTCATTGTTGGCCGCTTTGATCAGTAATCTCACTTCAGAAACTATTTATTCCGATCGTACCAAGTTCTCCATGGAAACATACCAGGAATGGCCATGTTTAGCCATTTCTGCCTGAAACCGTTACCGCTTTCAACATTGTCTAAGTTCCGGTATCTGTAATGCAGTAATTTTCAGCCGAATACGGTAACAGTAAGCGACAACGATTTCGGGTAAAGAGGTATTACCTCTTCATTAGTCCGATAACCAACATCTGCATATTTTACCTGTCTGAAAAGGCATAGTTATTCTCTCAAGAGAATTTTATGCCCATGTGCATCTATGCATGACGTATGTATTGTATAGAGCTCCTACATAAATAACTCGGTTGAAAAAATGTTTCCACCAAGTTTCAGCTGACTTGCAGAGGAGGAAAAGTCTTGCATAGACTACAAGATATGTAAATATCAGACACCTCAACTTAGGGTAGCAAGAAAGTCGTGACGCTTATTGGTGAAAATGCAATGAACTATGTTCTGTTTGATAATGCGACCTCATACAGAGAACTAGAGCACTCTGAGAGCCCATACTTTCGCCAAGCGCGGCAACGGTAGTAAAAAATTTAAATTAGCTCTGAAATCAAGTTTTTCTTTGTATAAACTCCAAAATCTAATCATTTGTGCCTTTTGATAGTAAGAACAGCTTGTGCAATTTTCTTGAAGATCCGTTCATAACTTTTTGAGTTATACTGCTAACAAACGTTAATACAAACATGAGTCAAACATACAAACAAACAAACCGATCTGCGCCAAAATTGAATCATTTATGTCTTTTTAACATTACTAATAACCCCTTTAAATTTCATAAAGATCCATTCAATATTTTTTTGAGCTATTGTGCTAACAAGCATAAAATAAAGTACTGTGACAAACGAATGAACGGATCATTACCAAAATTTGGTCATTTACTCTTTGTTTTATACCTAACAACTCATGTTAATTTTATAAAAATCCATCCATAACTTTTTGAGTTAGGGTATTGAGAAAAATGAGGCAGACAAACAAACAAATGGATTTACATATCTTCACCAAAAGCTAATCATCTGTTCCTTCCAACATACCTAACAATCCCTGTAAATTTCGTCCAAATCGGTTCAGAACTTTTTGAGTTATCTTGGTGACAGACAAAGAGTCAGACAGACAGATAATCACGACGAAAACATAACCTCCTTGGCGAAGGTAATAAGCTTTTATGGTGAAGCAAATAACATATGCTTTCATCGGCTTAAAACATCGGTAAAAGGTAAAATGTAGTTCAACCAATTTGAGTTCATTTTTGCTTCAGTCTGTCATAGTCACAGAGTCACTGTAGCGTAACATGCAGTGCATCTGTAGACTTACTATATATATCTTGATGTGTAAATTCATTGAGTCTTTGTCATAAGAGGCATACAAATGGTACGCTTCATCACATGTGCATCGTGTATATCAAATTGTTTCATGTAGTTTTTCTTTAGTCTAAATTTTTTATCCAGCCCTCTAAGTGGTGGATTCTGACGGGCTTCTTTCCCGGCCAAAAATATTATTTGGGTCTCACGCACCCGAGGGTCCCAATTGCTCTCTCCGCAGATGATGTCACAGCTTGCCGCAGCTCCTGCTGACGAGGCTAGTTTTGCAAAGTTACGTAGGCTCCCAATACTTCCCCCTCTGTTTCGGGAGGTAGGCCGCTGATCGAGGTGGTCGACCTACACCACCAAGTTTTTACCTTCTCCCGTGGGAAGAACCATTGAAGACACTATCTTCTCGGGCATATAGCTAGCAATCAAATTGGGTAATCGAAGATCGAATGAAAATGTTAAACAAAATCTGACGACTGTTGTCGCTTTTGTTCCGATTTTTTTTTTTTTGCACTGTATAGTATGTCTAGTTCTACACTTTCTCTCTTTTCTTATCACATCATAATGTGCATCGTAATTCTAACTGCATAGTCTTTAGACTTTATTTTTATTTCCTGTCATACATGTCCGTTTCTCTTTCACTGTTGAAAAGGGCTAGCTGGTCTATATCTTCTAAATTTCACGCCCCACTTTTCTCCCTATTTGGAAATACCTGTAACCGTGCTAACTAGTGTTAACTAGTTCTCTACACGCAGCCTTAGCCGACTGTTTTCTGTACGCTACCATCCATGCTCTCAATAGAAAAATCTAAAACTTCTTCTCTCGATTCTCTTTTCTCTGGCCAACTGTATTCTGCAAACGGTACTTCAAACTCCCAAGAAACCTATTCTGCTTTAATTCTGTATAGCCTACGTTTCTCTTACCATCTCATTCATAATGTGTAGGCATTGTGCCAGTGACTCTAAGCAGACCATACTTATGTATAACTCTCTGACGCTAGTGTTTAGTATTATTCTTAAGTCAGTTTTGATCACGAAAACCTCAGGTGCTGTGCCCTGATCTTGTTGGACACCGTACCATATGAGAATAATAAATGATTTTATTATTATTATTGCCCCCTGAAGTATTGTAACTGTCTCCCACTGTTTGCTGATATACACATTCGTTGTACCACCATGATCTGTCTGCTTTTGCCTGAGATCCTTTTTTCAATGAGGAATATTTTATTCAAGATGTTCATCAAACAACCGTAAACCTCTTTGGCAGATCGAGCGGGCCTCCCATTTAAGTGTCGTCTGTGATCCGAGAAAACTAAAAAAATCTGATCTTCATTATTGTCGTTCAGCAGTACCTACATATGCCTTCAGCAATGATGGTTAAAAATTTACAATAGTGTCTGTTCACTGCTTATGTACGCCGCTGTGATTCTAATATGAAAGGTACAGAGCCGTGGGCTACAATATTTTCAGCTTAGAATATCAGTGGTGATGGGTCCTGCTAATTTTGGCGTGAGCTCACAGCCCGCTATGAAGTAGTACTACTGGAGAGGAGTACGAATGCAATGCTGCAGGCACTTCCTTATTCGCTGATGAAATCCAAAAACAAACACCAGTGTAAAGTCAGTGAGATACATGAAAGCCTTATAGCTAGATTCAACCAGTATCTTCTGGAAGTTAGCGCATAATAACATGCCATGTAATGAAAACTTGAAAACAGAGTTGCAGTCATTATAAATGGGCAGCATGGATAACGCCACCAAAGAATCTTCAAGGTATGAATTGGAAAACATGCAACACTACAATGAATGATGGATATGAATCTGAGAGAAAGATAACCGAGAGATATTAATGAGAATCTACAAGATTCTACGCTGGCAACTATGGAGCCTGAGCTTTAATCATATATAGGAAAGGAAAGGGCCGCCAATCTGGGCGGTTATGACTTTCTCGTGAAGTGAAGCACAAGTCATGCCCACTGTATCGACCTGTATAGAGCGTAGCGTGATTAGTGTTGCACAGGACAGACTGCTTCTCTGAGAGAGTATCTACGAAAGAGGAGTAAATGAAGATAATCTTTTTGTAAATATTTTAAATTCAAAATTCCGCAGTACATAGATCTATACAGTACATTTGAAAATAATTTTGAAAACAAAACGCTTTCGAAAGCATTGCACAGTTCTAATGGCTGCTTCACCCGATGCGGTTAGTTGCCAGAGCGACCATGTCAGCTTTGTGCTAACATTTCTTCATGAATAGATTCAGAAGTCAGTACACGGAGTGGATCGAGAGCAATAATGAAATGACCTATAAATTAACGAAGCACTTTAGGTGCAGCAGTTGTGTCGATGCAGTAACGTTATCGGAACTGTAATCTATTTGACGTGCCTAGATTAAAACAAAGACAATACTAGAGAGCACTCAGACAGCACATACCTCCGCCAAGCAAAGCAACGGTCACGAAAATTCAAATGGTTTCTGAATGGAACCATGATTTTCATCGTATCAACACCAAAGTAAAATAAATTATGCCGTCCAAAAGTATTAACAGTTTCTGTAGTTGTAGTGAAGATCCGTTCGTAGCTTTTTGCTGCTAACAAACCTTATGACAAATATAGGTCAACACACAAACGGACCACCCAATCATCACCAAAGTTTAATCATTACGTCTTTTGGCATTACTAACAAGTCCTGTAAATTTCATAAAGAGCTATGTATAACTTTTTGAGTCATTGTGCTAACAAACATAAAATCAAACACAGCCACAAACACACGAAAAAACAAACAGATCGTCACAAAAATTTTGTCATTTACTCTTCGTAATATACCTAACAACTCATATAAATTTCATGAAAATCTGTCCATATTTTTTAAGTTATGGCTCTACGACAAAGTAGGCAGACAAGACAGACAGATGAACAGATTTTCACCAAAAGTTTATCATCTGGTACTGTTAACATGCCTAACAATCCCTGTAAATTTCGTCAGAGACAGACAAACACGACAAAAACATGACCTACTCGGCGGAAGTAATAATCACTGCAGCAGTTTGCAGTCTGGAGTAGAAAATTCACAGGAAATCATACTGCATTTTTTACAGAATTAGAAAACATTTAATGAAATAATTATGCTGAATATCATATATATAGCTATTGTCGTTCAAATATAAAAACTAGAGCCCGCTAAGACCGTATACCTCCGCCAACCAATGACCGAAATTTGGTCATTTATATACTTCAAGACATTATTGCTAATCGTACCTGCAATTATCGCGTCGATCCTTATGTAGTTTTTTGAATTATAGTCTAAAAGCATAAAAGATTGAACCGATCATCATCAAAATTTGGTTACTTGCGCCTCTTTACATTTCTTACAATTTGTTCAAAGTTTATGAATATGAGGCCATTACTTTCTGAGTTATGATCAATCCAACGTTGGGACAAACATATTATAGTCAAACACACAAACGGATGAACTAAGCATCACAAAAATTTGGTCATTGGTGTCTCTTAACATTTTAACAATTCCTGTAAATTTCATAAAGATACCTTAATAAATTTTTTGGGGTTTATGTTACCGACAGATAGAAAAGGCAAAAAAAAAAACACAAACGGATAAACATATCATCGCCAAAACTTGGTCATTTACTTTTAATAACAGTCCCAACGATTTGTACAAATTTCATGAAGATTCACCGATAACTTTTTGAGTTATATTACCATAAAAAAAAGAGACAGACAAACAGACGGTTGAACGGAGCTTCACAAAAAGTTAATCATCTGTTCCTTCTAACCAAACTAACAAACCCAGTAAATTGCGTAATAACCGTCCATAATTTTTTCAATTATCTCGGTGATAGACAGGCAGACACATAGATGAACGTACTAACTCGACAAAAGCATAATCTCTTTGGCGCAGGTAAAAATCTGTTGTCACCAATTTTTGGAGTGCCCCGGCCTTTGTAAAAAATATCGTCTTATTTGTAAATATATTTTTTGTTAGTATGTACGTTATACTAACTACGAAATAGCATTTACTCGAAAATTGTGATCTTTACTCCAGTCTTAGTTTAATTGGATGCTAGATAAACTAGCAATCAGCGGTTACGTTCAGTGTGGAGATAACTCGCTCTTGGTTTTTCCGTTGGTCAAAAGCTCCCACTAGACAGAATGCAACCATTAGCTGGAATGTTCTACAAAGTTAAATTGCCATGCTTAACACGACCTGAGCATTGTGGAAATATTTTCATGTTTTCCACGCCTATTTGTAAAAAGTTTGCTGGCAACTTGTGTGGATATACATAGGAGCTTGTGGTAACTTACTGAATATCTTAAAACCAATTGGAAATTTTGTTTCATTTGTGGTTTGGTATTTTAAAATATTTGTCTGTCAAAATAACTTACTTCATATATTGATTCATATTTAGGGGTATCAAATGAAGGGGTTGGCGCCGGGCATCCTGAGATCTTTGCACGCCCTTGTTCTTGAGGCAAAATTTCACTGAATATGAGAGGTTATTTAACTGTTGTGCTGTGCTTCATTAACTCATTTGCCACGTTTGATGGCAGGTGTTAGAATATGCCAAAGAAACGACATATGAAAGGTGAGAACGCGTAAATTGTAAAACCTTACATGTGGTGTCCCTGAAGTGGACGTGGCCAGAATGATGGCACGGGACGCAAGACATTCCAATTATATATGAAGAACCCATAACCAAGGAGTGGAAAGACGCAGAGAAGAGGAGAAACATAGACCAGATGGCCACACGGAAGTTTGGTATGCAGGCAATAAGCCATCATCCTCAGCAATCAGAGCAGCAACATTTGAAAGTAATGAGCTTGGACCTGCATCTACGGTGCCCACAAACACCCGCTGCAGGGTTCTCAGAGAGGTGGAAATGGGTGTGAATGCCATCGTCAGACCCATCAATGAAAAGCACTTCGCCTAAGCTAAGAAAAAAAAATACATGCAGACACAGTTTCGCAACGTCATTTTTATGGATGAGGCCCGCGCTATAGTGGATGGTCCCGAGGGATGGGCAAAGCTGGGATACTTTACGGCGGCTCCTCCCAGTTGCTTTCGGCGTCAATAAGAGAGTGGTGAGATGATGTTTTGGGCAGGGATTATTTGTAACGAATTAGCAAGGCTGTTTTGAGAGTCAAAAGATATGAACATCGCCGGTGAAAACTACACTCGGTTTCGGAAAGAACACTTGTTACCGTGGTTATAAGATGACTTGCTACTTGCACGCAGCTGTCAACTGATATTTATGAAGATAATGCTACATCGCATTCAACCAAGATTACCGATTCCTTCCTGAATACTCTGACCATCAAAAGATAACATCTCTTGACTTGGCCTCCTTCTTATCCTTATCTGAACCTCTTTGAAGAGTTCATGTCCATCATGAAACCAGAAGTTTATGAGGGAGGTGCCCAGTACGCATAGGTAGAAGGAAACCCGACGGGAGACGACACAAAATGTCGTTGGCTTTATAATAGTTGCTTAAATTGATCGATTTCCACGGACAAAAAACTATTCAACGTGATATACAAACATAGAAATTACCGTAAGTACTTTGATAAATAATATAGTCACGTATGCTCTTCTACACTTTGCTTTTATGTATATTGCATATAGTTTTTGTCTCTTTGTTTCTACAAATAGCAACATCACATGTTGTTACAGGACACATAGAGAGATGTATAGGGTTTTAATGTTTTAAAATATTTTTCGCATCAGCAATAAAGCTTTGCGCATTAGAAAACGAAGCATAAAACTTAAACTGATATAACTTTTTATATAGGCACTGCAGGCATCAGTCGTATTGAAAATTTGTAGGAATATTTCCCTTAGTAGGAAGCTTCTTTAACGTATTGAAGCTCACTTCTTCTGAAAATATAAAAAAAACCTGCAGTGAAGTGCGACATTGAGTATATCTACGCAACGCTTTAGTAGTATACATATATATAGTATAGTCACTGGCGTGAGCTACAGAACGTTTCGTGCCCGCTTATCTGAGGCCAGTTGAACGTTGCTATATTTATTTATTTATTGCGTCTAAACTTTGAAGAGATATGGATGGGGTGGCCCGAGTAATATTGTATAAGAATTTAGTGGTTTTACCATTTGCGTTGTTCATTTTTGCTCCTTTGGTGATATAACACTGAGAACATTTTTTAGTCAAAAAGCTATTATCGCCGCTCAGTGAAATTAGTAATTTGACGAAAAAACATAATTTTTCTAGAACCAGTACGATTAGTTGTTTGAAGACTTACAGACACTATAAGCATCATAAGTTTAACTTTGTGGGAAATTTTACTGAAATTTATTGCCAAATAGTGGAGATGTGCAGCTGCTTGATTCAGCGATAGAGCTATTACTTCTGTTCTAAGTGTACGACTTAAGTAACCATGCTATAGCTTCGCAAACACAACTCGATGCGAGAACATGCAGCTCGTACGTCGTTCATGCAACCGTATCTATGCTACCGGCTGAAAATATGCATCGGCACGACCCGGGAGCACTCGCCGGAACCCTGGACATTTTGCGTTCACGTAAGCTTTCCTGCGCGTGCCATCACTAAAATAAACACTACCTAGGCAAATCTAACCTAGCCAAACCTAACCTACCCTTACCTAACCTAACCTCCTTATCTAACCTTCTAACCTAACCTAACCTAACCTAACCTTATATAACCTAACCTAACCTAACCCAACCTAGCCCAATGTAACCTCTCTAACTTTACCTAACTTTACCTAACGTTACCTAATGTTACCTAACATTACCTAACCCAACTTAACCAGCGATACAGCGGGCAGCGCGGCGCACCAACGTAAACGCCGCTCACGCGCACACCATCTGCGCAGAAAAAATGTCCAGGGTTCAGACTCCTGCGACCCGGGAGCTGTGCATCATCCTCACATTAATTGTTAGTTGTTCTTGCGATTGTATAGCTCGGTCCAGGAATAACACCAGCGGGTGGATCATCACATCTCACAAGCAAGTGATTTACCGTAAATTTGCATTATTTTTATCATAAAGTTTTCTTCTTTCAATTATGTACATACATGCTCTTCATTAGAGACAGCGACGAGAACAACTTTACCATATTCTCCGACTCACTTAGTGTAGTACAGGCCATTCGAGCATACGACAGCATCCACCACGTCAACAACCGAATGGTAAGTATGAGACAACAATTACAAGAGGATGGAAAGTCCGTGTGTATCTGTTGGGTACCTGGTCATGTTGACATTGCGGACTATGAGCTCGCTAATGAGGAGTCGAGGCAGTTGGCCTTGTCAGATTTTCCTGCGGCAAACCGTGCAGTCCCCTGCCGAAACTATGACCCACTAATCAAACGAAACCTGTGCGAGCTATGACAATCCCAGTGGCTGGCGCAGAGAAATAATAAATAACGAACAATAATTATTAAAGAAGCCCTCCGACAATGGCACTCGTCAAATAGCAACGACCGCCGAATGGCCGTCTTAATTGCCGCCTACGTATTGGCCACATGAGACTTACGACTATCTGTGGACAAGGCAACCGCAACCTTATTGCGACGACTACGCCATACCACTCACTGTCTTGCACTTGATGGTCGAGTGTCCCACCTTATCCGACGAGCGGAGGGACTGCTATCCGGACCTGCGTGGTCGAGATGCCAACTCCATCTTCTGAAGAATGCTTTCTGAGGCGGCCAATATAATAGAAATGCCCTTAAGACTTTTTTTCACCTCTATCACAAACTGTGATGAAACCATTACGATAAATGCTATCGTCAACTACGGCTCTGCCTGTTTCTTTGTGAATTACATATACTCTATGTAAAAGGCAATAATGATGATAATGTTCTCCTTACAACTACTTTATTATATAAAGTGAGGCAAATTACGCGCCCAAGCGGCGCATGAGCCTGTCATTAAACACAGGCACAGTTTGGCCCGATGTAGGCTCTGTGCCACTGAAGCTCTAGTAAAAACTTCTAGTACTACTATGTACTACTACTACTAATTATGTACATATCGGTCCACAGTGTACGCAATTTCTGGAATAATTGTGAGATGTGGGCAAATTTTTACTTTTATTACAGTCGCGATAAAGAAAAGATGTATTTTCTATTCATTAACTAACGGATTCATTCACGATTCTGTAATTATGCGCTTTTCCGAGTGATCAGTTGTTTTACTTGGAATTGAACGTTTACCCAGGAAATTCACGGACTCTAAATTAAGGTAAGACTTAGAGGTAAGCCTCATTAGCCTATGTATATGTGTTTTATTCACTACTTGATACCACTACTTGTGGTATCATGAATCTTCCTTAATTCATTTTGCGTACATATACTGGCAATACTGCAGTTTACTTTTTGAAAGGCATGGGATTTCGATGTAAACTAGCTATGTATTTCAGTAATTTTAAAGTTTTTTATCCAGCAAATGATTTCTTTCGATGTGAACTCTTAGCAAAAATTCAAGGTTATACTTAGCACACTAACTTCCTTGAGATCCGGTGTTCGATCTCTTGCAGTGTTCATAATTTAATTTGCCCTAGGTACTGACCAAACCAGGAATGGGGAAAGTGTTGGGATTCCGTACTTGTGCGATGAACCTTCTTGTTATGACACCATACCTGTGACTATCTGTGGTCGAGTGCATTAGCGCACTAGTCTAGGCATCTACAGCACGAGCTAGTGCACGAGAATTTTTTACTGGTGGGTGGGCGGGCGAAAGTGATTTCAATAAATTCATTTCAGGGCACCGAGACAATAATCTAATGGGAGATTTAAATTAAGTATCTTGTGAAGTGTTCATATTGCTAGCTTTACTTACTTTCTGAGCATAAAATGATAATATAACGATTCGAAAAATGTTACCCTAAAACTCAATCTGCTTGCAGAGCTGATCGACTTAATTAATTTGAAACGAAGTTGCAGGTTTGAAGCTCAGCTAGTAACATGTGATGATTTATGAGTCTAGGGCTGATAAAATGAGTCAAGTATCCTCTTTGACGTGTTTGACAAAAGTTTGCTAGTTTTCAGGGCGCTAGATAGCTACAGCATCGTGCGTTGGTGAAAAGCAGATAGAATTCGATAATCTGAGAAGAGATTGAAATATTGAAGCTCTTTGTACACAGCAGTGATTGTTGTCATGCAAATGACAATTTCTTTATTTTATATACGCGTTGAGAAATTTTCTTTGAAAGTGAATAAAATGTTCTACGAGTAGTTTAAAGACCGAAAGAAGATTGAACAGTGTCTGATTTCCTCTCTGATGAGTTTGAACGGAATTTGCAGCATGACTTGCTATATACAATTATACATAGTCCGGCAGCTAGTGGGCTGAACCTGGACTTTTTGTCCATACAATGTATTTCAAGGATTCTTGACGTTCAGACCCTATATTTGAAGAATCCGAGTGATGCCAGCCTGGCATGGCACCCTTTGACACATTGACATTAATCCAAAATGGCCGCCGATATTCGATAAGAGACCATATCTCTCTTTCTAGAAGTGATAATTGAGTACTGTAAAATTCCAAATTAGGGTTTTTCGACTTAAGAAATCAACTGAAATTACTTCCAGTACAGTACGGCAAATTCTCATATGCATAAATTCATTATGGCCGCCATTTTTATATAAAATAGCCTATCGTTCCTTCTGGAAGTGATAAATGAGAGTTGTAAAATTTTCAAGGTTCTGTAACTTGAGGAATCCATTTGAGCTACTTCTAGAACAGAAGGGCGAAGCCTCATTTGCATAATTCCAAAATATCACAATATCGTAGCTGTATGAATTTTCGTGTGTGAAAATAATATCACTGCAAAATAACGGAAACAAAGCAATTATGTTCTAAAAGCAAAGTTTATCAACTATACACTTCACAAACCGCAACATAGTATCTTTGTACATGTTTATATGAAATATGTTATCTACAACTACTATATATATATATATATATAGTAGTGTCAGTACGACGACACCTTAGGAAATTCCTTTAATTTTACGGGTACATCCAACTTTAAAGGCGACACGTTCATGTACCCCTTATGTAAAACGGGACTGAAATCCTCTTCTGTAGACTAAAATCAAATGAAAAATAACTCTACGGGACTGTTCCGCCGTCTTCTCGATAGTAAAAATTTTGTGTGCTGAATAAATACAGAAAAGAAAATTAATAAAAAGCCGGTTCAGCTGACTTGTATAACCTAAACTATGGTTTTTCAACCTGGTGCGTTTTTTATTAAGGATGACAGCATTGCCAGGAACTGCATCCTAAGTCGATGGCATCCTGACGCAGTGGCCTCTGAATCGCATATCGACGAGAGTTACATGGCAAGTTTTGAGTGGAGTTTCCGTTCAGGGCGATGATGAGTTCCCCACTCGCCACCGACTCTGTGTAATGGGGCCTTAATATATTGCTGTCGTAAGAGTCGTCACGATAATTAGAGAGGATGCGATTGGTTTTTAATTCTATTACAGGAATATAAAATATTATATAGTCAGAGACGGCTTAAGTAACGGGCGTTACTTTTACAAACACTTTAACGGCTTAAGTAACCGGCGTTACATTTACTAACGAGTAAAGGTATCGCCTTAGTAATTTTTAAAACGCAACGAGTAACGGTAACGCCAGGGTACATTTTATGAAAAGTAACGGAAATTGCTGTTACTCGTGTTCTTCGTTACATTTCCAAAATTTGCGAAAATTACGAGAGATGAGCTATCGGCAAAGAGAAAGTTATGTTAAAGGAGTGTTATCATGATTTTTTAAAAAAATACACAAATTTTTTGCAATTAAAGTATGACCATATTTACCAGATACACATACATTTTAATATAAAGAAGGTAATTTATATTTATATTGGTGACTAAGCCTATCAAGCTAACATTCTGCCCGACTTATTTCAGCGATAGGTAAATTATTTAAATAGTAGGAAAGGACGAACGTAAAATCATACATTTTACTGGGTTTCTGCACGAGCGTAAAATGGAAGCCACACGTTTCCCAAAATATATTTGGAAGATTATAGCTATCATTTTTGAGAAAATCTTGTGTCAAATTAACGGACCGATCATTCCAGTAGCATCAAGTCTCTAGCGAACGTCTAAATAAAAATTTCATGATGCGCTCCTTTTTGTCGGTCATGACTATAAAATAGGAATATAGATCACAATAGAAATATGATAGAAGAAGATAAGGGATTGATTTTAAAACATTTATTGGACTTTACTCGAAGTAGAATTTATTATTGGTATTTTCATAGCCTCAGTGCACTAAACTACTCGAATTTGCAATGAAAAGTAGGTCGCTTATTTTCTCGAACATTTATCATTAAATTTTTAGAGTTACTACCGTTGACTCACGTATATCAACAATTTGCCACCATCTCTTTCAATTACGTCGCACTAAACAATTTTATGTAAAGCTGGAGCACTCTGAGAGAGCATACTTCCGCTAAGCTAGGTAATGTTAAAGAAAAATTCAAATTGGTATTGACAATAAGATTTTTTATCATCACAAAAATTCGGTTATTTGTGCCTCTTGACTGTAATAACAGTTGCTGCAATTTTCTTAAAGATCCGTCAGTAACTTTTGAGTTATGTTATGACAAATACCAAGACAAACTTTAGTCAAACATACAAACGGACGGAGCGATCATCACCTAAATTTACTCATTTTAACATTTTTTACTATTAACGCAATTATATGCAAAATCTGTTCGTTACTTTTTGAATTATGTTTCTGATCAATATAAAATCAAACATAGGGACAAACAGATAACCAACAAAATGTAATCATCTGTTCATCATACACACATTTAAAAATTCATACAAATGACATAAAATCCCTCTGTAAATTTTTTAGTTGTATATCCAAGAAAAAAAGGCAGGCCAATAAACAAATCAACAAACAGTAGAACGGATCACCAAATCTCAATTTAAAAATTGTTTCCCGAACCATCTCTAACAATCCAAGTCAATTTCGTAAGGATCCTCCATTAACTTTTTGAGTCACCTTGGTGACGGACAAATAAACAAATTCCACAAAAACATAACCTCCTCGGTGGAGGTAATTATTTGTTAACCTGGCTCAATGGTCAGTGGTTATGAAATTGTCATCAATACCAGTATGCCAACGGTTGAAATTCATGGCAGTTATTACCTCTGCCAAAGAGGTTATGTTTTTTCAAGTTTGTCTCCTTGTCTGACTGGTTTATGTGCTTGTTGGTCTATCACTAAAATAACTAAAAGTTATTAATGGATTTTTGCGAAATTTACAGTGATTGTTACGAAAGTTAGGAAGAACAGCAGATCTTTAACTAAGATTCGTTCAACCGTTTGTTTGTTGCTTGCCTCTTTTTCGAATGGTGGCGTAACTCTAAAATTATGAACGGATCTTTATGAAATTTGTAGGAATTGTTAGAAATATCAGAAGACACAAATGGTAAAATTTTGGTGATCATCAGTTGATCCCATGCTGGTCTGATTAACGTTTGTCAGAACATAACTCGAAAAGATACTGACGGATACAGACGGATCTTCCAGAAAAATACAGAATCTGTTAATACTGTCATGAGGCATAAATGATCAAGCTTTGCTGATGATATAAACAAGTCTCAATTGAGTTTTTCGTTTAGGCTGCTTTTCTTAGCAGAGGTATGCACTCTCAGGGTGCTCTAGTTTAGAATGCAGATTATGAATACACAGCATTGAACAGTTAACTATTTGATGCGGAAACTCATAGCTAACTAAAATCTTGGCTTTGGCCAATAAATCAGAGAAAGTCAGTTCACATCACTCAGTGATTTACTCAACTAATGGACTGCAACATGACTCTTGATTTTCATTTATTTCAAGACTAACTCAGTTAGTTGTATTTGTTGACGAAGCTTGAATGTTATTACCTCCGCCAAGGAGGTTATGTTTTCGTCGTGTCTGTCTGTTTGTTTGTCTGTTTGTCTGTTTGTCTGTCACCAGGATAACTCAAAAAGTTATAAACCGATTTGGATGAAATTTACAGGGATTGTTAGGTATGTTGAGAGGAACAGATGATTAACTTTTGGTGAAGATATGTCCATCCGTTTGTTTGTTTGTTTGTCTGCTTCATTTTTCTCGATGCCATAACTCAAAAAGTTATGAATGGAT
>LQNS02278157.1:5589392-5603852 GCA_001587735.2 Parhyale hawaiensis
CTAGGTTCCAATAATGTTGGTACTAGCATGTCTATTGAACAATTTGAGTGCATAAAAGTCTACGGTATTCTCATTAAGATTTGGCTGATATTCATAAATGAGTAGGGCTTCAATGATGTTAGCCTCTCATTTATCAATTCTTATCATTTTAATTTTTGGTGCTTGTATATTCCAGATTTATTGACCTGATGATGATGTCTGAGACATCGAAACGTTGTCATTTTGAACTCTGATGGTGACAAATGTTTTATTTAGAAATGAATACAAGTGTATTTTCGTGGCAGGATAACATAGTTTAGTATCATCCGCAAATTTACTGATTTTACTACGGATGTTAAGAGCGAGATCAGTGATGTAAATTGCTTCTTTCGACACGAGCAGGAGACGGGAGTGGAACTCTAACATCCCCACTCCAGGGTGCACTGGTGATATACATGTGAGTCTCAAGATCACATAGCACATGCGGTTGCGACTAGGAACCAGCTGGTAGCTGACAGGTAGTAATAATCACTACCCCTGCATGAAAAACAATAGATAGGACCAATATATGCCCAGCAGCTCCAACTTGAACATTCTTTGACTACGCAGTAATGAGATTAGAACGTTCAAAGCTGCAAGGTGATTCTGTAACGCGCATTGTCTTGAGTTCATTCATAAAATCATTTGTGCTCGGCACTTCATTTAGGGTAAAGGCATCAAAATATACGAAATACCGGAAGGTAGGTATTTCTGTATCACCTGTAATATAGAGCACGGAACGTTTCTTGCTTCTAGATTAGCCCGGATGTACATAGGTACGTTCTACACTGAAGCGACGTAGTAAGCCTTATCCACAACACTTGAGATAAGGAAAAAACACCGCAGCGTTCCTTTCATTTCAACATTTAGCGCTCATGAGCCATCGCGAGAGGTGTAGTGCGCCACTAGCTAGAAACGAAGCTTGAATCGGTGTAAAAACTTCCGGTTTTTTAAAGGATATAATATTTTCCTCTTCTTGAAAAGGTAAAATTTAGATATTTAAATTTTACATGGAGTAGCAGTGGGTGTACTCATATTTTCTCTTGCTTTTCAACTTATTTCATTTTAGTTTAAGGTAGTGTATACTTTGATCACCCAGCAGCACTGTGGTATAGTAGCTGCTTATGTGCTAAATCCAGACCAATGCCAAACATTGCTCTAGTAAGCGCGGGATTCATTTGTCGAAATTTACCTAATTTTGACAAAGACAGTGAAAATGTTGTCTTGAAGTTCATACCATCATAAGCGTTTACCTTAGCATCAAGTAGTTTCAGTTGTTTGCGTTTAGTTGTTAAATTATCGCTAGAATATGTTCAGGGTTAAATTTGGAGACCACGGCTAATATGTAAAGTAGGATTGTGACAAAAGAGTTCACGCATCCCTCCTATTTAGCACTTTCTTCACATGTGTATGTAAAATCCTGGTCTTTAACTTTACTGGTACACGGCATGGCTGAGCAAACTTGTTCAGCGATGCCGTATAAGGTTAGGAATACTTTGTTGAAAAGAAAGTAAAATTCAACACAGTTCTTAAAATCTTTGGTATAGTTGTCTATTAAAAACTGACAGAAGAATTTGTCAAGTCTATTCAAAACTACTCGTGAATAAAAACAAGTTATTGCTCTAGTAACAAAGAATTTAAAATTGATATCGACGTTTCGGCATCTAACTAGTGCCAACTAGTCTGCACCACCGAAACGCCATTCATCTTTAAAGGAAAAACTTACCTACAGCATGATGGCGTCTCCAAGGGCTCGCTCTTGGGACCAACATTTGCTGAATTTTATATGTCCAACTTTGAAAATAGCTTATTATCCCAGTGTAAAACTTCAAACCCTGTTTTTTATGGTAGATATGTAGACGACATATTTGCAATATTCAAATCTAAGTGCCATATTAGATTCTTTACTGATAGATTACGTAGGAATTCGGTTCTTAATTTTACCGTGGAAGAAATCAAAGGTAGTGATTTTCACTTTCTAGACGTGAAATTAGTTTTAGACAACGACCGTAGGATTTCAACCTCAGAGTTCATCAAGCCCAGTAATTTTGGTATCTATACACCTTTTGATTCTTATGCCCCACCCGCGTACAAAAAGTCCCTAGGCCGAACTGTTGTCAATAGAGCCCTTAAATATTTTTCGACGTGGCAGATACTTGATAGTGAAATCCGACGGGTAAAACAAGTCTTTGCAAACAATAATTATCCACAATTGATAGTAGAAAAGGTAATATCCAATTGCATTGCCAAATACACTTCTCCTACAACAAATAGCGAGGTCCAGGAAATACCATTTATGTGCAGTTAACTAACCTATCCACGTTCAAAACTGACAGCAAAACTCTGAAATCGATAATCAAAAAAGATGTTAAACCAGCCGCTGAACGTCAAACTGTATCCCTGTACTCCTACTTTAAACCATTCAAATTATCATCCTGTTTCTCCACCCGTCAACGTCAGGCAGATATCTCGAGAGCGAGAGTAGTTTACCAATTTACTTGTGCCGAGAGCAGCTGTAATGCTGCATATAGTGGTTATACGACGAACGCTCTCGAGACCCGTATAAAGCAACATAGACATTCCTCCAGAAGTATCCATAAACACATTAGCTATGACCACCACATGGCCGTTCCACCCTTTGAAGTAGTTAAAGAGCATTTAAGTATCTTATATAGCTTCTCCAACACCATCGACCTCAAACTTGCCGAAGCAATAGAAATCAAACGCCGAAATCCATTTATCAATGTCAAGTACAATGAATCTTACAGTCTACTAAAACTACAGTAGTCAGAATTGTTCAAATAATGTAGAACAGCCCCACTTACCGTCTTGTCGCCCGGTAGACGACTGCATAAATTCCTTCTGCCGTTGCTGGATACCGCGGTGTCTTCATTGTAGATATTTATCCGCTTGACATAGTTCATGGGATTATATATGTCTACATATTGGTAACTATCACATTTTCATGCATTTTATTTCTGTTTCCATTGCAGATTTTATTAATCTTGATAATGACACTAGTTAGATGCCGAAACGTCTATATCAATTTTAAATTCTTTGTTACTAGAAGAATTTACGGCGACAACTCTTTATTAGCCATACTCATGGTCCTGATTGTGCATCACAGAGTAGTAACAGTAGCATAGATATACTGTTGAAACGTACTGCTGCTATCAAAATGAAACTAGAGTACTCTGAGAGCGCATACCTCCGCCAAGCAAAGCAATGGCAACGATAAATTAAAATTGGTTTTAAAACTATGATTTCCTTTTTATCAGCACCAAAATCTGGTCATTTGTGCTTTTCGGCAGCAATAAAGCATTGGTAATTTTCATGAAGATCCATTCATAACTTTTTCAGTTATGTTACTGACCAACACTCTGACAAACATCTGTCAAAAATGCAAATAGACCAGCCGATCATCACCAAATTTAACTATTTATAAACTCTTCGGGATATGTATCCCTAACTTATGTAAACTTCATAACAATCCGTTCATGACTTTTTGAGTTATTTTACCAACAAACATAAAATCAAACACCCACATAGATGAACGAACCAACAGATCATTTACCCTTTTTAATAATCTAACAGCCCATGTAAATTTTTTAAAAATCCGTTCATAACTTTTTGCGTTATTTTGCTAACAAGCGTAAAATCAACGTAGAGACAAACAAACAAATAAATCGTCGCAAAAATGTGGTCAGTGAATTTAATAAAATTTCGCTCATAACTTTTTGAGTTATGGCTCACAGGAAAAAGACTCAGACAGACAAACAAACAAACAAACAATCGGTTGGATTTATCTTCGTCAAAAGTTAATCATCTGTTACTCTTAACATGCCTAACAAATCCTGTAAATTTCGTTAAGAACCGTTTATAGCTTGTTGAGTTATCTTGGTGACGGTCAAGCTGACAGACAAAGAGGTAGACAAACTAGAAAAAACCATTACCTCTTTGGCGGAGGTAATTAATGCTGAAATTCTTGAAGTTAGAGAATTGCAGCTGTGGTTGAAATCTACTTCGACCGATATGATGCTGTACGACAATATTTGCAGTGGCAACTGTACATAAGGAGTTTTATTATGAGGAAGCAGCTACTACGGACATAGACTTGTAAAAGATCAGACGTATAGCTTCTAAGTGTTGCTCAGTTCTACCTCGAGATTCCTGTGAAGTCATCGTTCAGCCATCAGCCTCGTTCCATGAACAGTTTTATATAATGAAAAAAATTATTTGGACTGTGGCTACGCAGATTGGAGGGTGGAACTCTTCCCGAGGCTGTAACCTTACTGACTTACTGTTTGGCTGCACAAATGGCTGAGAACCTGTGATTGGTCAGAAGAGAATGGATTGTGAGTTAAGAAATATCTCAAAATCCGCCATATTTAAAATACCTTTCGAGTGGTTACATCACTTCGATAATCCTGTTTGCTAAAGCAACTCATCCCCATGGGATAAAATTCCACCAAGTGTGACAGAGCGGAGCCAGCAAACTGTGTACTGAATATAATACTGTTAAAACTGTTTGCATGTACATCAAACCTAGGAGAAGTTACCTACCCTCCGATAAACTCACTCGACTGAATGGTGTCAATCTCACTTACGTAAACAGCCTCTCTTACCTGGGCCATAAAATCACAAATTATTTTCGTGTTAACCAGGATATAGAGAAAGAAACGCGAATACTACGCAATGGACAGCATACAAATCAGAGTTTGATCACTGCTCGGATGAGGTTGAATGCCAGCTGTTTCAGAGCCACTAACTAACTAACATACCTACCGAATATTATCTCACTATAACGAATAATTTCATTTTAATGAAGGAACGCAAAAACTTAGCAAACGTACCTAGTGAATAGTATTTCATCATAACGAAAATTGTTCGTTATATGAAGTAGCTATATAGCGAAATTTTTAAATTTGTTCGTTGTTATGAAATTTTGTTATATGGGGACTCGCTACAGCGAGATTTTTCTTTGTAACACTGTTGTAATTATTACTGGAGGAAATAATTGCTTCAGGAAATAATTGCGATGTGCTTGAAATGAAACTGCATGTCAGGCATTGGCAACCCATCGCAGCTGGCGCTCAAGCTGCGCTTTCCGTGCATTGCGTTAAACGCGGAAAAATAAATTTAAATGCCAGTTTTCTATTCTGTGCAGATGTCGAAAATTGAAATTTGTAGCTTGGAGGTGTCGGAAGATGGCGCTGGGAAGGGCGTGCGCCACAGTATCCTCAAAATCCCTCACGATCTACAAGTCGCGAGTGGCACAGGGTCTGGAAGAGGCGACTACTACAACATCGCCATGCTCGACGTGTCAGGCTCCATGAGTAGCGTCTGGCGACTCGTGCGCCAGGCCTGGAACGAACACGTCGCACCCGTTCTGACTGGTCAGTTGTCATTTCCTATCTTTATCAAAGTCGTTACCAAGCTATCTGGACTATTCTGACAATTCAATTTTTATCCTTTTATCTTCTTTGTCCCAGGTACTAATTTGTATTGCCTGTTCTGCCAGGTCCTCGGGTTTCAGACGGGCTGTACTGTGTGAGCGCATTTCCAGAACAAGTCTGTTACCGTACACACTCGAATATATTATTCAACTGTTTAACCGCATCATCCCAAGCAAATTGAAGCAGCTGATGTGTTTATGAGAAAAATTTCCTTGGGCCCTTTTTTATCTTTATGTAAGCTCCAATTATGAAGCTCCAGTTCCTATACTGGATCAGTATAAGCAACTGGTATATAGGTATGGTAACTGCAGTATCAGGAGAAACATTCCAAGTCATCAGTAGGTTCTTATGGTAACATTGTGATGCTGCATGAATACCTACGAATGAACTGACTAACGCTCCATGGGGTGGATTATTTTTTATAATAAATTCACCATAAGATTCACGTCAAGATCGAAGTGTTTGGTACCTGGTATGAAAATTCGCCCGAAATTATGATTGAGCAAACAATGGATATCGGTCTCAAATATAAATATACACGATACAGCTTTAACAAAATGGAAATCTAGAACGGTACGTCGCACGTACTGCTTAACGGTTCGTCGGTCCAGGCCTGTCTAGAGATCGACATAACGGGCTCGTTCGATTGGGTGTTGAAATGGAGCCTTCGAGGCTTAACTTGTATGAAATCTTAGACAGGTGCGCTGGCTTCGTCCCGTTGCTTTGAGTTTCAGGCATTGACCCTCAATCGGTTATGGTTGAGCCTTGAAGAAATTCCATCTTGGTTCGTAAAATAGAGTTTTCAGCCAACATACTGCGACTGCGCTACTCGTAACACTTGCAACAGGATAAAAAAAAAATTCAATGCTCCTGTCTGAAATTTTGGATAAGTCAAGTCTCGAAGGCCTAATTTAGGCTCCAAACGAACGTGCCCAAAATCTCAGAATCGTGGATATGTATTAGAAGTAGCTCTCGCAATTTAGGTATTTTTTAATCGTCGTTTTCTGCAAGCATTGTGACTATCCGTACTTGTGTTCATTTCCGAAATATATGTTCTACATGCTTATTTCTTGGCAATGGAATTACCGTGGAAATGATTTTGGTGACATACCACTAGTGCATAATGCTGTATAATTTCATATCATTCAAGGAGGCACCATTATAATACGTTCTGTGTTTCCATTCTCCAGGCCACACTGATATTTACACATTCGGTACGACAGTCACATTTCGCAGGAATGGCACTCATTTGGAGGACTCGGATTTTGACTGCACTTCCACCAATCTCGCTGCTGCTCTACGAACGATCCAACAGCAGGTCGATAAATGCGAACAGAAGTATGCACGCGTATTCATTGTCACTGACGGTCACCATAATTGCGAGGGATCGCCTGAGTTTGCAATATCGCTAATGCAGGCACCTAGCGGTAAGACCATCGAGGTGTACTTGCTCGGAATTGGTCGGTCTTTCCCTGTTGAGTACAGCTTAGACATTCGCTCGCGGCTACACACTGGTTCTGCCAGCTGTCCAACTCTCTTCTGGAGTGAAGGGGAACACAATGATGTGGCGATTGAAATGGCCAAAGTTGGTGATGAAGTGAAGCAGGGCTCGCGTAAAGTCACAGTCTCTATTCCAGCGAAGGTCTTGCCAAAAGTTCCAGAGACTAAGGCTGTGGCTTACGGAGGCGAACTATTGCATTTTGAAACTGATCCGGCGGAACTGCTTAGAACACTGACAGTTCACACAGATGATGGCATACAGCTCGCTTTACCGCAGGAAAATGAAATTACTACAGCATCAGCAGAGTTTCTGGTGACAAAGTTGTTCAAACAGTGGAATGCTGTTCTCATCCAGCGCCACCGTAACAAAGAAACTGTGCCCATGGCCGTGTTTGATTTGATGGAACAAATTTTCAATTTGAAGATGAGCCAGTTGTCTGCCCCTGAAAATGAAGTACGAACTGTACAACAAAGAATCGAAAGAAAGCATTGTGCTCAACTGAAGCTGCAATTTGCTTCTCTGATGAACGAAAGCCGTAATGTCATATCCGTTGAATCCAAATACCGAAATGAAATCGAACTTGCAGAAGCCATCCTGAAGTCTACTGTTCAGAGTAAGTACGACACGAAGCTTCTCAAAATCAAAGGTCACGGAGAATCTGAATGGCAACGAGACACTGAGCAGTTCAAGGAACTCTACAAGTCCATTGAGAGCGACATCAGAGGCCTTCCTGACGTGATGCCTGAAGACTGCTGTCGAGTGCTCATGGGTTCTTTTTTGAGTGACCTGAAAGATCCTGATTTTCTGGAATTTTTCGAGCTGAACAAAATGGAGTTTTTGACAACAGTTACATTCACAGGTATTCCAATCTATGCCCCATTAAAAGACTCTGCCCAAGTGAATCCATGGACGTTGTACATCAGAAACATCTGTGTGAGTCCCTTCGAAATTCTGTCCCAGAGATGCTTGGAGTCAGCACTGATATCAGGAGCTGGCAGTTCCAAAGACAAGGAAATTCGACTCCAGGCCGACAACTCCAACTCTGTGTGCAACGCCATCGTTCCCATTATCCCAAAAGAGCACTGCAAGCTGTTGCGTAAGCTAGTTCGCAGCAACGTCTTCAGTGTAGCCGCAACTTTCTGCATCTTGAAAAACGCACTCGTAGTTGACCATGCTTGCCACTTTGCCGCCCTGGCGTGCGTTTGGCTCAAGACCATCAGAGATTATCCTTCTACTGAACGCCCAGAGTTCATCCGGAAGAGGGTGATGGACATCAATGCCACTGCCAACCTGTACATGGATCGGCAGAGTATCCAGAAGTACATCTCTGCCCTGAAAACAGAGCCAGCTCTTGCTCTCATGACTGAAGCTTCTGAAGAATTTGAGGGAGCCATGCTCAAGTGTGAGTCGCTCGTCAAGCCCACCTTCATCGCTCACCTGGCCAGGGACGAACTGGCTGCTGCAGTGAACTTTGCCACCGTCCTGCAGTTGATCCTCGTCGAATTTCTGGGCCGGTGCTTGTCCTCGTACGTCTCGAAATACCCGTACATGGACCTGCTGCTTGCTGATCTTACCAGTGAAAAGCGCGAGAAGTTCCTCGGCACAATGTCTGATGTGAGTGATTTTATGTTGAAATTTTGATCAGAATAGCTAATGAAGCGTCAGAGATACGATCGGCTGAACTTTTGTATCTGGAATAGTACGGATTACTATACAGTATAATGTTTATAATCCAGCAGAGGTGGGCGTTCCGAAGAAATGTTTGTGAACCCTTATTTGCGAAATTGTTCGGACCGGCAAAATACCGGATTTGGGTCCGGAGGTTCGGATTCGGACCGATGTAATAAAGATTCGGACGTCCAGTTTCGGAACGTCTTTTTTCGAGATTCCGAACCTCCGAATCCCGAAAAGAATTCGAAAAAATGAAGTCGACCAAACATTGATTTTCAACTTTTCCGTGGCATACAGATGTGGTGACACTTATATTTCTGTAGCAACAAGAGACGCTTATGACCATTAGCATTGTGTTTTACATTATCACTTCTCTCAACTTCTATTCCAGTATGGGTTTATGAGGCCGCGGCGCGTGGGTTTGGACGCGGCGCGTTGATTTGATAGAAACAGTTGCAGCAAACGCGGAAGACTGAAATATGAAACATGTCCATTTATTTTTGCAACGCGTCGTGTAATGCAAGATCAGGAAACAGAACCTATAAATGCTTAATTTATCCTCTATAGCGGTTTCAAATCCGTAATCAGTTGGCAAAAAGATTTTTCTTACCGTCACTATAAAGAAAAGAATCACTTGAGCTGTAAATTTTCCAAGAACACTGACGCCATCTTTGATTTGAAGACGAAGCGGATTGCTGCGTGCTGGTATCACTTTTATCGATTTATCAGGCTATAGATATTTTGAAACTTGGCAGTTCCTATCAAATTCAGGCTATGAGATCATGGGATACGAAAGTGACTTCAGACCGACAAAAATATAATAAAAAATTTAAAGAAGCGAAATCATAACCGAACAGGCGTTGTCATTCATTTGAATGAAGGTTGCTTCTAAGCGTGGACAGCAACAGAAAAAACTGACGAACACGCCCAGCTTGTGTTTATTTTCAGGATTGAACAAGCTACGTTGAGGTACGTGTGAACACGGACTTAGTGACGCATGGCCACCGCGCATGCGCCAGGGCTACAATAGTCAGACATTCTTCAACCGTTGCTCTGAATAATGTAGATTTCTTAAAAAAACCTTTTAAATCGGAAAGCTTTAAATTTTGATTCGTAATGAGTAAAACTTAGGTTTGGAAATGTTCGGAAGGTATTGAAATAAGGTTCGCTTTGCTATCTTTTAAAGATTCGGAGGTTTGGAATAAATATTAGCATCAAATTTTAAAAATCGGGTTCGTTATTCGGAGGTTCGGAACCTGAAACTCATGAAGATTCGGGTTCGGATTCGGCACCCAAAAAAAGGTTCGCGCGCCCACCTTTGTAATCCAGAACTAATAGACTGTAAACACGTAAGTAAAGAGGAGTAAGGAACTAACAGTTATTAGCAGATGACTTGACATGTGTTGCATTGTTGAAATTGATTTACACAGTTTGGTTACAATTTGTTGGTATAAGTTACAAGCAAAACACTAAAAGCTTAGCATTGACCGTCTCTGATTGCTGAACGTCGTCGCGTTTCTAAATAATGAGACCTACATCGAAGCTTGATGCTTCGTGCTTATAAGTAACTTTTGTTGCTGCGTGCAGAAAGTGCTAGAACGCGTTCACATCACCGGCGACAAGCTCCTGCAGGAGTGCTACTCACGCCAAGACGTAAAGACGCACGTGCGCCAGAGCGTCACTGACGCCACTGCCAAGCTGCTGGAGGAAGGTGCTGGGCTGGAGTTCCAGGTCGTCCCCAACATGCATAAAGTGAGTCGCTAACACTCTGCATTTTTCGTATATTATACACTTATATGTATAATATGTGTACAAGCAAGTGTTTCTTAAGTTTCTAAGAAATAGCTCCTTGTGAAATTGTTAGATTGATTGCAGTTATTGTTTAAGCGATACTTCTGGAACTGAGAAATAAATCGAAAAATCAAGTTAAATAATACAACCAAAGCATCACTTCCAGAGAGCAGACTTCCTCAGTGCTACGAAAAATTCAAATTCCTGCTGTATCCAGGATTTTTTTATCGATCATCGCCACAACTTAATCATCTACCCTCGTAACACCGCTAACAGTTCCTGCAAAGCTCTTGAAGATCTGCTCATAAATTTTGCAGTTATGTTACTGACAGGCGAAGAAGGCAGAAAAATTTCTGCAAAAATATAACCTCCTAAGTGGAGGTAGCAGGTATAGCATTAGATGTAACGTCAAGCAGTACCGTCATTGGGAATTAGAGATAAGGGATGAGGGATTAGCTCAAGGAGTGTATGTTAAAAGCTTGCATTATTTTCAATATATGTAGATACATATTTTACTAAGAACGCCCAAAATTTTAATGCTCTTAGAAATATTTCAAGGGATGTTTAAGGGTATGGGGAGCCTTAGATGCTCCTAAAATGGACATAACGATGCTACACATTTGCTCGCAGCAGTAAATTTTATGAGTTTTTTTTTTATCGTATCACACGCAATGGTTCGAGTCGAGCCACCGTGGCAAGTAGTCAGCGTGTGCAGTGTGCACTGAACTAAGCTGGAGCATTCACTCCTCTGACTGGAATGGTAGCACGGCACTGCCTGCTGCCCGCTGGTACTGCGGTCTTACGCGCTCGCCTGTTGTGATTATCTCCTGTGAATAATGCGAGAGATGTGTTAATGTTTTCGTCCTGTATGTGCCTCAATTTGTTTGTATTTATGCACATTTATAGGTGTCTTTCCACCCAAAAACTACCAGATGGGATTGAGGGGCCCTCATAATGTTTAGTGGGCAGTCATGTGCGTTGACCGAGATGTGAAATAGGCGAAAACTGGCGAAACTACACTTTCAGCACCCACCTTTAGCCTCTCCTCCATTGGGGTGATTATAATATGCTACGAGGTGTTCTAGTTTCACTTGCTTCTGGTTAGGTTTTTGTTGAAGACACACATATTGCTTTTGATTGCCCTGTTGCTTTGGGCATCTGTGCTTGCGATATTATTGCCATAGAAGTGAGTTCTAGATTGAATAGAAGTGTGTTGTATCAATAACGCGCATCGTCTCTGCCAGGGACCATCAAGCGTTTTTGCGTTATGCTCAAGCTTAGAGTTTATTCAAGCGCGCACTTCTACTCCCATGACACAGTGGCTATTCCAGATTTGTGTTGTTTCTGTATTCATCTCATGTTTGAACTTGCTTGGCAAGGTTGTCATACAGTAGATATAAACTAAGAAAGAACTACAATAGAAGGTCACTCACAGCTAACCAAAGACCTATTTTTATTTTAATTAATCTTGCAGTATAACCTCACGATGCGGTCTCCGCATCAGAGTTTCTGCAGTTGTAAATTTTCCTCGCGCCATCAAGGTTGAAAGAATCTCGCTCGACGTACCGTTTGCTGCGCCTGCTCTCCATTTCTCTTGTTAAGACCATTGTTGCGTGTCCGAGATGCGAGTTGACTGTGGGGAAGTAAGTTGGGCTTAGAACAGCATTATGCCGGAGCCACACTATGTAATCCCACGTACAACTAATAAGCGAACTACCTAAGTTTCCCCGCCGATTTGAACAGATTTTCTTGTGGTAGTTTCACGTTCCCTCATTGCTTTGAAAATGTGACAAGATTATGAAAAGTTTTTGTCATCAAAATAAATGTTACCGACAGAATTATTTGGGCATACATCATCATACATATACAATTTTTGTACGTCGCCCAGGTGCTCTTTCCTAAAATAAGATCTTGAATCTTTCCAGGTACGCATCGCTGCCGCTGTTACAATGATTTATCAACAAACTAATTTTGATGGAATCAAAGTGCCCTCAATCAAAGTGCCAAATGGGACTTACGACTTATAAATGAATTGAAAGTTAAATGGCTTCTTAAGAAAATACACAGGGAGCTTTAAATCTCAATCCAAACAAACTGTGATGCGCACTGCGTGTTCCTTGTTAATAAATAATGAATGTATTTCTTGCGTCATCGTGGGCAGTTTGTTTCTGTCTGATGCCGCTGTGTTGATTAGACAAGACGTTATCAGAGTTCCAGCATTAGCACTAAATTGGTAGGAGTGGCTGTCATGTATGGCGTACTCAAAAGGCTTTACCAGTCTGGACCCCATGTGACTGTCCACGGGAAACCGATATTATTTGCTCTTGCTCAATAGAGCTTATATGTTGATTAATATTATATTCAATGAAACGCTTCACGTCATTATCACAGGATGCAGAGTCCGAGTCGGGGGCCTAAGGAGTCGGAGGTATTAGGCCGCCTTTAATTATAGTTGGATACCTGCTGCTTCCAAGAGTCGGAGTTGAAGCTCCAATCTTCTCATTCCATACATGTACTTTATCAATATAGAAACTTTAAATAAAAGTAAAGTAAACTCATCATACTGAGGAAAAAAATATATTGACAAGCTTTTACATTATTGTCAGTAGAAGTCAATGATTGGCTCGAAGTGATCATTATATATCACAAAGCCAGGAATGTTACAATTTTACGCCATAATCAGTACACGCGTATGCGAAGCTCATGATCACGAAATCACGATATGCTCTGAGCACAAGAACGTAAGCTGAAGTAAAAGTACTTTTTTCATCTCAATGTATCTCTTTGCTGTCGACGGAGCTTTTTAAAAAACTTGATTCAGTGCGTTTTTTGTTCTTGCAGGTGCATTAGTTTCAGTGATCTGATAAATTCTTAACTTAATTTACCCAGGCTGTGCTTCAATAATACAAAGTTCTCTTTCCCATAGAAATACAACAGAAAGAACCATCATAGCGACACAGCATAAATTGAGTGGAACAGACCGAGAAAAATGCTTAAAATAGTAAAAAATTAAGTTCACTTTGTAGGGACCACACGATCTTCTAAATGCATCACCATGATCAACAACCATGCCCACGGTTGTCTCACAAACAGCAGCAGTAGCGAGCAACACACGGACTATGAAAACTTCATTGTTAAGTCTTGATAGGACGGCTCAGAATGCTGCCGTAGGAATAGCACTGTGTGCGTTACCTTCCACTTATATAATCACTTCTTGGTAAGGGATTAAGCTGGCTACATTTCCTCAGCCAGAGCCCTAGTGTGTCATTGTAACCCTAGTGATTCGTACTGGTGCTGCATTTCAACCCACACAAACACACTCTGTGGGTTCATAGAAGTGGAACATAAAGTGATGTAAGAACTAGTACATTATAAAGTATGTTAACGATCCCGCTCACTGGATTTTTATTTTGGACTCGCTTGGAAGGCAGCGCTAGTTGTAGAAGAGTTTGTTTAACATTGCACTGTGTAGTCTTTGTTGAGATTTAATGCGTTGTATCTTTGATTTCTGTAGAGAAACTCTCGTAGATTCGTCATTTACAGTTCTATGTAAAGTATCTTCACAAAAAATAGCGTAGGAAAACAAAGTGCAGTTGTGGTACACAAACCAGGCTATGAGACTCCCAGGTGTAATGTAAGTCTCTCATGAAGTGGCACTTGAGAAACTAGCGTAAGGTGAAATGTGATTAAATGAAAACGATTGGCTGAAAATTGCCTCAGAACAGTGAATTCTAATGAAATTTCTGTATTTGTATCTCATCGTACTTTGCTCACTTGAGCTGAGAAGTGCAGTGCCAGCAGCACTAATACTGTCACCGCTGGCAGGTTGTGCAGTGCCAGCAGCACTAATACTGTGACCGCTGGCAGGTTGTGCAGTGCCAGCAGCACTAATACCGCCACCGCTGGCAGGTTGTGCAGTGCCAGCAGCACTAATACTGTGACCGCTGGCAGGTTGTGCAGTGCCAGCAGCACTAATACTGTGACCGCTGGCAGGTTGTGCAGTGCCAGCAGCACTAATACTGT
>LQNS02278157.1:5610332-5626807 GCA_001587735.2 Parhyale hawaiensis
TTCTCCCCCCATTTTGGGGGGGTTCTAGTGCCGCTAGCCCCCTAAAAATTTAGGACGTAATGCCCCCATACCTGAAGACACTTTTCGAGCAAAAAACAGAAAATTTATAATTTTGACCATTTTCGCCTAAACGATCCCCTTAACGCTTGAAGCCGTTGTACATTTTTTCACTTAAATAAAGCTTTTACGTCTCCTATACAGTCTTCATAAGACCTCAAGGGAAAAATCGGACGGAGTTCTTTCGGGAGACCTTGCGGGCATTGAAATTCATCTGAATTGTACTGTTGCCAAGAACGCTCTCAGAGGGACTTCCAACACTACCGCTCGTCGACGATATAGGAACGATATCTTACTTCCATTAAGTTTCATTTAACTGAAGAATGAATGACCAGAAGGATACTGTTAGTAACTCACGAACTATTTTCGTCTATTTTCAGAATATCCCAACGTGCTTTACGCGGTAGATGATTTATGAAAAGTTGAGAGCTTAAAATCGGTTGAATGCAATGAATTATTTGCAAAACGTGCTCAATTTCAGCTCTTGTGATATCTACTCATAATGAAACTTACGCTGTGGTTAAAGCCAAATAATTGGCAAGGAATAGATCGACGTTGCGCATTGCTTGCAGCATCAGAAGCTACACAGAGCTACAGTGCTATAGTTGATGACATCGAAACGGCTGCTTATTCATAGAAGTAAAGCAGCTTTCTAAAGATGCAATAATGAATGACGAGCTGGTCGAATAGTATTTGTTACACGCAAGCTTCTCTTCGGTTGAATAGCTGTTCCCGTGACTCGAACATTTCTCTGCAGTTGCCGAGTTTGTGCCTCAGGTGACTAGCTCCTTCTGCTAGTGAGTTTTCGCGCTTCCCTGAAAGCATTTTTTGCTATTTATCGATAAGCAGTCTACGGTTTGATCATATTCTCATCTGTGGAGTAGACTGTGACTTGTGGCACGTCTTTTCTCCATCAAGAAATCATTGCTCTCTTCATCTCCGAGATAAGATATCCCGTCCGCGATTTCGTTTCAGTTCTTGAAACTTTTCTTCTTGATCTCGAACTGCTACATTTGAGTTACAGATCTCAATCAAAAATTTCTCCATCAAATATTTAACATAGCCTACTATGTTAATCTTCTGTGAGTTTTGTGTCTTTGGCAAGCCACCGCTATATCCGGATCTTCCTAACCTAGTTTCAATACAGGCCAACCATCCGCCGAGGGGATGGTTGGCTCGTTTTCTTTTTCTGTCGAGATTTGGTGCACCGACTGGGGCGGTCTGTTCACAGCCAGCTCCTGGCTTATCAGCGCTGCCGCTGCTGTATCTATATCAGCCTCCGCGCCTCTTGTGTTTCTTATCTTGGCACGTCCCCAAACAAGAGAGCATCGCAGAAATGATGCTTGTGGAGAGCGATAGCGTCGGCTGCTTCCTTTTTCTCCATACGCAGTGATTGCAATGTGATGGGTGTCTCCTTCACCTTCCTCCCCCCCCCCCCTCCTGTCCCCTATGCTGCCGGCTGCGGGCACGGTGGTCAGTTCCTCCTGTTTTACTTTTGCATTCTGTGGGAGGGCGCTAATACCTGCGAGGGTGNAAGAGAGCATCGCAGAAATGATGCTTGTGGAGAGCGATAGCGTCGGCTGCTTCCTTTTTCTCCATACGCAGTGATTGCAATGTGATGGGTGTCTCCTTCCCCTTCCCCCCCCCCCCCCCTCCTGTCCCCTATGCTGCCGGCTGCGGGCACGGTGGTCAGTTCCTCCTGTTTTACTTTTGCATTCTGTGGGAGGGCGCTAATACCTGCGAGGGTGATGCGCCGCATCGTAACGAAGTAAGTATTCTGTGGGATCAGCTGGTGTTGGTGGTGGCGGTGGTGCTCGTCCCACGTCATTGGCCCTCCTCTGTACAGTTCAAACTTGCCAGAACCTGCGGTTCTTCTGTGACAGAAAATTAATACTTACATATTCACTATCGTACAATTTTAATTTCAATAATATTACGGTATTTTTCATAAATTGATGCACTTGCCAGCCGACTTGAGCGAAAGCAATTACTTGCTACACTGCTACAATTTCTTTCCCTCCGCCAGGTGTGCGTGTACCTGCTGCACGCTCTCCAGCACCGCCAGTCCAAGGAGCGCATGAGCAGCCCGCTGTCCGCCCCTGCCGAAGCCCGCGCCGCTATCCTTAAGAAGCTCCAGGCAGAGCAGGACTACTTCTTGAAGACCAACCTCCTGCCATCGGTAAGGTCTTCATGCTGTTACACTGATGCCGGGGTGACACTATGCCATCGAGAACTCAACTTATAATGGGAACTTCCAAGGATGTTTAATATGAGTTAGCAACGGCTACTGAGACCTGATGCTGAAATTTTCGGCAAGGCTGACGCGCTGATTGGCTGCGCGAATGGCGGAGGGCCTATGATTAATGGGAAGGGAACAGCTATGGCATTGGCAGTACAAAAAATTCCGTAGCCAGTATGGCGAAAAGTGGTTGTGTGCCCTCCTTTATTAGACCTCCTTGGGAGCTTTAGCTGGTACTTCGCCCGGATGCTTTTCGAGCTTAACGTCCGCTCATACAAAGACTGTGCGTTACACTGTGGGCCCGTGACATTATTTGATCGGTTGGTAGTGAATGCCTAGGCAAGGACCCCTAAAGTACAGGCCTGGGTCTCTACGTCATCAAGTTGGTCCGATCGGTACAGTCCCACGATCGACAAACCGTTTGACGCAGACTGACATGTTTGGTGCATGCTCCAGATATGCCCAAAATGTGTAAAGTAGGTACCCAATAGTATCAGGCTGCTACTTATGAATTTTCCAGAGACTGTACGCAATCGAACCATTTTCGAGGCCCAAACCAGGCCTGTACTTTAGGCGGCCTTGGCCTAGGGCACCTTACTAAATTGCCGTAGCCAGAGTTCTTGGCTGTCATACATTTTGTAACCAACAGTTTTCTTTCATTCTCCGCCATACTTATGTACTATCTCTTCCGTTCCTTTAGCTATTTGATGCCGTTTTCAGGCCTGTGTTCCTTGTTTTGCTTGTCATTGTATGTCTCTTTTCAGACTGCAGCGAGCTTACTGTACGTCTAGTGAAGCATAAACGTAAGGGAATCTTAAATGATAGAGAGGGTCGATAGTGCATAAGTAGCGATGTGCGTACAATTTGTGGTCTACGACATCAATTGGCAATGTCAGAAGTAATTTCATCTGGTAATTCTGATACCTTGCGGAGATAAGAATAGCATAATCCTGCTACGGATAGAAATTTTTGCCTCTTATGTTAAAATTCCAACTAATAGCGAGTCTACAGTCACGCAATACCACTATTCTATCATTTCAAAGATTGCACAGGAGTATGTTGATAGCATTGGTGGTTGTAGCTGCTTTAGTTAGTTATCTCAGTCAGACGTTCACAGGAACTATTTGCAAAGCTTGTCTGAACATTCATGTAGATACAGTAGGTAGCCACACCTAACTTCCGACATTGTTATGGGAACTCCGCTGAATTTGAATCTGTCGCACAAGGATGAGGAGGATATGACCGAAGGTCTCACGTGCCCATTTAGCCCAAACCTCCTCGGTATCCTGAAGTGGCTGTTACCCCCCAGGTGCTGCTGGCGGCAGAGCTGCGCTACCAGGACAGCTACGATCAGATCCACAAGGTGACACCAGCCCTGCCCCTCACCAAGGAGGAGATCATCACCAGAGCCTCCGCCCTGGGCGTCAGTGTCAGCGTGGACAACTTCAGAGAAGTCTTCAAGTGAGTTTTTCTACGGCACGGGTGAAATCCGTTTTGCTATCTTGGGTTGAATAGTACTGAGTAACGAATATCTAGGGTAGAGCAACTGTAGGACTTTATAGCGCGTTTTTATTGATGAATCTATTCATAGTCAGTTTAGTGTTCAGAGAAAACGCAAAAATTATTTGTAAATAATCTAAACAATTCAAATTACTGGCATCTTGCTGCAAACTGTGTGGTAGTGTGTTAGTATGTAAAGTTTGCCTATAAATTCTTTGGTTACTATTTTTTTTCGGTTAGGCAAGTTCCAACGTTTCTGCAGACAATAGCTCCTTCTCCTGTGGAATCTTTACCAGTTACTGTCAGATCCTCTATTGATCTGTTAAAAAAATACTTTCTGCTGATCGTAATAACTATGCTATGGATTATCTTCATACATTATTGAGATACTTCCAAAGTTGTTGGACTGAATATCAAAGTTGCTGTCAGTTATTAGGGGAAGCAACCAACTTTCTCCTTTTGGTAATAAAAATCAAGTAACCCTTTGGCGCCCACCCAGTTGTGAACGCCACAAATAGTGTCAGTGCTACTAAACGGGGTGTTGAGCTGAGGCACTGAAGGCTTGAAGGACGTGGAATGGGCTAATGATTATATGCACCGTATGATACTTGGCTTCACTCAGTCTACAGTATTTTATGATTAGTGGCGTTCACAGGAGAACCCCACCGGCTCAGTGTTTTTGTTCCTCGGTGAAATATCTTTCTTCCTACTCACCTTTCTTCTTCAATTTTTTCTGCAATTGCTAACAGTTTTTGCTAGACTATCTCTCTTCCTTCATCGACCTTTGTAGGTTCCTTTTTTGGTGTAACCATTGTCATGGATTCGGAGAATCAAACCCTGATGGCTGTTAAATAAATTTTGTACTAATGGTGGAATCAGGGGCGGAACTGTTGATAAGCTTGCGTTTGTTGTTAGTGGAGCAAATATACTGGCGCCAGTGTTTTAGTTCATATGGCTGGTTGGGTACCTAGTGACAGAACCACAGAAATTGATTTTTACCAATACCGTTCGTTACCCGTATGCACTGTACTCACTCTTGCGCTGCTGTACAGGTACCGTGAAGACGTCCGGCTGTGCCGCAACGCGTGCCACATTGAGAGATGCCCGCAGTTCCTGAAGCCCAACCGGAGCTTCAACTGCCATATCGAAGCTGAGAGACAGCAGCGTGATGACTACCCCCACACTCTGCACCTGGTAAGTGGAGATTTTTGCTACTAGGTCGTGTCTTGTTATCTAACTTCTTGTGAAGTATTTGTGAAACTTTTTAAGCAGGATAGCACTTTTCTTTGTTTAAATGGCCCTGCCAGAGGCGTAGGTAGTCTAAGGGCGCACGCCAAATGTAGTTCAGCGAGATGCTAGCAGGAAGGCAGGCTGGCAGTTTTTGAGAATTCATGGGAATGCATTGGAGCGCAGACACCGAACAGCGGTAAAGCTTGCCGCTTCAGCGCATTCCGTGCTTCTCAAAAACTGCTAGCCTGCCTGCCAGCTTCTCGCTGAACTGCTTTTGGTATATTTCGGCTCTAAGGTAGAGTGCTAGTTCTTCACGCATTCCTACTGTTCCATAACCTGGACATTTTTGTTATTGTTACGGTGAAGATACTTTGTTTCGTGTCAGCACACGAACATATTCTAATCTTCATCGACTTTAGTGACCGAAGAATTTTTGGCCAGACAAAAAATTGCAGACAAGCGGGCTCTTACAATAATTCTTGAGCTACAGGTGTTTCAGTGCAGAACGCGCACTGACCTTCAGGCCGGTAGTCGTAGAGCTATTTTATTTTGATAGTAATATTGGCTAATTATACATGCATTGTAAATATTGCAACACGTTATGGATCTCGTACCCTCATACGAATACGATAAATGCCCCTTCCATTGCCCGACCTCATATTCACTGCTCAAGTTATAAGTAATCACTAATCAGACCCAACTTTAAGAAGAAAAAACCTGCTGTTTTACATCTTACAACCAGGTGCTAGTGTCTTTACAATCAAGTAAGGTCCCAGTCAAGTATATTTTTAACTGGTGAATGCTGTTTTGACAAGCATTTCATGATGTGTTTGTTTGTTCGTTGCGAAAATTCAGTACAGTTAAAGGCAACTTGACTGCACGTCCGAACTTACGAGCAGTGATTCGTGATGCAGATATTTGCTAACTGCTTTGAGAAGAGTGTTAGGCGCCAGATCGCCTTGACAGCGACGCAAGGCTCTTATTTGGACAACCTGCCACCCTCGATCATCCACATTTCTAACTAGGGTCAGTACTCCCGCAGTAGCATCCGTGCATCAATGTTGACTTCTAACAGATACTTTCACACTACAAGTGGAGTGGTAAGGTGTTCACACATGAAATAAGAGGAGCAGAGCCCCACGGTTCAAGTATCCACATATGGGCGGGTGACCTGCACCACTGACACTTTATCAGAGTCAGAAGCTGTTATTCACTTGAAGTTGTCCATTGCAGTGTATACATCTTCTACATTTCCATTTAAATCACTACATGCACAAGCTATAACAGCTATATTTTAATTCCTGGACTAGATAGCTGCCTTTAATTTTCCTCACAGTAATAATAAAAACTCACCTTTGAACTTATCTTCTCGGACATGTTAGAAGCAATTTGCACCACTTGCTCAGATAAGAAACAAACTTACTTGTTTGTTTGCATCTCAGTCGCGGCGTCGTTGTTGGTGGTATCATACACGGTTCGAGCATGCATCATACCAATTCATTTCATGCTTCTATCGCAAACATATGACCTAACTTTATGATATACATATGATATGTTCAACTAGCGCTATTAAATCTTTATTGAAGACTTTTCTTCTTGCATCATTATAAATAACAATTTTGCTGCCGTGCAAATATCAGTTTCTATTTTCCACAGAAAAGAAAACGCTCATGGTGAACCTTCCAAGTTTGATTGCCGCTAGCGGCAAGAAAATACCGGCCAATCTCTTGAGCGTACCACTCCGCTTGTATATAGTATGAAGAGAGAAGCGTTTCTGCATAAGAATATCTAAAACATTAATACCGCTTGTGGCATCCTCTAGGGAGGCATACACCAGAACTATAGCTTGCTGACGGCGGAATCGATCTCGCGGATTCTGCGTGTAAGAAAAAATGTAATTGAATGTATACGTTCGACCCTCGCTGGCACGTGCTCAAACTCTCGTATTTTACGCAGTAGCTATTTAGAAGCTACGAAGTTGACATGGCTGTTTTTATATATTTTTTTATTTTTACCAGTAGTTAACCGCAGCACGCGATCTGCAAAGAAATTGACCCGTACGCGTATTGAAGTTGCGTGATGTTGATGAAGTCATCTCAGATGAGTTGGAATGTGGGTAGAGCACAATAATTCTAAGCTGTTTCGCTGGCGGTTGTAGGATGCCTTAGTTAATTATTTGGACGTCTTTCTTCCTTGCCCACTCTCCTTCCTTTTACAATCATACTTTCACTGCTGCTGTTTCATTCCATTCCTCCTCTTCTTCTACGACTTGCTGTGCTCATGCGTTCTGTTCTTGTGTGAGAACATCCTAGCCGTGCATGGGTTCTACGTTTCTCTTGCCACACTACACATACTGCATGTTGCTTCTTTTTCCTTCTGTTAATTCATATGCTACTCCTTTCATAAATTATAAAAAAAGCCAGAAACCTTCGCTGCAGCTTGGAACTTTCGTGTAGTGAATGCATCCTATAGAAAATTCAATAAAAGGGTAACTATAGTTTTGTAGTAAAAGTACTACGAACACCTTTGGACAAAATCTTCACATGAAATCCAATCTAACATTAAAATGCAGTTTGTGAATTTTTTACTTTAATAAGCACATTTTATTTTCGTCATTTATGATCCGATTGTTATGAAACTCGCTCGCTATACGTACCAGTGAATTTAAAGAACATTTTATTCATGTGAACTTTTCTATTTTCGCAATAGTTTTCAAAGAAATGTTGATATGATACCCTCTGGATGTACGGCATAGCAATGTTGGTCAGCACACTAAACGATCTTGAAAATTAAAATAGCTATGAACCTAACCTAGTCTAACCTACCCTAAGCAAACCTTACCTAACCTGATCTAACATAACCTTACCTAACCTAACCTTACTTAAGCTAACGTCTCTACACTGATCACCCAACTGCTAAGAGTGGAAGCGCAGGGCTAGCCCGGCCTGCACGTACGTCACGTAGGCTTGTTATTGTTATATGAGGGTATCATATCAACATTTCTTTAAATACCATTTCGAAAATCGAAAAATTATTATGAATAAAATGTGCTTTAAGTTCAATTTTAGGTATACTGTGCGAGTTTCATAACCACCGGACAAAATAACGAAAATGAAATGTCGTCCCTAAAGTAAAAGATTGCCTGCAGTTTATCTCAACACCTGATCTCCTGCAAGTGAAGTTCCATCCATTTATGATTTGTGCTGAGTCGAGATCAACATGAAAAAATGGTGGCAGTTCAGATATCACGACTGTTCACACAACCTTGCAATAGTTTGTCTAGAAACTCTACATTTTTTTTTTTCGCTGAAAAAAAAAAACTGTCTGTGGGACACTGTAAATCTATATGCGTGAAAAACGTCCATAGGTGACGGTACGTTCACGTATGACCATTACCGCGTATGTAGTCTTGAGAGACATAGGCCTGTTTTCCTTTTCTCAATGCGTCCTTGACTTATTTGCCCAATATTCGTCTTTACCCTCAGTTGAGTTTTAAAATTAAATTAATTCTCGTGTCTTGGGAGCCATTATGAACGAGGGCAGAAAATTAGTGCTTCATTAAAACCCTCCGTTGTCTCTTGTCGGTGATTCAGAACGTATAGGACTTTTTTGTGCAAATCAATTTTAATTTTATTTTAAGAACTACATTTAAAAAAATTCTGGCACTCATATCGAAACCAAGTCTACGGGATTCGCAATGACGTTTTCGGACACATGATAAATAATTAGTTTTTCGTTATTAAAACGAACCCCCGAAAATCGTTATTCGACTAATACGTGGCCCCTACCCACTTAGGTTAGGTAGCCAGGACTGGTTCCGCTAATGTCTTACGAGAAATATTATACACCCGTTTTTGGTGCTTCTTTGTTTGAGAGAACACTTAGAAATATTTTATTATTGGTTTGCACAAAAGAATGGATGTCATTTTCGGTCTCAGCAGACCCCATTTATGCTAGAAACCACTTTCTCGTCCTATTACTCGACTGGGGAAAAAGACATATATTTAGCCTTATTTTTTCATCAACACTTGAAAAATCCTTTCCTACTTTCTTTACATTCTTTTCAACGGTAGACGAGGTTTTCCCCACAAACAAAAATTGTTCTTTGCGAATGCCACTTGTTCTAAGAATGCGAAGTGCGCGGTATTCTTCGGTGTCGGATTTGCTAGGTTTCTTGGTATTGTGCATTGTGCATGTCCCTTATTTCCCTCTCTCTCTGAGTTATCATTATTTTGGAGGGAACTCTTCAAGTTTCAGTTTTGCTTGACTTACCGAATATGTCCAGGTGGTGGCCACTGCACCCCCAAACAACACCTGCGACGCCATGGTGCAGCAGATCCAGACACGATCCAAGGCTGGCACAAATCAACGCAAGAAACCACCGCCCATGCCGGCAAGAGACGGGACCCCGCTCCTCACCACCTTCGTGGGGCAGCTGCAGAGCCAGTATCTGGTGGAGCCCATGCTCGGTTGACCTGCCCTTGCGTGAGTTGGACTCAATTATTGTTGGGCTTTTATTGTACTTTCTTGATTTTAAAAAGCTAGACTGAGGTGAGTGTGGTAGCTCTCTCCTAGGTTCTCGGTTTCTTACTTAACTTAGCTGGGAGCTACGACCTCGTATGATGTTGATAATTATAGTCTGCCAATAGATTTTCCTAGGGTGAAGTGGAACAGAACTGCTAAGCTTTGAGATGAGTTATCAATTCATAGATAGAACATCATCAGCATTTGAACTTTACTAGTAACGAAAGATTCATAAAATCATTTATTAACTCGAAAACTCTTTATCTTTCCACGTATATACAATATGAATATTATGAAGGTATTATTACAAAAAAGTGCTACATTCTAATACATCGCATGATTGTGTAATACCCCAATCAATCCTTTGGCTAAGTTGCATCGTAGCAACTAACGTCAGTTTCATGAAATTGCAGCTCCTGAAAGGCCACCTTTACAACATGCGAGCTATTCCTGAAAATTATCACGTAGGATTAGCGTTCAGTACGTGACTTGATATGATAGTTCGACAAGGTAGGAGTTTCAGAAGCACTGCAGCAATAGGTTCCTTATCGAAAAGTCGCGCAGTCAAGTTAGAACTCTAAAAGTGCGTAGTTTTTATAAAAAAAGCATTTGTTATACTCTTTTTTGCTCACCTTTATAGAGTTAAAATATAAACAGTAGAACTCCTTCATGCAAGAAGGACTTCTAAAATAGAGAAAACTCGTGAAGGTGAGACCCTGAAACAGAGAAAACTACCGAAAGAGAGGCTGCACATTGCCATCTGCTTTGAATTATGGCGACGGCCGACATCATAATGAATGGCCAGCAAAATTGTGTATTAAAATTTAAACTGGGAGTACAGTACATGCGGTACATCAAACTGTACAACTTCGCGATGACATGGTGTTAATCAAAGGTCATGTCTTGCATATGTAGGTGGTCAACTTGAAACTGAGACCATTTGCCTGTCCACCTTGTAGGTGTTAAATTGCAGTATATAGGGAATCCGAAGGGCTTCAGGCTTTTGAGTAGTGAATGGGTTACAAGCGTATAAAGCTTTGGGAACCTCTGCACGCTCGAGAGAAGAAATAGTAAACGGGCTTCAATATGTAGGACGACACCGTCCACCCTGTGGGGACGAGAATGTCTCTACACGTCTTTTTATTTAAATGATGATCCTCAGAATGCATAGGATGCACCATAAGCTTAAGTGAGTTAGGTTTGCCTGCCTTAAGAATAAGGGAGTAGGACCAGAAGGGGACCCCACTGGTTGCTTTAGCCTTAGTTACGCCTTCCGCACTTTCTAACATTCGTGTTCACTCTGCTTCCTTCCATTTCAATTTTTCTATATTTAATTTTTATCACCCGCGAACGAAGTGAGAGAGGTGATAATGTTTTCGTTTAAGATTTAGGTGGGTATTTATAAATAAATATTTGTATATATATATATATTTGTATCTATATTTATCTGTCCACCCAAAAAGAGGTAGAAGGATTTGAGCAATGTTCATTATTTTTTGCAGGGAGTCTGATGGGTTGACCTAGATGTGGCCAAGACCAATAAAACTAAAATTAGCTGGCTATCAAATATGACGGCGATGAATTTTGTCGTCTGTCCACCCAGAAAGAGGCAGAAGGAGTTGAGTCATAGTAATATTTTTTTGGGGCAGCCAGGTGGGTTGTCTCAGATGTGAAAAATGAGAAAAAATTTTCAGTTAGCTGGCCTTAAAAAAATAACCGCGTTGAATCTGTAACTCCATCCAAAAAAAGGCAGAAGGAGTTGAGCGATGCTCATAATTCTTTTGTAGGGAGTCAGGGGTGTTGACTTAGATGTGAATAATACCAAAAAACTAGATTTAGCTGGTTATAAAAATGACAGCGATGAATATTGGTGTCTGTCCACCCAAAGAGAGGCAGGAGTTGAGACATAATAATAATAATAATAATAATAATAATAATAATAATAATAATAATAGCGCACATCATTCGCAAAGTGCTCTGAGCCTTAGGTCGCAGGATGTGACCCGGCGCCAGAGTGTAGAGCGCAACATTGCTCAACCGATCCAATTATTGGGTGGTGAAATCCCCTCGATAATAATAATAATAGGTTGACCGAGGTATAAAAAATACCGAAACTCTAGAGTAAGCTGGCCTTAAAAAATGATGGCGTTGAATTAGCCACCTGCCGCGGGTGATAGTCTTACGCCACGAGATGTTCTAGTTTTAGTGTATCTTCTCTTGAACAACAAAGTTGTGTCGCGTCTATGTACTGGTGGTACAAATAGTAACATTATTTTTGCGCTAAAATAACAAAATTCTTACACTGTTGTAGGCTTGTAGCTGGTTTGGAAGTTGCTTTACATAATTTCATGTTTGACAGGTCTTGAAACATGCCTCTTCTGCTGATTCCCTAGGACTGTAAAGCTCCAGTCATAACTGTAGACTCTGAGTTCTCATGTACTGTTCTTCTTGCAGATCGGATGCCTGGAAAGAACACAAGTGGCGGGCAGTGTCATCTTCGGTTATTAATTAGTTTTCTCAGCATCATTTGTTGTCTTCCTGGCTCTTTCAAAATGCCTGGCATCAAGACCACTGGTACAAGTAGATGCTTATGTCATTATTTGATGTTTTGCTCGTGGTTTCGTCAATGTTTATGGCGTCCTTTGCCCCAAACTGCAGGAAACGAAACCCGCATTGTATTTAATACCCAATTGTATCTGCCACAGTTTGCTTGAACACATTTTCTGTTGTAAGAACCTCTTCGGTGCCATCCATCCTTGACGCGGGGAGGAGGCTGAAATCGTCTAAAATATTAATAAAAAACTTAGCAATAGTTGTCTTTATTTAAAATTTTACCCTTGTGTTGGCAACACCGCCTGATACTTGAGTTTCAGTTGATGTGTCGGTACTAAAACATTTTCGATTGGTTTACTCCTTAATTGGATTCCAAATTTGAGATGTTACCAATCGGATGGCGTTTTTTATTATATAGTAATCCCTCAGGAGTCTGCATTCTAATGCTTCCTTCTTGTCATGATACTTTAGGACTCCTCGGCCGGGTGTGCGAGAGTGAAGAGGTCAAACAAAGTACAGTAAAATTTGTAAATCCAAAACGAGAACTTCCGCAGAAACAGCAACGTTCGAATCACGTGAGCAGCTTCACAAATTCGCGAAGGTCGAGCTTTCTTGTCACTCTCATGTCGTTCATACCTCACTGCAAGTGCAAATTACGGGGTTACACAGGTGGGCTTGTGAAACTAACCTGTTGGGCTAACTTACTATTGCTTAGGGTTCATGTGAATTCTCATAGTGCTGGAAATGACCTTTACCCGAGGAGGTGGATACAACCTTGCGATATTGGCAATTTTTTTGTGGCTGTTCTTTTACCAATGTTTTTGAACACAGGGCAAGATGGGATCGCGCACTGTTGGGTCACCTATGCGAAATTCAGAATCCAATAAGACTGATTTGTCGGCCCTCTGTTGGACATTATTTCGAATTTTCACCCCTTTGTGTTTATAAGGCGAGTTATTGAAATAGTATTATTCAGGATATTAATTTTCTCTGTTTTTGCGTTACCATAAATGTTGAAAGTGGGGAGTTTTTTGTTGACATTGGTATGAGGGATCGATGGTCGTTTTACCACCGATGTTCCGTGCATTTTTCTTTGGGGGATAATTTTGGTTGGCGTTCTATATACGTTACAACACAGTGGCGATGACAATGCCGACGTATAGGTTTCATTCTTATTTTTGCGTTGAACCTTTTTTTTTTTTGCTTGGATTAGAATTTATCGCTTGTTTACTGCTGTGTGTTTCATGAGTTCATTGCATCGATTTGAAATATTGTATCTAACGTTACTTTATTTTGGAATTAACTGTGCCTTAGGATAGATTTCTGTTATTGCATTTAATATCTAATGTATATCTACTGTAGTACCAGTTTCGTTTGAAGTGATAGAGTACATAGCAGGGAAATTCATTCAACTTGAGGCAAAGACGGAATAAGTTGAGCTTAGCTGTAAGTTAATGAAGCCACCACCCCTAGCCCAGTTATTATGAGTTTGGCAGACACTGTGGTTGCGTCATCTTCTGATGACCCTTGACCCAGCCATAGTGTTTTAAATTTTTGAAATAGAACCCCGAGCTGCAGAGGAACAAATATGATTTTCAACCACAACAGTAAAAAAGTCGTAATAGAGGTGAAATTTTCCACGAGCATCAAAGGTATAAGTGTCATATATGACAATTGTCTGTCTAAGTATGGCCGTAGGGTCTCTATATGGTATCTGTAATAGCCTTAAAAATGAATGCAAGAGATTTATGTGTTGCTTAAAACTATCAGAAAAAACAGACTTGGGTGAGTTAAGCCATATGATTTGGGTAAATTGGGTGATGGCTCACTCACCCAATATAATTATAATGAAGAAAAGCATGTAATTTTTGATTTTTATAACTAACATACACACCTATATCGTCTGCAGAGATGTAGGCAGACATTGTATTTTTTTAGAACATGATTGTAATTGCTGAAATGACTGCGCCACGCGGCTTTGCGGCGCGCTCGGCAATCTGATTGAATCACTACTTCATTTGGCTTTTTCCGCTCGTATTTATTATATATTAATGCCCACTGTGCGTGAATTAGATAATGGTACAATTGTACAATGTATCACTTTGATCATTGATCTATAAAATTCATGTGTGTATCTCTGCGAACTTACTACTGTGCATAAAATTAAGCAGTATCTTATAAATGTGTACCTGCTGTGGTAGTCTGGAATGGTCTACAATTCTATTTTGCATATACAGTTACCCAGAAAACTGGCTAACTTGGTTTTGATTATCCTTCCCAGCTACATCTTACCCAAGGGCAAGTTACAGCGAAGTGGGTTACTTGTCGCAGTCTGACACATGACCTAAGAAACGTACTGTATATCCTTAACGAACTAAATACGGCACAGAAAGCACTTCCAGGTTTTCTTAGGATTCTTCCTCTAAAGCTTTAGCGGAACACTACGGCGCTTGCAGCACCCTCGGTTTTCCCCAGGATGGACCATATTCTAGCGCGTAAGGGAAAATCCCCATGCTAGCCCAAGCAGCTAGCCGCTACAAGCCGCTTACCCCAAGCCAGACGATCGGCGAGTGATATCTGGACGCACTTGCACCAAACTCGCAGCGTTGTGTACATGCATCGCTGTATGTGCGATCAAGTAAGATTTCTTGCCGCGTCACCACTGCCACAAGCACTACCTAGCCTAACCTTACCTAACCTAATCTGCGATACAGCGACTTGTGTCAATGGCACACAATGCACGTACCTGAACGCAGCACGGACGCACAGCGATGCACGTACACAGAATATTCTGAACGTATATAGCGCATGGCAAGTTTGGTGCCTGTGCTACCTGGACTCTCCGCATTTGGACCGCACTGATCCAGAATGTCAGAGATGGCTGAATACACACCTGATGGTTGGCTCGCGAGAGTCTTTCGGAACCGTCCCCACACAATGGTTTGAGCATTTCTATCACTAGTTAAAAGGTAACTAAATTAGCCGAATGCCTCCTTTTCAGTTTAATCTAGATAGGAACTTTTTTGTGCTACCTTTAACTCAATGATTTTATCGAAACGGTAACAATGGTGAGAGGTGCACCATGGACAATAAATACGTGTAGGTTTTATTGTAGTTCGAAGGTGATACTGGGTTAATAAGGCGATATTTTGCTATTTTGGTACGCTAACCCCACAGCCCCGCTATAAGCTAGCAAGGTTGTGCGCGAGAATAGGTTAGATGAACCAGAACTTTTATCCTCATATTCTCGAAGGAATAACTTTAGAAGCACCAGTTCTTGCTTCTCCTAACTTATTTTCTCACCTACCTCGCAAGCTGTTCGATGTAGCCATCTCCCGGATAGACGGGGTTGGTCGGAGCGGTTGGTGGCAGCACAAAAAAAGTTTATCTTATGTTCTGTACATTATAGATCTTCTTCTTTCAAGTGTATGACATTAAATTAGAACCCGTTAAACTTTACGAGGACCCGACCTGTGCACATGTATTCTTATTTGTCGCCATAGCATCGACATTTATTTATTTTATTGATTAGGCCTACATGTCGCCGTTTCAATTCTTATAGCCTAATATGTGGCCTACTATTAGCGCTATATATGTCTAACAGCGTCTAACTGTGCACAAACGCTACACTTAATTCACTTTGCTGATGATACCACTGCTGTGGCCTCAGGACTTGACCTTGCGCAACTTTACCGTGAAGTTAACAGCGATTTGGCTAGAGTAGACGATTGGCTATGTGCAAACAAGTTATCATTAAATGTTAGTAAATCAGCCTACATGGTATTTTCTAATAAACGTAAGCTTACTGACGAGCGCGTCAGCATACGTGGCACCCCCCTGATGCTTGCGTCCCAAGCAAAATTCCTCGGTATCATTCTCGATGATAAACTGAGCTTCTCAGGTCATATCAATCATGTGTATGCTAAAGTCTCACGCACCTGTGGAATTTTTCGGAAACTAAGAGGCGTTGTGCCTAGTTACGTGTTGCGCAAACTCTACCAGTCTCTGATATATCCTTATTTGGTGTATGGTATCGAGGTATGGGGTGGAGCTCCGCCATCCACTTTGGCCCGCCTGATTGCTCTACAGACCCGTTGCGTCAAACTAACGCTCGAGGATGGGCTGGTGGCTCAGGGTCAGCCGTACTTACTGTCCGGTGTCCTCCCATTGAAAATGTTTCATCAATATTTTGTCCTCACTAGGTTTTTCAATTATTTCATCTTAGGAAATAGTGATGTTTTCTTCAACAAATTTCGTACCTTGGCTGTGTCCCATAGCCACAACACCCGTTTTGCAGCTAATCTAAATATAAACATTCCATCTATGAATCTCTCCAAATTATATTCCTCATTTTACTACACTGCCGTTGTAT
>LQNS02278157.1:5627904-5644074 GCA_001587735.2 Parhyale hawaiensis
TGTGTGCATCCCCTCAGAATGCGAGGGATGGCAACAGGCATTAGGGTTGGGTTAGCTAGGTTTGTCCATTTTACAATATTTGGTACGGCACCCCTAGAGTAATTCCATGGCTGGCCGCGATCTCGGCCGGCCCTACTACTTTTTTCCTCTCACCTCCACGCTCCTTCCTATTGCTCTGCATTCTGTAACTCTTCTGGGGTCGGCCTTGCAATGGAGGTGTAGGCATTGACACTATTTGCCATCTTACATACTTCCATGTCCGATACTGCTGCATCCCTAGCAACATCAGGGCTCGCTGCAGCCCCGCCCAGTTGCTTGAGTGCAGTTTTTGGCTTCATCGGCGACCCTATTTGTTTGCCGCGATGGCTTGGTATATCCTTAAATATATGCATGTCATTACAGGTAGCATAGCTTCGCGAAAACTGCCCAAATAGTGCTAAGCACTACCAACGGACTTGCAAAGACCGACAACTCCTGCACTATACTCTCTCATGTTGTCATGTCCACCTGTTTCTATTTTAATTGTGAAGTCTTTCAATAAATATTATTATTATTATTATTATTATTATTATTATATAATTTTATATCTGTACTCGTATTTGGGAGAATACGAGGACAAGGTATATAGTCCCCAAGCAAGGTTAACTGAAGTAAGGACTGGTTTACCTATCATCATTTTAATGATAGCAGAACCTAACCTTGCCTTTACTAACTTTTCACCCGAGCTCTGATTACTGTGAAAGCTCCAGATAGAACATGGTTCGTCGGGGAGGTTAGTGTCAGCAAAAAAATATATGTATACCGTATACAGTAGCGGCCATAATGGTTCGGACACCTAACAATTTATCAAGAAATTATTAATATCTCCGAAAATTGGTAAAATACCTCTTTCAAATTTGGCACAGATCAAGTAACATATCATACCTGCTTTGCGTCAAAATGTCACTTGTAAAAGAGAAATGAAACCAAAAATACAAACGAACAAATCATTATTATGAAAAATTGGCAAGGACAAAAAGATTCAGACAAACCTTAAAACATTGAATTAAATGCATCAAACGAAGAATACACAACAAAACAAACATGGAAAATAGATATACAACATTAGTAATTTGTGTGGTACCGGTACCCTTTACTGTCAATAACGTCTTGGCATCTACGCCCACATGACTGTATCAAACGGCTGCATTCTTCAGGTGTTATTTTTGCCCATTCTACTTGTAAAGGTGTCCACAAATCATTAATATTCTTTGGATTGCTCTTCAATGAGCGTTCTCCCAATATTTTCCATACATTTTCAATAGGATTCATGCCCGGGCTTTGAGCTGGCCAGTCCATAACGTCCACTTCTACTTCCTGTAAAAAGGACTTAACAACTCTCACCGTGTGGCAGGGGGCGTTATCGTGCATGAAGATGGGATTTTGGCTTAAAGAACTGTTAAGAACAGGTACGAAATGCATCTGCAACAGTCCCTTATCGTTCCCTGCAATCTAACAAGAGGTCCCATACCACTTGCCCAGGACATGCCAAACACCATAACGCTGCCTCCGCCAAATTTCACACTTGCTTTTACACAATTTTTGGACGGTCTTTCACCAGCTGATCGACGAACGAATCTCTTGCCATCCCAACCAAATAAATTAAACTTTGACTCGTCGCTAAAATACACCTTAGCCCAGTCGTCATCAGTCCATAGGACATGCTTCGATGCAAAGCTCAGGCGAGCATTCCTATTCTTCTTGCTTATCAAAGGTTTTACTGCTGGGGAACGAGGGTGCAAGTCTGCTTCCTTCAGACGACGGGAAACAGTCTTCCTCGATACTTGCATTCCGTGAGATTGGCTAACTTCTCGAGAAATTGATGCAGCGGTTTGAAAACTATTCTTCTTTGATAATCTGACCAGAGTATTGTCATCGGTTTTCGAGGTAATTCGAGGTCTTCCTGAAGAAATTCCCACAGCGGTAGAATTACATTTGTTGTACTTAGCTAGACTAAGCTAGTATGTCACTAACAACACTTTTAGGCCGCTTTACGTGTTCGGCTATATCCCGTATTGACATGTGGTCATCATGGCACAACTTGACAATTAACTCCCGGATAGGAACAGGGGTAGGCACTCCTCTCGGCATGTTGACAAGGCAAAGGTTGCAGAGAAACTGACTGGGAGCCTATTAGGAACAATTGACGTAATGTATTTTCTGGAAATTTCGTTGATACGTGTAGAAAATCGAGAATAATTGAGATGTCCGAACCATTTTCGCCACGCCAATTTTTCAAACTAAATATTTGTTCGTTTGTATTTTTGGTTTCATTTCTCCTTTACAAGTGACATTTTGACACAATGCAGGTATAATATGTTACTTGATGTGGGACAAATTTGAAAGAGGTATTTTACCAATTTTCAGAGATATTAATGATTTCTTGATAAATTGTTTGGTGTCCGAACTATTATGGCCGCTACAGTATATATCCGTCGGAAAACGTCGTTCAAAGTCCGTAGAATTCTGCTGTCCTCAGTGTGTCTGCCTTATACGTGCATAAGGAGGACACGTAGCGTATCCTACCATTGGGTAACGACCTCTTTACCGATGGATTATTGCGTGTCTGTATACATGAGTTGATATAACACAGTATGTACGTACATATAATCGTAGACTACGGTACACGATACCTTGACTGCTGCTCACTGATTGCTTTTCACAAGTGGGCCTGGGGCCGATTTATGAAAGCGTTGATAAAATGAGTTTTGATGGTGTTAGACCCGACACAAAAATAAATTTCTTCGTCATACCATAAAAAAAGTGTTGCAGAACAAGGAATATAATTCCGATTGAATATCTTCAGTGGACGATACATTTCATACCTTTTCACTTGAAGAATAATTAAAAATTCACCATAATTTCTAGGAATATTAGAATTTCATTAAAAAATTAAAACATGGATGCTACACGTAATGCACTCAAGTATCACGTACAATGGAGTTTTTTGTACGATATATTTGAAGCAATAATCTCAGAAATAGATAGAGCTCATCCCAATAGCTGTAAGAAATGGGAGGCTAAAAAACCCAAGTAATACTGAAAAAATTAAAACCCACAGTAATACTGCAGAGTGAAACCACATTGGTAGCCATGATTTAAAAATGCATAATTAACCATGAGATAAAAATACTGTGACAAACGTTTAATGATAGTAAAATAACATTTTGGTGATGATACAACCCTTCATAACTGGAACAATCTAAAATGGAAAGAGTCCAACGCAGAGCAACGAAATTGATACCTCAGCTGAGAAACAAGTCGTATGAACGTCGCCTAAAAGAACTGGGTCTGATCTCTCTCATGAACTCATGTTTTCCTTAAAATAAATAGAGTCTGACTGTGATTGTTCATACATGTATATCCTACAATATTCGCCGATTCTGGGCTAGGTTTAACTTTAACCTGTCCTTTAAAAGTAGACATTTTCGGATATGCATTAATAGAATAAAATGCGGTTATTTTATCGTAAGGAAAACGTAGTTTCATTGTGGGGAAATAATATAGGAACACTCGTATATAGTATACTGTATATGTGTTATAATTATAATACACAAGGGTGGATCCAGCTCCGAATCTTGGGGGGGGATGGGGTCGGCAAAAGTTGCATCCGATGGTGCTTGGAAGTGGCAATCTACCAGTCAGCATAGTGCTGTTCGTTATGTGTATATATATTTGTTGTTACATATACAATTTTTTATATAATTCGATATTTTAGTTTAAAATCATTGGAATTGTTACTATTCTCCCTCCCAGAGCGAAATAGTTGTTCACTGGACCGATTTTTCATATTTTGCTCAAAATATTCGGTTCGATTTCTTCTGTTTGCGTGCGCCATTGCTTTAACTTTAAGAAATTGTTTAATTCGGCTGAGATTTAGCAATAGAGGTAAAAAATTCGTGCCCCACGTTATATATTTAAACAAGCAAACAAACTAACTTGCAAACGAACTAACAAGCAAACAAACTAACAAGCAAACAAACTAACAAGCAAACAAACTATAAAGCAAACAAACTTACAAGCAAACAAACTAACAAGCAAACAAACTAACAAGTAAACAAACTAACAAGCAAGCAAACAAACAAACAAACAAACAAACAAACAAACAAACAAACAAACAAACAAACAAACAAGCAAATAAACAAACAAACAAACAATTAAACAAACTAACTAACAAACAAACAAACTAACAAACTAACTAACAAACTAACAAACCAACTAACAAACTAAAAAACTAACTAACAAACAAACAAGCAAACAGACAAACAAGCAAACAAACAAGCAAACAAATTAACAAGCAAACAAACAAACACGCAGACAAACTAAAAAGCAAACAAACAAACAGACAAACTAACTAACTAACTAACAAACTAAAAATCTAACTAACAAACAAACAAGCAAACAGACAAACAAGCAAACAAACAAGCAAACAAATTAACAAGCAAACAAACTAACAATCAAACAAAAAAATACGCAGACAAACTAACAAACAAGCAGACAAACTAACAAGCAAACAAACAAACAAACAAGCAAACAAACTAACAAGCAAACAAACTAACAAGCAAACAAACTAACAAGCAAACAAACTAACAAGCAAACAAACTAACAAGCAAACAAACTAACAAGCAAACAAACTAACAAACAAACAAACTAACAACTTAACAAGCAAACAAACTAACGAGCAAACAAACTAACAAGCAAACAAACTAACGAGCAAACAAACTAACAAGCAAACAAACTAACAAACAAACTAACAAGCAAACAAACTAACAAGCAAAGAAACAAACAAACTAACGGATGGAAGGATCTTCACCTAAAGGTAATCATCTGTTCCTCCTAACATACCTAACAATCCCTGAAAATTTCATCAAAATCCGTCCATTCCTTTCTGAATTACCTTGGTGACAGACAGAATACTAGACAGACAGACAAAGCCGATAAAAACATAACCTCTTTGGCGGAGGTAATGAGCGTTTACAAGGGCAAATATATTTCTTAACCCTACCCGGGTATTTAGGTCATTTTGAAAGAATTTTTTAGGACTTTTCGCAACTAATGGATAAGATTAAGCATTTTATGTTTGTATTTCTAATTTTTTCCAACAGGTAAAAAAATGAGCCAATGAGCCAAGCAGCTGTCCCCCATTTCTTTACCTCTAACAGCGTTAAATATATGGGGTTAAGAAAAGGGTGCTTAGAGCTGGAGGAAACCAAGACGAATGTCTTGAGCCGAAAATTATGAAAATCAGTATAGTACTTTATTTATCCATAACACAGCAGTAGAAGAGTTCGGAAAGAAATGATGTGTGCTCTTCACCGCGGGTGAGAAAGAGTAAGTGCATTCAAAATGTTTCCTGTGAGTAAAATACGAAACGTGGGGCAAGCATTTTCATTCCTATTCATAACCTTAGAGGGCTAAATATATTTTTATGGTTTAGTAAGTGGTGCATCCAACGAGAAAATATTATATCAAGCAAGTTGCGCTAAAAACGACAAAATTCGGTCAATAACTTGGCACAAAGTGCCGAGAAAAGATATTTGGTAGGTGCAATAATGCTAAATTAATCTGGAGCGCTGCAATACTGATTGCTGGTAGTGAAAATATGCAACATATGGTAAAAAATAAGTATTATACCTCATTCTTGGGGCAAAACATATTCTGGCCCCCTTTTTTCCTTCTGGGGGAGGGGGGCATGGCCCCATTAGCACCCCTGGATCCGCCTATGATAATACAGTATGATTAAGTCGAATCAGCCTGTTAACGGTACGAGCCTACAACGTGCCCTTTTTCATGAAGTTCCGCTAGCCTTATGTATAGTCTTCAGCTCAATATGACACTCTGCCCATTTCTTACCCAACGTCATGAGTAGGACAATTCGGGACAGAAAGCTCCTCAGTAGAAGGAAAGAAAGAGAAAGAAAAAAAAGAAGCGTTCATCTGTCGAAATAGGATGTTTCCTGTGTTGAATGAAATGAGAACTAAGGCTTTCCAAAAGTTTTTAGCAGTTTCTCCCCAGTTTTTAAATGCCCTTACCGTTACTAAGTGGTCCGTTAGACGTACCAGATTTTAGGTATGTCTTTCGAGATATTAGCTGCCTTGTAGGTCTTATATTAATAATCGTGGCCAACTTATACTTCACGTTCAGGTATAATGACCGTGTGTCATGTTAGGAAGAGCAAAGATGAACTGATAATGCTTGTTTAACATGAATGTAGGCAAGTATTGCAAAGGAATGAAATAAAATGACCTGGAGTATTGTTGATGGTTCTTTCACAATACTAATTTTATTGCAATTTACAATTTTTATCATCCACGAGCGAACCAAAGAGCAGTGACATTTTCGTTGAAGATTTAAATAGCTATATATATTTATTCATCCAAAAAGAAGAAGGAGTTGAGCAATCTTCATATTCTTTTTAGCGAGCGAGGTGGGTTGACCTAGAAATGATCAATACCAGAAAACTAGAATTAACCGGTCATCAAGAATAACGGCAATGAATCTTTCAGTCTGCCCACCCAAAAAGAGGCTGGAGTTCAGCCATAGATGAAGAAATAAATTTTCAGGTCGGTTGACTGAGATGCGAGAAATGGCAACAATCTTTAGTCAGCTGGCCATGAAAAATGACGGCGTTGAATCTGTATATCCACCCGAAAAGAGGCAGAAAGAGTAGAGCAATCATTAAAATATTTTCATACAGTCCGGTGGGCTGATCGAATATGAAAAATGTCTAAAGTCTTGAGAAGGCTGCCGTTAATAAATAACGGCGTTGAACTTGCCCCCACCTCGGAGAATGATCTTACGCCACGAGGCGTTGTAGTGAATTCAGTCTCCACTGTAATTGATCCTGGAATACCCGTTAATAGCCTATAGGGCAAGCATACAATCAGGTATTTATATCTCATTACTAAAGAAATGACACTCTGAAGGCAAGGTGTGCATAAGTACTTCAGCTTTTACACAATACTGCTAACTTGGAGCTACTCTCTTTTGGCTATTCAGTGTACCATAATCACATAAGTAGCTAGACTAAAAAGATATCGTAGCCAAGGACCTTTCCTGTGTCAGAACATGAAATAAAAGTTTGCATCTTTGGATAATCAAATTTCATGATTTTTCAAGGATTTGATAAAATTTACCAAATTTTGTCTGAAATTCTATGATTTTTCCATGATTAAAAATCCTTTTTTCGTTTTCTCTGAGTTTTCCAGGACTTCCAGATTTTCTTGGTATGGCTGGGAACCCTGTCGGTATGTGATAGTGAATGGCTTTGCCATCCTTTGAATTGGTCTAGCGCCTATGCCAACCACTGTAGACATATCTCGGGTAGATTGCTTTTGGTGAAACCCGATAAATCCTAGAAGTTCAAGGTATTATACATATAAATACTTCTGATGGTTATCATTTATATTACGAATCAAATGATGATTTAAGGGAAATCAATTAGAGACTTTGAAAAACATCGACGAGAGACATATTTTAAACAAGCATCCTTTCATAGTTGCGCAGTACATGAAAATGTAATTTAACTCTTGTAAAAAAGTATTGAAACACATTTACGATTGCGCAGCACGCAATATACTTTAAATACATAAATAATGACAATTTACTTACACAATTGTTCAGTTTACTTTAAACTTGATAACAAGTAAAACAATAAGAAACATACTTTAATGGAGGTGCAGTATATACAGAGTGGAACTATTTTTCGAAACAGTGAGTATCTATTCAGCTATAGACTGCAACAACAGAGGCCGCACAATGAATTCTTTTTACTAGTACCGCAAAGAACCGTCAGTATAAAGTTTATCCTATCAATCTCTGCAGAACACCTGTGCTGCATGGCGCAATCAACGCAGTACACCTGCGCTCAAACTATTCAGAGCCGCACGGCTGCAAGCGCCGTCAAACCATCACTAGTATAAAAACTGGAACTGTGTTTGCCAGCGTTCGTTATATCGTGGCGACTTGAACACATCAAATTTCGACAAGGTTAGTTGTACCTACTACTGGTAGCTTTTGCTTTATTAAAAATTATTTTGTGATACCCTGGTCAGCCGAAGAGAATCTTCTGTACAACTGTCACCTCAAAATCCCACCTGTACAATTGTCCCCCCAAAAAATACGACATGTACTATAGTCGCCCCCCAAAAATCCCACCAGTACAATGATTGTCAACACAGTGTAAGCACTTGCACAATTAGCACCCAAATATTTTAGGTTAGGTGAGGTGATGTTAGATTAGGTTTGGGTAGGTAAGGTAATGTCAGGTTAGGTAAAATATTGTTAGGGTAGGTAACGCTGGGTGAGGATACTTTAGGTTAGATTAGGCTATGTTAAGGTGGAACCCTAAGTTAGGAGGCTAGGTTAGACAAGGCTATAGGTTAGGTAAGGCTATAGATCAGGTAAGTCTTAGCTAGGTTAGGTAAGGCTCAGCTAGGTTGGGTATAAGGCTAGTTTAGGTTAGGTAGAGCTAGTTTAGATTAGGTAGAGCTAGTTTAGGTTAAGTATGGCTAAGCTAAGTTAGGTAAGGCTAAGCTAGATTAGGTAAGGCTAAGCTAGGTTAGGTGAGGCTCAGTAGGTTAGGTAAGGTTAAACTAGCTTTGGTAAGGCTAGTTCAGGTTAGGTAAGGCTAAAATAGATTAGGTAAGGTTAGTTTAGGTTAGGTAAGGCTAAGCTAGGTTAGGTAAGGCTAAGCTAGGTTAGGTAAGGCTAAACCAGATTAGGTAAGGCTAAGCTAGGTAAGGTAAGGCTAAGCTAGCTTCTGTAAGGTTTTCTTAGGTTAGGTAAGGCTAGTTTAGATTAGGTAAGGCTAAGCTAGGTTAGGTAAGGCTAAGCTAGGTTAGGTGAGGCTAAGCTAGGTTAAGTAAGGCTAGTTTAGGTTAGGGTAATTAGTAAATAGGTAGATCAGACCCTCCGAACAACTGTCACACCAGTCATTCCCACCTGTACAATTATCATCCCAATATTCTTCAACTGTACAATAAATTAATGTCACCGCAATATTCCTCACCAGCACAATTATTGTCATCCCAATATTCCTCACCTGTAAAATTGTCACACTAAATGCCTCTGGGGTGACTGTTGTACAGGTGATTCACCGGGATAAATAGGCCCCTAGTGCAAATATTAGGCATTTATTATATACTATCAGGAACCGTAGAAATTCCACGGTTGATTTTCGTAGTTTTTTTTTTTGTCACTATACAGACCCTGACTGGGCCAGAGAGTTGCATGGCGACGTTAACCACATGAAATTGAAAGCTTTTGAATAGAAATACATTAGTACCGTCTACTTCAAATAGGCCTTTACGCATAATCATCATAAGCTAAAATAATTGTATAATGACCTTTAGCACGTCGAATTACAAAAAATTACAGCATAATAATGAAAAGGAGAAACATGGAACCACAAGCCAACAGAGCTCTCACCTTCCTAACGTGAAAAATCTAATACCCATGATGAAGTGACCGCCTGCTAATCAATGACACGCTAATATTTTCATAATCGTTTCCAAAAATTTAATAATGATTATTAAAAACCGTATCAAAAGTTTTGAAAATTCTCAGTGCAATGTGGAGGTAGCCTATTATTTCAAGCCAACAGAAAATGGAAAACCTTTCAATGTAAACATCATAAGGCGAAACCCCAGTGATGGGCACCGTTACATGATATCGGAGGTCGTTACCGTTACTCGTTACTTCAATAAAATTACCGGGGTGTTACCGTTACTCGTTACTGTCACAAAATTACACTGGACGTTACCGTTACTGTAACGACCGTTACTTCGTTACTCGTTACATCTGAGATTTTATTGCATAACTAATCCGAACATAGTACAAAATTTGCTACTGTTATAAACTATGTCAAGCCGGCCTAACTTGAATGTTTTGCCCCAGAGTTCGTAATGATATTTTTGTTATAATAGAAGTAACATTCTAGTATTTTGGTAACTAATCTCTATTTTTCATGTAAGAGAAATATCCGTAACAGATTTAATATCTGTTGAGTGCAGAATGAAAGCCTTCCAACATACGAGAGCTATAGTATTAGCGCGTCATGGCTTGTATTATACATAACACTTTGGTCAGCAGTGTTTTTTTCTGGCGAAGCAGAATTCCATAGGCGTATATTAGAAAGGAATGAGCTGCGTTGAATCTCATTTTCATGTAACCGACGGCTCTCGATAAGCAGTTGAACTTCGCGTCCTCAAAATTTTTATTGTGAAGGAAATATTATTGAATTAGGCGACTGAAGTTGGCAGAAGCTGCATCCAAGACAGTGATAACACGAAGTTCTGTAACTATTTTTCACACGTCTAGTATCTTTTCATTAATGAAGCTATATTACGATATGTCCGTGAAACGGCGGCAAAAAATTGCATGGACGTATCTTTCTTGCACTTCGCAGTTATGATTCTGTGGTGCATTGCATATTGTACCAGCCTGTTTGATTTTGGTAATAATGTAGTAGAAGGCGAACACCACCAACTCTCCACTGCAAGTGAAGTCCTCCTTTCTTGGGTAGTAAAATATCACTGAAAACAGACTCACGTCTGGATGCAGTACGTAGTACAAAAGTGGTACAAGAAACCTAGAGAAAAATTGAGTATCATTTTGCCCTTTTTCTACAGTATAGTAATGAAAAGAGTTTTTTAAATAAAGCAAAGCAATTCAAACAGCGTTCATCTTGTGAGAAATAAATACACAAAAACGTATTTGTCCTTGGATCGTTAAGTATCCGTCAAAGAAAAAATCTCTTAGTGCTATCTTCGATCTAACGCGAAACTTCAGCTCTCAGCAGCCTAGTCGAAAGTCTGACTAGAGAGCGCTTTAAAATCTATTTTGTTACTTGAGAGGAATATGCATTAGCCATAGCGTACACTAATCTTGATTTTCCACTCAAAATCCCAAGTGCACCCGAGAGCAATTTGATAAAATTTTGATAAAATGTTTTACAGCCAATATAGCGATTTCAAACAAAGAGTAAACTGTTCCTGCTGATACATGAAATGTGGTAATCAGCAAGAAATGCAATTTTGTGTATGTAATAGAATTTAGGGCACCAAAAAAGTTAGACTTTCTAAAATTCCTTTTACAATTTACCTTTTTCGAATACTCATATCTATATGTGCTTCTCTCCATTAGACACGCTGTTTGCGCCGCCTAGAACAGTTATTTTATTATTACCTCCGCCAAGGAGATAAAGTTTTTGTCAGGTTTGTCTGTCTCTTTGCCTGTTATTCTATTCTTCTGTCTGTCACCAATTGAATCGAGAGCATCGTTTTCCTTTCCACGGTTAAACTCGATAAATAAAAAGAATCCATGTTCTCGATGGCATTTTACACGTAAATTTAAGATAAGAGTGTTTTTGTATCGAAACGGTAAGGCACGTAATAAATTATCAGAGACAGAGCATCTTTCATCATACAATTTTAGTACTCTAAGAGTGAACGATGACAAGGCAGCATCACAAACACTATGCAGCCCCTTCGTACTACCAGACTCACTAGGTTTGCTCTACAATTATCGGAAGAGCTTGAAATACCATCCAGCTTAAGAAATTGTTGGTATATTCGACTGACTCTTGAGAGCAAAAATCACGAAGATAGATCCACCTGACATCACTAAAAAACAACTTTGGTTTGTATGCAAATATGTGATCTTGGCTATAATTAACTGAACTTTTTTCTAATGTAATACTCAGCAGTTTCTAGATTGCATGTGCCGGCAGTTAAGAAACAAGTAAAGGCAGCACAACCCATTATTAAATTTAGTGCAATGACAACGCGCAGCTGATCTAAATATCGCTGTCATATTGTTTTGTGAACAAAACTCGTTCTTTTTATCTTTAAATCCAAATTCCTAAGAACAGTAATGACTGATCCAATATCAAACATTCAATTGTTCCTCTCGGAGAATAATGTTTTGTTATTTTTGCTAGGGGAGAATTTTCAGCTAAATTTGCTACGGAAAATATTTTTCAGTGAAACATGTGAAACTAGAGCACTCTGAGAGCGCATATCTCCGCCAAGTGAGGCAACGGTAGCAAAAAATTCGAATTGGCTCTGAAACCATAATTTTCTTTGTATAAACTCCAAAATCTAATCATTTGCGCTTTTTTATATTAATAACAGTTTGTTCAATTTTCTTGAAGATCCGTTCATAACTTTTTGAGTTATAGTGTTAACAAACGTTATGACAAACATGAGTCAAACATACAAACGAACAAACCGATCTGTACCAAAATTTGATCATTTATGTCTTTCAACTTTACTAGCAACCCTATGAATTTCATAAAGATCCCTTCATTATTTTTTGAGTTATTGCGCTAACAAGCATAAAATTAAAAACAGTGAAAAACGAACGAACAAACAAACGGATCATTACTAAAATTTGGTCATTCACTTTATGTTATATACCTAACAACTCATGTTAAATTCATCAAAATCCATTCCTAACTTTTTGAGTTATGGCATCAAGAAAAATGAGGGAGACAATAAAGAAACAAACGGATGGACATATCTTCACCAAAAGTTAATCATTTATTTCTACCAACATACCTAACAATCCCTGTAGATTTCATCCAAATCGGTTTATAACTTTTTGAGTTATTTTGGTGACAGACAGACAGACAAACATGCAAAGAGACAATTAGACAGACAAACGCGACGAAAATATAACCTCCTTGGCGCAGGTAATAACATTGAAGCTTCGTCAAAAAATACAACTGAGTTAGTCTTGAAATAAATGAAAATAAAGAGTCATGTTGCAGTCCATTAGTTTAGTAAATTAATGACTGATGTGAATTGACTAAATCTGATTTATTGGCCATAGCCCAGATTTTAGTTAGCCTAGAGTTTCAGCATCAAATAGATAACTGTTCAATGCTGTGTATTCATAATCTGCATTCTAAACTACAGCACCCTCAGAGTGCATTCCTACGCTATGCGGGGCAGCGTAAACGAGAAACTCAATTGAAACTTATTCATCATCAGTAAAGTTTGATCATTTTTGCTTCATGACAGTATTATAACAGATTCTTTATTTTTCTTGAAGATCCGTGTGTATCTCTGTGAGTTATGTGCTGACGAACGTTAGTCAGACCAGCATAGGATCATATGATAATCACAAAAATCTTGCCATTTGTGTCTTCTCATATATCGAACAATTCCTGCAAATTTCATAAAGATCCGTCGATAACTTCTGCATTCATGTCACCACTCGAAAAAAAGGCAAGCAACAAACAAACGGTTGAACGAATCTTAGCTTAAGATCTTCTGTTCTTCGTAACTTGCGTAACAAACCCTATAAATTTTGCAAAAATCCATCTATGACTTTTGTGTTATTTTGTGATAGACCAACTAGCAGACAAACCACTCAGCAAGCAGACAAACTCGAAGAAATCATAGCCTCTTTGGCAGTGGTAGTAACTGTCATGAACTTCAACAGAAATTCTACCGCTTATATATTTATATATATATGCTTATTTGAACTTTGGTGATCAGTTCTACTGCTTGTTGATTTGTTTATTGGCCTGCATTTTTTCTTGGAAGTATAGCTAATGTAGAGAATTTTGCCCTATACGCTTACAAAGGATATGAATAAGACGTAATTCAAGTTTCGTCTAAATAATTTTTTATTTTAGTTCAACTTTTCGTTCGATTATCACAATACTATGAATAATTTTATATTTGTTTAAATAGAAACTTCATAAATGGGATTTCTCTAATTTAAAATGGTTTATTTTATTTCAAACGATTCAGGGAAATTCAAAATTCATCTCGGCGACAATTTTTTTTCGAAGTGATTATATAAGATCACAGACCCGACAATAGGCTAATATATTCTCAATTTCGTTACCCTCTACTCAACTATTTGTAACTAAATTTTGGAAAATTGATGAATTACAGATTTAATGTTGTAAGCTCTATAGTTTTAATTTAGTTCATGGAAAAAGAGTTAATTTATTGAGTAATTAATATAATTCAATTCATAGAAATTGAATGAAAGGCAGGGTATATTAAGGCAAGGCTCAAAACAATAGACTAGACGGCGAAACTGGCTCGACGAAACTATCAGGCTCCATTTAGCGACAACATTATTCGGGCAAGTGCGAAAGGCCGCCAATATTATTCGTACGGGAGTACAGCAACAAAGACGGCTGTAACGGCGAGCCCCGTAGACACCGAAAACAAACCACAACAGTACTGCACGGAATAGGAACGGAAGAAGTTTTAGTGAAGCAAAAACCAATGAACTTTTAATTCAATAAAGAATTGAATGTTATTACGTTAAGTAAGTATGATAAAGTAAATAAGTATGATAAAGATTTAATATATTAATTGCAGCAATACGAGACTATGAATGACATAGAAAATGAATCAAGCAGCTGATTTAATCACCTTGAAAGGATTAGAAGAACTTAAGTTCTGCAGCTGCTGGTCTCGAAAAGAATTCCAACCTTCGAAGCGGCAAACAAAGGGAAAAGAAGACTGCCGATACTACAAGAAAAAAATTAACTTCCGTTAATAGACGAAATGAACCATACGACCAGTGAATTCAAAAGGACTTAATTTCACTTTAATTATTAGAATATGCCATAAAGAACGCACCTGAACATATTAGTGCATATTCAGTGCCATGCAGCTTTTAGCAGAAATATGTGAAATTAGAGATAGCGTGATGTTCCGACAATTAAGATGATCCAGAATTTAGGTACTATTAAGTTAGAGATAATGTTATATGATCAACTTAGATTTGAAGTTCAGGGCATGGAAAGCTTATACACTTTCCGATTTTAGATCTATCACAATCATTGAAATATATTATAGTTACAAGCCAGAACACCTCTAGTAAATGGTTAACTAAATATAAAGAATAATAGATGGCGGGCATACAAACAAAATAAAGAAGGAAGGAAGACAAGCAAGAATAGGCACTCTGGCTCAGCTCATAGCGCTGGCACGGTCCGAAGTCAGAAGTCGCCTATCTATAGTTCACAGACTAAACTAGAGCACTCCGAGAGCGCATACCTCCGCCAAGCGAGGCAACGGTAGCAAAAAAATTCAAATCGGGTTTGAAATCATAATTCTCTCTGTATTAACTCCAAAATTGAATCACTTGTGTCTTTTTATAGTAATAACAGCTTTTGCAACTTTCTTGAAGATCCGCTCATAACTTTTTGAGTTATACTGCTAACAAACGTAATGACAAACATGAGTCAAACGTACAAACTAACCTACCGATCTGCACTAAAATTTAATCATTTATGTCTTTTAACATTAGTAACAACCCCTATAAATTTCATAAGGATCCATTCATTATTTTTGGAGTTATTATGCTAACAAGCATAGAACTAAAAACAGTGACAAACGAACGAACGAACAAGAGGATCATTACAAAAATTTGGTCATCAACTTGTGATATATACTTAGCAACTCATGTTAATTTAATAAAAATCCTTCCATAACTTTTTGAGTTATGGCAGTGAGAAAAATGAGGCAGACAAACAAACAAACGGATGGACATATCTTCATCTGTTCCTCCTAATATACCTAACAATCCCTGTAAATTTCATCCAAATGGTTCAGAACTTTTTGAGTTATCTTGGTGACAGACAGACAAGAAGAAAGACAGACAAACACGACGAAAACATAACCTCCTTGGCGGAGGTAACAAGTTCACCAGCCTAGCGGTCGAAGTAGCGAGCCGCCTCAATATAGATGTTGTTGAGCTGGATGTGAGGAGTAAAATGAACCTCCTGTCTCTCCCTCCAGACGCACGACCTAGACTACGAACACCTCCCTTTGGCTGCATTCTGCAGCGGACATGACTACCCAAAGCAAAGTAGGAACACCAGAGCCGTCCATATATTGGAAATTTCCAACATTAACTCAAAAATTTACGGAGGGATTTTATGCAATTTGTATGAATTTTTATATATATTATGATGAGTAGATGGTCACATTTCATTGTTATTATAATTAAATCACACCAGGCTGGCGACGTAGGAACGGAGAAACTCCATGAGGTTAACAAACCCCCACGCAACCAGCCCAGCGGGTGAAGAAAACAAAAGAATGAAAAAAAGAAGATCCGAGATCACAGAATAGCTCTGTGTACAGATCGTTT
>LQNS02278157.1:5688763-5713722 GCA_001587735.2 Parhyale hawaiensis
AGATCTTTACGTGTGTTTTACTGATCCAGCTGCCGCATGAGTCCCAATCGCTAAGTCTTTTAGTTAGGTAGGTTGGGGAATAGCTCGCCCCTTGGGGACATGTCTAACTCTCTCTATGTTTGCTTTCTATATTATTTTCATAGGTACAATTCTATCATGTGCTACTTTCCGAGAATGATCAACTGGATCATTCGTTCGCAATTAATCATTTATCAATATCCCATTATTTCTCATTTCCACACCCCGTAACAAGGGTTCTTAAACAAACACAAATTAGCTGTTCCGACGGCCGTGTTCCCTCGGCTCGTTCGTGATTGGAGGAGGCAAGTGCGACGCTTGCTGACGTCACCGGCGTCCCTTGGGTCCCTGCGTCCCTCTTGGGCAGCATCGCTTGCCGGTTACCGACTTGCTTTACTGCGTAGAAGCTGTATGCTAGATTTTGGTAGTAATTTAGGCATGTCGTAACATACCATACGACATGAGAGTCGAGGTCAGAAGCTTTAGTCTGCTGCTACTCAGGGAAAAAGATTATACTCGCTAAGCAAGTTAATCATTCATTTCTTAAGACTTTTTTTGACCCTCCGATTCGTATCATAGACCGCACAACCTTTAGGTGACTAAGATAGTTGACTCACCATAGATCAGTGCGTGCTCCCGCACGTACAAAATACTTCATTTCACCACATGAAAAATAAACGCAGTACAATATTAGTTTAACTTGATCATTATTATCTAAATGTTCAACTAAGGTATATTTTAGATATTTCATTTTTTAGCATAATAAGGATTTCATGAACGAACTAAAAGTTTCATTTTCATTTGTGTACACACATCTACATATCTCCAAGCTGAAGAAATGTACTGCAAAATAAAACCTTTTCTCTGCAGAATTCCACTTCCATCGATGCAATAATACTCCATTTTAGTTGGCCTATATCACCGATTACACTCTCACATCATAACTATGACCCTCTCTCTGAGCTCCCTTGATCATAAAATACACGTAAACATGTGAATTCTATCACTCACTGCGGGAAACATTGACGTACAGAGCGGCATACTGGAGGGGCAACCCGCTATTCTGTTTGGGTGCACATTAAACACTGAACTTCCGAACACCAACATTGTTCCGATTTTCCTATCAAATACATAACCTCTGGAGACAATTAGTGTTCCATCATATCTTCTCTTGGCTTCATCTCTTCCTGGAACTAATCTAATCGAAGTGATGACGCTACTACGCGGACCTTCCCGGAATATAACTACACTGCCACTCCATTACCTGCATTTGGGCTCTCGATAAACTGCAGACCCTTCGTATTCTTCACGCACTTTATGGTTATTTTAAGTTCGTGCGACTTTTAACGGAAGCAAACACTCTTGATCAGTTTATCGTAAAGAACACGTTGACTCGTTCACGATGCTTTTGCTGCACCTCAGGGAAACACTATTTTTGATTACGACTGCTAATATCGTCACTTATGTTACGCAGAGTATATACTGAAGTTCATATCAGACATTATTCATTCGATGAATATACACTGCTGAAATCGTTTTTGTTACAAGTCATCATACCATAGGCAACATGACTTAGACATTCGAATTTGTTTCAACTTAGGACTTAACGCATTGAAGCGGTTTCTAATTGGAAATATTTTCACCGTTGAGACTCGAAGACATAGTTCTCAAATGGACAAACGAAGTATCTGACGACTAAGCACTGCCAAAGGGCACACTATTTTGACACACGGACGATTATGGAGGTACCAGCAGGCACGAGGAGGAGGGTACCGTACGGTGCACACATTGCCACGAACTCAAATTGTTCGTGCACTGGGAATAGCTTATATCACTCCGCGAACAAAAGGAGACGAGTTCTGGTATTGTACACATTTAATGTTAAATCGCGCACGACACTGAGTAAATGCTTAGTGACGTGCCTATGGCTCACTGGGACTTTTGAGCTAGAGGGGAAAATGAAAGGCGATCTTTCCCCAAGTAGCAGAGGTAAGAGGCGCCTCGCCCCCCCCCCCTCCCCGAGGGTACGAGAGAACACGAAATTTGTGCTCGTTCTATAAGCTCACTGCTATAACTGACTATATCCTACAATCTACCCTCTACACCTTAAGGAGTTGTCCACACCTATCCCACACTTTGGTCTTGGCCGAGACCATGCATAGTTTGTTTACCTAAGATTAGAGCGTAAGCCTGAAGCCCATCTACCTCCTGCCATCAAGCAGATGTCTCGACTGAATATAACGTATTCTTACGCGTCGAACATTGTACATTCGAGTATGAATGTTGAACACTACATTCCTACTTCATATTCTTATTTTTTGAGACATTAATTACTTTCCTATGTGTATTCGTAGTCGTGCAGATCTATATTTTGTATCTACATAGTTTCCTTCCTATTTTTGCTAATTTATGTTTTCATAACAGTATGAAATAACTCATTCATTAACTTTGGCTGCGCTACGGTAATTGTTCCTGATTTAGAAACCAAATATTTGATTGATATAGATGCGGTTGATACAACATATTTCTATTGTTAATTGCCTAAAATTTAATCAATCGGCTGCAGCTGATTTCACTCTGAGTGACACGCTGCGTGAGGTCACAGTCCCTGTCATGGACAACGCCGTGTGCCAGAGCTACTATGGTGTTCTTGTCTCTCCCAAAATGGTCTGCACTGACTCTACCTGGATTCGCGGAATCTGCGCTGTGAGTAAGCAGGGCATGATTATTTCCGGCAAGGAAGTTATGTTTTCGTCGTGTTTGTTTGTACTGTCTGTTTGTCTTCTGTCTGTCTGTTTGCCTGTCAGCAAGATGACTCAAAAAGGTGTGAACGGAACTTAACGAAATTTACAGGGATTGTTAGGCATGCAAACAGTAATATATGATTAACTTTTGGTGAAAATCCGTTCATCTGTTTGGTTGTCTACCTATTTTTTTTTATAAATGCCATCATTCAAAAAGTATGGAGGGATTTTTCATTAAATATACATGATTTGTTAGGTTTATTATGAACAGTCAATGACAAAATTTTTGTGATGATCTGTTCATTCGTTTGTTTGTCGCAGTGATTGATTTTATGCTTCTTTGCACAATAATTGAAAGAGTTCAGAATTGATCTGTATGAAATTTACAGGTGTTGTTAGTAATGTTAAAAACATAGCTAAATGGTTAAATGTGTTTATGTATGTGTATGTGTGTCACACATTCATGTGTGTCACATGTGTTTATCGTAATGTTTGTTAGCAGAATAGCTCAAAAAGTTATGAACGAATTTTCAAAACAATTGCAGGAACTCTTAATAGTATCAATGTGCACAATCGATTGGATTTTCGAGTTGATGCAAAGAAAATCATCGTTTCAGTCCCAACTTGAATTTTTCGTTGCCGTCGCCTTTCTTGGCGGAGGTATGCGCTCTGGGAGTGTTCTAGTTCTGATTGGAATTTTAGTGATTATGTCCAATTGGATTGTCGAAACCGGGTGTCCAGTGTCCATGTACGACTTTCGTCGTCTCTATCAGTACACAGCTAACTCAACTAATCAGATAATTTTACCACAGCTTCAGCTTGAACATGACTAAACTACCGAAAAATTGCTAGAAATCTCAGTCGCCACAAGTTTTACTCTAGAGCAGTGGTTCCTAACCTTTTTACTCCCACTCCCTCCTTAGGGATGCATTTTTCAGTCGAGTCCCCTTTGTGTTTTTAAATAAATTTGGAACCAAAACCCGACCAAGCGTACAAAATAAGTTCAAACTAGAGCTCTCCGAGAGCGCATTTCTCTGCCAAGCAAGCCTACGGTAACGAAAAATTCAAACTGGCTCTGAAAGCATGATTTTCTTTATATCGACATCAAAATCTAACCATATGTGCCTTCTAATAGAACAGTGGCCGGCGAAAGAAAGTCTACCCCTGTGCCGCACAAAACAAAGTTATAGCACAGTTTGCTAATGACTTTATTTTTGCATTCCCCGCCATATGAGAGGAGGGGGTATGACGTGTGCTGCGCCTCTCCCGAGCCAAACGCACATCCCCGTTCCATAGCCAGGGTTTCGGCATGCGCCGAAAGCCCGAAGATTAAGGATGGAAGAAAACGCATGTTGATTTTAAACATGCTAGGTATCTTCTTGAAAGGTCATCTTCTTGGATCACTAAATAGTTTGCTGCAAGGAAACAAAAAGTAAATTACTAAATGCAAAAATGAATGCACATAGATCGGCTTCTAAATTAACATCGTATATCTAGAAATATTTTTATACTATACCGTATGATGATAAGAGTTACAATTATAGCTCTAGCAATCGCTATGCTGAACAACACAGAAAGTGATTGCACCAAGTGCGTTACAATTATTTATGAAGTTAAAGTTGTTATGAACTTATCGACTATACAGCTATCGAAGCGTGGTAGTTTATAATAATGCAGTAGGAATCGTGACGAAGATAAGAAGAGTGAGACTCCGATACAGCTTATATAAGTTGGTAAAGAATTCAATGGTTTGAAAGTGGGCGCTGCCGCAGGGAGCGGACGTCTGTCCTTTTGACTGAGTATTGATTACATACATGCGAAAGAATGAGTGGCACGCACTGAGTACTATAGAATTTCAGCTAGTAAACACGTGACACACTAACAGCATAATAACTTCGCATATCATGAAGAGCACTAATGTAGTGAATGATTATCAAGATACGTGTGTGATGTAAGCATTACATCGTAGTAATTATGGCGAGTAACAAATATGGTGCATCCTTAGCATGAGAACTATAATGAAAGCGATAGAGCACCGTTGCGTTGAGAGCTTGTGCAGACATTTAGACAACTGACTACCTTTACAGAGAAGACGCAGCGAATGCTATGACACTAAAAGATGACTGTATGTTGAGGAACAAATATGGTGCAGCGCAAGCTCTTGGACTATAATGAAGCAGAAGAGCACTACTGCATTGAGAGATTGTGCACAGTCTTATGGCAGCATTGCACACACACATGAGCGCAAGATAATAGGTGCTGGACACTAGATTCTGAACTATGTACAAATACGTAACACAGGAAACGAACCGCCGCATAGACTATAGTAGCGGCAAATGCCTAAGATAACACGTATACGTGTACAATGTGCAGCGGGGAGCTGCGTTACACACGGTAAATATATCTGCAGAGTGCAACAAATAAAAGCAGAGAGTATGAGTGCGCTGAATTAGTAAGACTACAGCCAGCATCGATAGATGACCGAGGGTGAGCACACGTCTCACTTTCAAAATGATTGCAGGTTTAGTTTGGAACTGGTTACTACACTTCGTGTGCTTTATATGAGGAGCAAGAAGCCTGTCTCTTACGTGAATACAACAGGTAGCAAGAACAGTGCGAAGTCAAACTTGATGCTAGCGGCAACATATTCGAACACACCAGGAAGCACATATATATCACAAAAGTACATGCAGGTGAAACTTGCATTGGATATGAGCTCCCGGTGAGGCTGCAAAGAGATCGAGACTGATGCCGAATGCAACTGGAAACTGGCTTTTATAATCGAACTTGCATGGCTTTTTGAGATCGTGAACGTCACTTCCGTTTCCAGAACATTCGACATGAGTGCAGAAAACTACAATAAAATCTACCATGGCTAGCAGTGGTATTTCCGAAAGCCATGTCATAGGCTTGTGAGGCCATAGACGCGCGGTATCAACGTGACCAAGTATCGGAGGCACTGTCATAAATTGTACATGGCACCATTGGGGCATCGCTTGTCTGCGGCCGTACATACAGTATATGACACTCGGAAGTGCAGAGGTTGCCTTATAATAAAATTCGAGGCAATGGATCCAATAAACTTAGTCGGAAGACATTTAGAGACGGCAACCGGAAGGTTCAAAGGAATTTCCTTGAGGTAATAATTATTGGGATGAGACAAAGGCATGCTTTGCGAGAAAGGAAAATGTTAAGGAAGGCTTTGTCGAACGAGAATGTTCTGGATTGAGTCGGAGGTGCGACTAACCTAGCCGTTGGCATGCGTGTGTCCAGGGCATGACATAAGATATACATAAGCTATTGTAAAAAATATTATGAATTCGTGCTTGCAAAAGCCAGTCTGTGATCTGTCGGATCTCAAGCAGAACACCGTACACATACCGTGACGTACGTTATGCTGGTCCACGGGCCTCTACTTTGCTACCTACTTTTTCACTCATTTGGCACCATGCCAAAACTACCACTGCATAACAATGGGTCTAAAGAAACTTAACCACTAAAGAAAAGACTCGTGCCCTCACTCTAATAGAGCAGGAAGAGCCGGTGAACTGCGTAACTGTGGAACTTCGTGGCTTCTTAGCCTGCTCATTTTGCGGAGGTTACTGGTTTGCTGCCTGCTAGTCAGTTTGCTTGCAGAATTGGTCTAGGTCGTTGTAACGCATTTTTGTCGGTATCACACCATTTGCAGTCTGGGCTGGATTGTGGGCCTTGTAGAGTGGGACTTGACCGCGGCGGTCGACATGGTCAACAACGGGTGTCTATTTTACAAGTTGAAGTCGTTGGCGTGGATGGTAGGGTTCTGTCAATCATTCGTAATTTAGTTTCTGAGCGAACGCAGAGGGTGTCTGTTGACAGTTTTTTGAGGGCCTCAGTTGCGATAGAGCCTGGCATTCCTCAGGGTAGTGTACTTGGCCCGATGCTGTTTGTTCTGTACACTAGTGACATGCTCTCTTCACTAGAGAACACGATGATCAACTATGCCGACGATTCCATTCTGATAGAAGTGAAACCTGCCCCCAGTCTCTGAATAGGGATCTGTCGTATTTCGTATATTAGAGCATGGTGCTCGGCCTGGACAGTATGAAGCTGAATGTCAGTAAGACCAGGTCCATGATTGTCAGTCGGTCTCGGACACTTTTACCGCAGCATCCACATCTGTAGATAGCTGACGCTTTGCTTCAAGAGTCAAGCTCTTTGGAGATTCTCGGTGCTGCCTTTGATGAGAAATTTACTTTTGAGCCTCGTATCAGGCTGGTACACTACTGACGCAACAAGCGACGCGATGCGATGTTTACGGAAGTCGTGTTGCAGCAATTCACGGGTGTCGTGAGGCATCGCAGTTGCGGCGGTGGGGACAGCAGACTGCTGTACCCTCCGTTACATTTTGTCGAGCAACAAATTTGTCGCGTTGCACGTTGCTTGTCTCGCCGGTGCGGCCGCGGCCTTAGACGATTGGTGTCACGAGCTTCTAGTAAGATTGGGCTACTGCGAAGGAGAATTCTGTGTTTGTTGACAGTGAGGTTGCCCGCAGATGCTTCAATGGTTTTTGCTACCTGTTTTGGAGTATTGCTCACCGTTCTTTTGATAGGATCGAGAGGTGGCTGGACTCTGCATGTTATATAAAGTGTACAACAATGAGAGACATTAGTTGTATTCTTCTGTCCCTGTCCTCAAGAACTTTGGCAGAATTACACGTGGTGCGGTTGACGGGCATTCTTTACCTTTGGAGAGTATTCGATGATGAATTCGTCAGTTCAATAGGAGCTCTGGTCTGTGGGAGTCTGGAATTCATTGCCGGCATCGGCTTTAGGTCGTGTTGGCCTGCAGGCGTTTGTGTCAGCAGTCAATAGTTTTTTGTTGAACTTTCTTTAGCAGCGTTTCGGGTATTCCCGGTGTTGCATTATACTTCAATTGGGTTGTTCTACTTGTCCGTGGTGGCCCGGACATGAATATTTACTACTACTACTACTATCACTAATAATAGTATCACAAGGGATTTAATACATTTCTCAACGTTTCTAAAATGTCATTTCTGTTCATTGCTAATTTAAAAAAGAATAATTCTGAGTAAAAGTATGCGTATGCTATATAAACCAAAACGTTTCGGCCATCTACTACTGGGGCCATCATCAGGTACGGTATGTATCTAGTCTGAAATAAAATGAAGTACAATAAGTTAGGTACATGATTACAGATATTCGTAAATTTAAGGTACATAAGTAACAGCTGAGACTAAAGCGTGAGGGAGCGCTGTTGCAGCTGGCGTGATCGGTGCGTGACTGGTGGAACGGGCCGGTAGTCGATGCCTTAAGTAGTCCAGGTGGGCGTGACCGTGCTAGACGAACAGATTCAGGTATTTTGACAATTCATTGTACATGACGTTGATGATCGGTACATATTTCTTTATTTCCAGTGCTTCTGCTATTATTAATTGATGTGTTGCACGAATGTGCCTGAATTATATTAAATACAGGGAGGAATGAGTCCAAGGGAGCTGGTTCTGTGTGGTGATCATCTCTGAAGTGCTTGAAGAATACCGCTGTAAGATAGGATAGTCCTGTAAGAGAGGAAATTCTACTAATCCAAAAAATAAAATAGTAGTGCAGCCATACTATAAACCTCGGAAACTTACAGCGTTCTTCAGCACCAGACCGAAAGTACCAGACCTCCAGTGCGTGGGCGTGGCCTACAGGCTTACATGTAAAAGTCACGCTCCGATCATGCCAACAGCAACAGCGCTCCCTTACGCTTTAGTCTTAGCTGTTACTTACGTACCTTAAATTTACCAAAGAATGTAATCATGTACCTAACTTATTGCACTTCATTTTATTTCAGACTGGATACATACCTGATGATGGCCCCAGTAGTAGATGGCCGAAACGTGTTTTATATGACATAAGCATACTTTTACTCTAGAATTGTTCTTTTTAAAATTAGCAATGAACAGAAATGGCTTTTTAGAAACGTGGAGAAATCTATTAAATTCTTTGTGAAATTAAATGCCGATTTGAAATACCTGAAACTAATAATAATAATAAGAACTGAATATCAGCCAAATGTCCCTCTTCAGGCCTAAAAATACCAGCTGCCACACTACCTGCCGGGACCATAACGCGACGCAAAGTGGAATGTGGGCGCAAGAGAAAGAAAGAAAGAAAACTCATATATTTCTCCCGTAGAAAGACAACAGCAAGCTTCATCACTTTCACCAACTTGTCAGTCCTAGCTGGTGTCTTTCTCTTGAACCCACATTCCTCTTTGCTTGGCGGTGTGGTCCCTGTAGGAAGTGCGGTAGCCGATTGGAAGTTGGAAGAGGGACACTCGGCTGATATTCAGTTCGACAGCTACGCGGTTCATCGGCACTCTCTGTTCGATTAAGGAGAAGGCCCGAGTCTTTTCTTCAATTGTAAGCTTTTTTCGACCCATTGTGATACCGTGGTGGGTTTTTGTATGGTGCCAAAATAGGTGAAAATAGGTGGAAAGTAGAGGCCCGTGAACCCGCAGGTTGCACGTGTGTTCTGCTCGAGCTCCGATGGATCACAGGCGGACTGTGTAGCGGGGATGTGTCTCATTCCTAGTGAGACAGAATGCCGAACGGTGTGGCGTCCGAGTCGGTCTTGACAATTTCTCCATTTAGGTAGGATCCTCGCCTGTTTGTCTGCGTATTTTAGAATTTATGTACATTTTTAAGTTGAGACCTCCTCTCAATGAAACGCAACCGCATACCCGTTGCATATCATCAACCGTTAGTTTTTTCTCTCATTCAGTGTTCCGATTCATGTGTGCTTCTTGCCATTTTATGTAAACTTTAGTCTTTGTTATTAAATTTTTTATATTTTATGTCAACAGTTTTGCTGATGATGGGTAGGATGCCCGAAACGTTCGATTTTAGTATACGATGATGCGTACCGAATTCCTCGTCCTCACCTCCCTTGTTAACTGAAAACATACAGTAAAAGTAAATGCTATACACCGTTACATAGATTACTTCAGCAATTACACCGGTCTGCAATATTTTTGAGGTTAAGGGTTAAGGGTTTCTGAAGTGTTTCTATATGGCTTTTGCATTCTGAAATCAGAAATGTAAGCAATTTTGCCCCAACAGGTCAGGATTTAATTCTATTTCAATTTTAAGAATATAAATTACAGGAAATTACGTGTTTTCTGATGAATATTAAGTATATAAATTCCATTTTTTTCTAAAGAAATTATTAAAAGGTATTTTAGATAGTGTGCATAAGTATTTTATATTTTCTTCTAACAAAGTTATGAAATATGCGTCAAGTAGCGGACAAAATAGCAACACCGTAGGTAGGGACAATGAGTTACCAATTATTGTGGCTATCTACTTTAATCAACTTTTAGGCAACCACCAAATTTGAAAACATGAAGATGTTATCAATTAGCTCCTTAAAACTACCGAGCTCTAGGAGTATGCATGACCATTAAAATGCATTTTAATGGTTTACATTTAGACTATACTCTGGAAAACTGTGGTGATTTGAGCGAAAAGCTTTGCGTACGTTTTCTCTAGGATATTCGAGTAATGGAGGAGATGTTTTTAATCTTGAAGTTCACATGAACTCTAGTTGTGTCCTTTTTAGGGATCATAGGTTACACATTTTGCATATTTATTCGGAATCTGAAATACATAGATACTAATAATAATAAATTAGCAAAAAAAATCTAACCTCATTGAACCAAACGAGTTACCTTTCCAAACTCAGCATGAAAAATGCATATAAGATCTACTGACAAACACTAAACCTGTTTAAGAAAAGTTTCTAAAATGCAGCTCAGTGTTATTGCTGTTTATACATTTACTCTATACACTTATTTTTGGGTCAGTATTAAGTATAATTCAATGACAACCTATACTCAGGCTGTGTTGTACTGCTAAGAGGTTCAGTCTCTAATTGTACCTATGTAGCAAATATTCGAGAAACTGCGCTAAAGTGAAGTGGCTGAGCCTGAATAAGAAAGGGTTATGAGGCAGTTTTAAATCAGGCAACCAAGAAAGTTGGTAAGGCTTTCATAGTAAACACTTCGAAAAGAAATCGGGTTACCAAGAAAGTTCGTACGGCTTCTATAGTGAACTTTTCAAGAAGAAAAGCACAAAAACTTCGGTTCAGGTTATCAACTAGCTGAGCTGCTTCTTGTGATTATACTCGCTATCACTTATGAGTCACTGGCAAATTTTCTGTGCCATCGCATCCACCTGTTCTTACTCTTTCGTCAATTACCGGTGACCTCGTGTGAGAACGAGCTGCTTAATTAATGCCATTCGTGTCTGCAGGTGCAGGCTGAGTGTATCCACGCATTCACATTGTGCGTGGCCACCAATATTTGTGACTGGGCCTCATCACTAATTTGAACTTTGGCTACTCTGTACTTGTAAACCTATTTGTGAACCTATTGTGTTTTCAATAAGTTATTTGTTATCTCCGCTAAGAATGTTATGTTTTCGTCGGATTTCTCTGTCTGTTTGTCTGTGAATCTCTTTGTCTGTCATCAAGATAACTCCAAAATTTATGAAAGGATTTGGATGAAATTTACAGGGATTGCTAAGTATATTAGGAAGAACAGATGATTAACTTTTGGTGAAGATCCGTCCATCCGTTCGTCTGTATGCTTGCCTCTTTTTTGTCAATGCCATAACTGAAAAACTTATGGACGAATTTTCATGAAATTACATGAGCTGTTGGGTTGATTACGAAAAGTAAATCACCAATTTTTTTGTGATGATCTGTTGGGTCGTTCCTGTGTTTGTTGCTGTGTTTGATTTTGTGCTTGTTAGCGCAATAACTCAAAAAGTTTTACATTGATCTTTATGAAATTTACAGGACTTGTTAGTACTGTTAAAAGACAGCAGATCGGTGGGTTTGTTTGTTTGATATATATTTGTCATAATGTTTGTTATAATCTTAAAAGTTATGAACGGATCTTCAAAATTATTGCAGAAGTTGTTAATACTATCAAAAGGCACAAATGATTTGATTTTGGACTGGACACAGAGAATATTATTGTTTCAGCTTCAATTTGGATTTTTTGTTACCGTTGCCTTACTTGGCGGAGGTATGTGCTCTCAGAGTGCCCTAGTTATCACTGTATTTACTATCTTCTACATTCTTTCGTGTTTACACAATTGTTCATTTTTAATATTTTCTTGCCACTAGGGTGATACAGGCGGTCCCATGATCAAAGTGGACGATGGATTGACGTACATCCGCGGTATAACTTCTTTCAACTCCGCCGCCGGCTGCGAGTCTGACCTCCCCGATGCCTTCGACCGCGTCACCCACTATCTCAACTGGATCGAAACCACCACCGGCATTGCAATCGATCCCTAAATAATATTGATTCTTCCTTTGATTGAACTAAATTAAAATATAAAGTTACCAATGAGTTTTATCTGACATCCTGTCCAGTTTTAGACATACTGACAATGGAGTGGCATATTATTTCTGCGGTCTGATGAAAGTCTAATGGTTTGCTAGCTATCATCAGAACAGGACATGTGCTGTCATGCTCAATACTGCTCAGTGATCTTATAATCGTGAACCGCTTAATGTCTCACAGGTATCAGTCTTAGGAGGACCCATTCTGTTCTCGATATTTCGTCAATGACATCCTATTGGAACAGCACGATGGGCTCCCTCTCCATGTCTATCGATGATATCCAACGCGCAATCCCGTTCTTACGTAACCATTTCATCAATGACATCCTATTGGAACAGTACGATGGCTCCCTCTCCATGTCTATCGATGATATCCAACGCGCAATCCCGTTCTTACCATCAAAGGAGAACGGCGGGTGCAATAAAGCAAAAATTCTCTAGTAAAAACTTAAAACGTGGTATGATAACAACCGTCTTAAACCAAACGAGGATAAGACCAAATGCATTAGATTAACACTTCGTAACTCTACAAGCCACAAAGACTTTTCGTTGTTGCTTCTAATAACCCTAAGTATCAAGCCTCTCGATGTTGTCACAACGCTTGGAGGGTATAGATCAGGGGTTTCCAAAGTGGGCGATAGCGCTCCCCTGCCGGCGCTGACCAGTTCTGAACGGGCGATCAGGTTAAAGGGGCGATAGGGGAGCGATGAGGCGAAAAGGGGCGGTAAGGGGATGTGAGACAAAAGGGAGTGAAATGAGGCTACGTATTAGCTTTTGGAGAATTTATGCTTCATACATACAGAGGTGAAGAAAGGCATTATTGCATCTGCGTGATATCAGTTGAAAATTAATTTACTTTGCTTTAAAGTAGGTATAAATTCAATGAAAACGTAAAATTATCGCAATCTAACCGAAAATTAAAGTGCTAGAATGCGTAGGTACGTTAATTTGCCGCCTCTATATAACAAATTAAGAGTGACTCTCCAAGTTAAAGTTGAAGACGCAGCTGGACCGAAAAGACAGCTGAGCCTGGAGACAACTACATTGGTATCAGCCTTTCTGAGATTTGACGCGTCTACAGAATGTACATTGAACAATTGTACACAGCGTTTCTTTTACCTGACGAGCCTGAGTAATTCTACAAATTCAACAATTACTGCTCATGCATAGCAATTATTTGAGTTATTCCTATAAGCTGTGCGACAAGTCGCCTGGGGCTACTGAGTACTAGTTGAATCGAAGTTTCGAACCCTTCAAAACTTTCATAACAGTATAATATCGGGGCCACGTATGCATTCTACGCCTGACTGGTAGTCAGGATGTGCAGCTCGTGTTTCGTTTCAAAACATACGATTTATACGTATACAAAATCTATAGCTTACATACCGTGCCATAAATGACGTCCGAGTCGCGCATCCTTGCATCAGGTCGTCTGTGCAAGTGCATAGTGTCGCCCCGGCATTAGATATCTGTTGACCAACTGATGGGCTCAACTGATGTCTTACATCTTCTAACCCGCATGAGAAGAGTGAACATTTCACAAAGAATGGAATTAGCGTTAAAATTTGGAGTATAATTTTTTTCATTTGTAAGAGTATACCCAATAGATACCGAAGGAGGGTAATACATGCGTGGCTATTTACTGTAAGTAAGCAGCCTTTTGGGTACATCAAAATGCTGAAATACAAGTAAACAATTCATTCAAATGCTGCAGCAACCATTCCATTGTGTGACCTTCTGCGCGTCGCTCTAGGGGTATGATACCTTTAGAGATCGTTGTCGGAGTGATGCGGGTCTTTATACCGTAGGAATGAAGTAAACACCGTAGTAGGTAATTGGTATAATCTTCAGTCTAGCGTTGACATAGACGATGAATCAATGTAATTACAGGTTGACAATGAGAGTTGTCGAGGCTGTACAGATCACTGGAAGGTGTTCACACCAGTGAGCTTTATCTATAAGTGCTGTCAGCCGTGATGCGACGGAGCAATTTATCAATTCTGCCTGCTCGGGACGTGCGGTGCACATCCTTCCGCCTCGTGCTGAATTTGACAATGTATATAGTCAAATCAAATATTACTAATTTTAATCTACACAACTACTACCTACGGTAGTGCCGCAGCAAGCGAACTACATCCTATCGAGTTACACTCTTGTTTACTTGGTGCTTCACCCTATCTGCCTCTAAGGCACGGGTTAATTCACTCTCGTGAGTTGCCTCCTCTATTATCAACATGATTTCGTTTGTTAGTGTTGTTTATGATTGTGTTTCGAACGTTCTCGTGAATCGTGGTAGATTCTTGCGCTCGGAATCTCACTAGAGCAGATTCAGAGTCATAGTTATGTGGTTGTTCGATGTGTTGGTTGGGTTTGGAAATTCGGGTGCGTGTCACATCCGAACATTATGTAACTTGGAGTGTCTTGTAATGTTGTGTTTAGACTGTTGTTTATACTGTTTTGACACGTTGAAAGGAATTGATCCCACTCACCATGTACAGTGGTATTTATGTACAGCTTAAGTAAGTTAGTGATTTTGTCATGTTTCTTTCAATTATTACGTTACTATGGGGGCCTCTGGCTTCTAATTTCGTGGAAAGCACTGAAATCGTGTACAGCATCCGAAATCAATTCTTTTCCTTGGTCGCTTAGTAAGACAACCGGATAACCTATAAAATCAAACGTGTTCTTTAGGCAATCCTGCACTGTTTCAGTTTTTCTGTCTTCTGTGGCATGTAGAACGCAAAATCAAGAGAAAAGGTCAATTATCACTAAAATGTAACGTTTGTTTGTCTGTGTCACAGGCAAGGGTCCGTAGTAGTCCATAGAGCAGATTTCCATCGTTTTTTTAGCAATAGGTGCAGTCAAAATATTCATGGGCACAGGAGTTTGGGCTTTTAGAATTTTACAAGTCACACAAGTAAGGATAAATTTCTTGATCATGGACTTTTCGAGTTGATGGTAGTAACCTAATTTGAATAAAAGGAGAGTATGAAGTGCATCAATGTGAGTACAATAATAAATACTTAATATTGCTTTATTCATTAAGGACGTTGGCATGACAGCACAAATTATGGCTATTTCTGCCTTCTACACTGCGTCTTTTATACAAAATTTCGTTTACTATTAGATAATCTTCTAAATTGGGTAAGTTACTACAGTGACCATTTTTTAATGCATCTATTATTTCAACACAAAATTGATCATTGGTTTGATGTTCTTTAAATTCAATATCAGTCCAACTGACTTCATCAGCTGAGGGAACGTAATTATGTAAAGCAGGAGGCTTTCAATGATTACGACTTTTGCCTGAATTATCAGTTGTTGGGTCATCAGTTTCACTGTCAGAATTGTCAGGTTCGTCTGAAACAATAGTCTGGTTTCGCGTAGCAGCTCGTGTGACTACTGCTAGTGCTTCCGTCGTTTTTTTTTTTCAGTCAGAATTTCACACTCTTGGAGAATGTCTTGAGTTAGAGTCTTACAGTTCAGTCGGCTTAAAGCGTCGGCTACTACATTTTTCTTACCGGGTAGGTGCTTAACGGTAACATTGAAATTATGAATATTCAGACACCATCTCGCGAGACACGGATTTTCCGGGATTCGCAATCTATCAAAGTAGTAGGTATTGGGCTTATTATCCGTATAGACAATTACATCGTAACCGAGTATTAAGTACTTGAATTCATGCAAGGATCTTTCGATTGCAAGTAATTCTTTTTTCAAAGTGCTATAATTTCTTTGGGTTTTGCTAAGAGATTTACTGAAATAGGCAACGGGTCTCATGTTGTTTTCGCTTGTGCCATCAGACTGTAAAACAACGGCTTCGATTCCGGAGTTTGATGCATCCGAAAAAACGTGAAAACTGCGATTGAAATTAGGATGAGCTAGTACAGTGTCTGTTGTTATGGAAGTTTTAAGTAATTCAAAACTTTCTTGGCACTCGCTCGTCCATTTAAAGTCTGTCTTTTTACGTAATAGTCGGAACAGTGGCTGTGCTATACGGCTAAAATTAGCAACATACCTCCTAAAGTAGTTACACTTGCCCAGATACATGTGCAGCTCTGACATCTGTTGGTGGGTCATAATTTTGCATTTTTTCGATTTGTGTGCAGCGGAATCCATCTGCAGAGATATTACGTCCAAGATAGTCTACGCTGGGTGAGCAAAAGCGGCATTTCTCGAGTTTTAGAGCTAAATTGGCGGCTCTAAGTTTTTCTAGGACAGTTCTTATGTCCTTCAGATGTTGATTTGTGTCCTTACTGTATATTAGGACATCGTCAATGGAACAGAAACACAGTTTACCGAGGGACTGCTCCGTAGACCAAATGAGAGCTTTATACTGTGATATTTGCGTGAATTAATGGTGAACGCGGTCAGCGGACAGCTGTCTTCAGTTAGTTTAACTTGATGAAAAGCAATTCTAAGGTCCAAATGTGAGTAGTAGGTGTTACCATCTAAAGTAGACAAAGTCTCATCTATTCTAGGTAAAGGATACGATTCTGCCAATGTGACACGGTTTAGTGCACGATAATCTATAACTGGTCTAATTTCGCCACTTTTTTCTTTACGGCGATAACGGAAAAGTTATAGCTCGATGTACTCTCCTCTATGGTACCTTCCTCAAGCATTTTGTCCGTTACGCGATCCAACTCTTCCCTGTATCGATGGGGTATTCGGTATGGTGGAAGATTTATAACTGGTGCTCCAGGTTTGAGCACTATTCGATGCTGTGCAACATTTGTGGTACCTATCGGTTCGTCACTGAACGTTATAACATCTTGGAAGTCATTCAGTAAGTTTAACAGTTCAGGTTTCACTTTGTCATTTTCACAGTTTACGTCTTCATTAGTCAGCTTGCATCTATTGGTTACGTCTTTGTCAGAAGGTTGTGTGTTAATACCTTGGGCGTTTGCTTGTTGCCTTGGATTAACCTTACGAGCGTTGTTTCCGCTCAGAGTGTTGGAATCACTCTTTGAAGTAGAAATGTGAGCGTTGGTTTTGCTCATGGGATCAACTTTGTGATCATCGTTGGAAACTACAGTCCCCTGGTTTACATCTACCGGACTGACCTCTATTCCACCATGTTTTTCAACGTACACCGGGGTATAGTCCAATTCAGCCATATTGGCTTCTCTAACCGAAGATTCTATAGTGGTGAAGAACGTTTCTGATTCGACTTCATTTTTTCTAACGGTTCTACTACTGAAATCATTGTGTTTTCACTAAGGAATATATCCTCATCAGTAGTGTTGATGAGTAATATAGGAACTGCTGCATTTGATTCATTTACGTTAACTAACGTTTCGGCAACACAAATTCCATTTCTCATTACATTCTTTTTTACAATATATTGACCGGGTTTAACATTTTTAATGAAACCATAGGCCTGACGAAGTGCGTTAGCAGGAAGTTCCGTGTCAATGATATGAACAACGGCTTCGGTTTGCGCTTCATTTTTTCTTTTCAGTGGGGGCTTACTACCTTCTCTACCATCGACATTTGCAGTAGCATCTTTTTCATCAGTTGGCGGCGAGTTTATACTCTGATCCGTCTTTTCAACATTGTTATTTGTATAGCGCGCTTTGATACTGTGAAAGTCTTTCTGCACGCCGTCTTTTGAATGCACATTTTTGGCATTAGGAGCTCTAGGAGCTTGAGCTTTGGTTCGTTTCCTTTTTCACTAATTAATAAGCACTTTGCAAAGTCTATCATGGCGTTCTGCAAGATGTCACGGCCCAAAATAAGGTCGTAGCGAAAAGTAGCATCTTTGATGACTAAAGCAGTGGTGGTGAGTACCTTGTTGTTCGATATTTTTACATTGAGCTCCACCTCTCCAAGTATGTTACTTCTACCATTTATGCCTTTTATTACAGTGTTACTAGGCATTAGTTCGTCACTACAATTTATTTCTTGGCAATTTACGATTGATTTCTGAGATCCACTGTCAATTAGTGCCTTCACTATTTTATTTCCAGTTTTTTGGATAATTGTAGGCTTATTAGTTTCCTTTACCGACACGATATTACGTTCATTATTATCGAAGCGAGAAATTACTTTGGTGCATAAATATGCATCAACGACTTTGTTATCTGAGACGTCTTCTTCAACTATTACTTCGAATCTGTTCGTGGTTTTGAATAGTGGGTCAATATCGGTTTTTGCAGTGGTTGGTAAACATGGTAGATTAGGGGTCGCAGTCATTATTTTTACGTGAGGAATGGAAATATTTCCCACGGAACACCTAAGATTATTAGCACAGTTGGAGTTAACATTTACAGCGTCTGTGTGTGAATGCACAGGCTTTATTCCAAAAAAGGAGATTCACCGCTTGCATCAGTTTCTGCGACATGAACGTTTACTTTGCTCTTGTAGCCTTTCGAGGCTTTCATCCTCTGACTTCTATATTTGTATATTCCGTGGGCAGTGGCATTGCAAGTTTCAGTCAGCCTTATGCTGGTTCCCACATAAAAAGCAATAAGGAGAGCCTTGCTTTTTGAAACAAGTTTCTTCTACATGATTATTTATTTTACAGAAAGTGCAGAATGGCATCTCTGTCTTGGCGGTGGTCTCTTTTCTTGGTTTGCCCTGTTGTTTTGCTGAGTTGAGTTGTTGGGTACATGTATCGTGGAGTGACATTCTGTTGTACCTAAAATCTTGTCACCGGAATAGCATGAATTATAGTTCGTTGTTCGCGACCTAACAGCATCGGCATTTCTGTTAAAATTGTCTCTGAAAGCTCTGTACGGTCTCCTACCAGTAAAACGAGTTTTTGGACGTCCACGAGAGTGAGTCTGAGTCGAGTAGTAGGTCTCACTGTCGTCAATGTCGGCGTCACTGTAGTAATGCAAGTCAGATGATTCAGCGTAGTGTGTTTCTACATGTCTCGGTTGAGTAGCTAAAACAGGTTTGTCAGCAGGGTAGTTTCAGACTGTAGACACTATTTTAGAGAGAAGATCCTTGGGAGATTTGATGGATTTACCTTGGTACAGTTTTTTGGCAAACTCCTCAGAACAAAGAGGCAATAGTGATGTTATCACTATTGTCGAGTTGATGATATGAGTAGTATAGTCTTTAAGTTGGGCTTGATCATCACTACTCACAAAGTAAGGGTGTTCAGCTAAGGCAAGTTCTGAACTGTCAGGTAGATATTCAGTAATGCATTTCGCTTTATTATATGCTTCAATGAGCTGAGTTGCAAAGCTGTCATCATTGTAGAGTACTAGCTTCGCTAAATCAGACGATAATGCATGCAGATTCTTCTCTCCTCGACCTATGTAGGCGTTGTCTAGAATGCCCACTATTTCTTCGAAGCTAAGGTCGGGGTTATCGTTGACTAAACGAACGACTAAAGGTGAGAAATCTCCCTAGAATTTGTGTCTGATACGTACCAGAAGTGATTTCTTATCATCTTCATTGTTGGGGTCCCTAAGGATTCTCATGTACGCTCTTAGCTTCTTCATGTGCGAGCGGAAGCTCATACCTTCGTGAAATAGGGGATCATTTATGCGCTTCCAACCGCTCAAGACAGGACGCTCCTGTGTGGACAACACAGTGCTATGTGATGGTAGTGCTGCCGCAATGCTTTGCGCCAACATCAAATGATTGGGATCATTGACAGCTGTAGTCATTGTAACACTAGGAATTGATGTGGTAGTACTAACATTCGTCAATGTTGACGTCATAGTGGGAGATGTGACATGAGTGGTAGTCGTGGTAGTAACACTCGTCGTCGATGTCGGTTGTGTGTCGGTGCACTAACACCGCTGGTGCCTTGATTTGCACCAGTCACTTGACTGCCCTGCTGTCACCCATTGTATGTATTTACCTCGGAACCGATAGCCTACTTGAGCGCGTGAGAAATTTACTGGTTCTAATATTTTCCTCGTCCGATGAATCACTCATCGGAAAAACGCTATTTATTGCATTCCAGTTATTAAGTTGAAGTTCGAACGTTTATCCTCTACTCTTTGATTAAGAACAAAATAATGAACTAAATTATCATGAATCAGTTCGAGTTCAGGATATCACTTCTATCTTCTTCTGTGAACATTTTTTCACGGCAAGTGGTTAATTATGTCACTATATTATGCTTCAACACGTCGCTCTTAATAGAGGTATATCAACAATGCGAAGTTAGTGAATCGGTGAATTATTTTATCAAGGACTTGAATCATTGCATGATAAAATGTATCATTCAGAGGAAACAGAGGAAACGCAAGATAAAATCCGGCAAGAATAATGGCTACTCCCCGTGGAATTTCTGAATAACTAATTAGGTGGTGTTTTAAAAGTATAATTTGTATAGCTTGTGTTTACTAAAATGTGCAGGCAATATGGTTGTTCTTTACTGTGGTCGAGCCACTGTCTGGTGTTGCCACGACACTACTGGTCAAAAATTAAGTAGATGTAGAATTCAAGATGAGTGTGGTTTGAAAAACGCGCACCCGAGCAGAAAAGGTTGCTCTAGTAAAAATGTTTAGTGTCCGCACATTCTCATCAATATCTTCCAGTGCGAAAGTAATTACTATCGTCAATATGCGGTTTCGTGGCAACTGGACTGCAGTAGATTCACACATTACTAAGATTCGGTAAAATATTTAACTGTGCAACACACGGTAAAAATAATCCAAGTTATCTACGTGTTCTCCTAGATGTGAAAATAGTTGTATCATCAGTACCAATCAGTAAATAAACGACTTTAATCAACTACAATTAGTTCATTATTATTCATCAACAGTGGATGAATGATTTCAATCACTGTAATTAATTAAGTTAACTAAATTAAAAACTGTGATATTATGGTAGGTTGTCTATTGGCAGTTGCATAATTTATAGTATGTTTTTACACAATATTCTCTAAATGGCTAAAATTACATACAACAACAATTCGCGAATAAATCACGGAGGTTCCTGCAAATTTCGTACAGATCCGCCACAGTATTCGGCTTGTGTTCACTTCACTGCACTGGTGTTACCATAGAGTAGATCGGAATATATTATCAGTACAGACAATAACATGGAAAATGCACTAATGATAAGTGAGTTGCCGCTGTGAAATTAGCTCAATATGAATTGATTTATGAAATTAATAGTAGTCCTCTCATCGAGTTAATGACTTAGTAGTTATTCTCACAATTGGTGTTATAGAATCACAATTAGTAAATTATTATATAATTGGACAATTACAATGGTGGTGCAACTCGCCCTTCCCGTGCAATTATTGTAACTATCATTCACTTACAGAATACACGGCGTCTCTAGGCAGTTGGCAGTTTTTGGGTGTGAGCAGGATGTGCGCAGTACACAGTTCTATAACTAGGTTGAATTATTAACAGTTAAGACAAATAAATTTACGTCACAATTATAGTGAGGGCAAAGACAAAAGTCTTGGAATAAGGCACAATGAGAAAGAGTCGTTGAATAAGCAACAATAAGGTGCTAGGGTTTAACGTAAGATGAGTCTTTCGTACGCGCCTGCACTTGTTCACTGCACGGCGACGGCGGTTCAAATGAGCAATGAACAATGCACAAGAGAGGGGGCGGGCGTACCTAACTGAGTTTCCTGGTGAGGAAAGGCTGACGCGGAGGCTGTTGTTGCTGACGCAGAAGTCGCTGTTTTCGAATTCACACGGCCAAATCTGCTGACGCAGCGGTTCTGTTCTAAACACCTCGGCGATAGGTACCTCTCCCAGCTTCTGACCACGGGAATGGGGCTCGCCGTATCTTCACACGTGTTCGATATCGTTAGATACTGAACAATTCACTGGGTAAGTGTAGCGTAATATTCGCTGGATTAATACAGCGTAAAGTCTGTTCAATTGTGGCACAACACTGCAGTTCTGCTTAGGAACGAATTTTGTCCCTGTTATGTAAGTGTTATAGAAAAAGTGTTGCGTTAAAAGTAGAAGAATGTTCTTGATGTGTTTCAGGGTTTCAGGTTGTTTCAACGTATTAGTTATACGTTTTCCTGCAGCGGTGCGTTTTCCTATAGTCGCTGTATGGTTCTCCGCTGCTGCAGAAATTCTTCACTGCAGTATCAAAATAAGGGTTTATCACACATCTTGTAGTCACTGTGAGCAAGGTATGGGAGTCTTCTACGGTATTTAAACGACGTTGGGCGCCATATGTGACCTTCTGCGCGTCGCTCTAGGGGTATGATACCTTTAGAGATTGTTCTCGGAGTGATGCCGGTCTTTATACCGTATGAATGAAGTAAACACAGTAGTAGGTAAGCGGTATATATAATCTTCAGTCTAGCGTTGACATAGACGATGAATCAATGTAAATACAGGGTGACAATGAGTTGTCGAGGCTGTACAGATCACTGGAAGGTGTTCACACCAGTGAGCTTTATCTATATGTGCTGTCAGCCGTGATGCAACCGAGCAATTTATCAATTCTGCCTGCTCGCGACGTGCGGTGCACACATTGCAATGAAACATATCTCACTCGCTCGTAATGCAGTATGAATAACGAGAGCACTCTGAGAGCGCATACCTCCGCCAAGGAAGGCAATGTTTACAAATATTGCAAATTGGTCGTGAAACTAGGATTAATTTTTCATCACCACCAAAATTCGTTCATTTGTACCCCTTGACAGTCATAAGAACTTCTGCTACTTGTAAAGATCCGTCTGTACATTTTGAGTTCTCTTCTGACAAACATTTTGACATACAGTTGTCAAACTGACTACCCGTTCAGCACCAAAATTTGGTCACTTTTGTCTTTTTACATTTACAACTATTCAAAAAAAATTTTACGTAGAGGAGTTCATAATTTTGGGAGTTATAGTGCTAAAAACATAATATGAAACATAGCGACAAACGGAACCAACAAATCACAAAAATTTGGTCTTGCTTCTCCGATCAACACCAAAAACTGCAATTTTCATAAAAAATCAATTAATAAATATTTGAGTTAAGCTACCGAGCACCAGGCAGACAAACAAACGGTCAGACGGATCTTCAGAAAAAGTCTATCATCTGTCCGTCTTAACATACCTACTGTAATAGTCTTTGAAAATTTTACAAATATCCGTCCAATATTTTCTTGAGTTATGTTGGTGACAGACAAACTCGACGAAAACAGAACCTCCTTAGCGGCAGTAATAATTTGTAACTTTCCCCCGCGTCGTGCAGAATGATGACATGACGGCCAGAAGCGTAGTAAGGCTGGTCGTGAATCTGATGCTGCTGGAAAAAATAACTTGCACCTGCCGCGGCTTGATTTTTGAGTGATGACATTGACAAAGTTGAATGGTGCAGTTTCCAATTTGACGAAATCTTATCATCTTTCTGGCGCTGCTAATTGCGGCCAAATGCACAGTACGATCTCAAGCCCTATACCGTAGTTACCTATAACTTTATGCTGCTGCAATATGGGCCTCGCGAACCCAAGAACTGTCCTATAGGATTTTCCACCGGGGATGTTGCAACTGGCCCCCAGTTCCTGCTGACTCTATTATTTTCTAGTGTTAGGTTGGTCCTCGATATAATACACTTCCACTTCTGTCCTGTGAGATAAACCACCGAGTGGTGGTAAACAACTCATCCTAAGCATCGCACTCCTACCTGCACCCGTGCAAAGGTGCCACGGAAGGAACCCTCCGCAAGGGTGTCACTTTCTTCTGGCTTGTTGTCTCATCATTTTATTATCTCCTTATCTAGTGCGGCGAATCACAGCGAATAACTGTGCCGTTTAGGGTTGGAGATGCTTTGCGCCTTATTTCATGTCAGTATGCAAGTAGTAGCGGGCTGGGAACTTTTGAGACCAATAGAACTTTCTTGAGTTTGCCTTAAACTTGAGACATTCCGGCAGAGATGCCGAGATAAAATCATTGAGAAATTGGCGGGAGTATTGCTTTCAGCGCTAGTACACCTTCATCCAATACCAATACTACACTACTGCAAGCCCCATTAAGAATTTAGGGTATCATATATTCTAGTTCAGAGTTACAAATCCTTCAAAAGTTATAGAAATGGGAGGACATCAAACTAAATTTGACTACAAGAGCCAGGAAGTTCACATTGACATGGCTGGGAAAGGATAGGTACGTTTCAATACAAAATAGTAACGAGTTGAAGCAAAAATTCAAAATACTTTAAGGTTTTTAGTTAAAAAAATCTCTGAGTGCTATCCAATACAGTGGAACAAGAGAAAATCGTGTTTAGAAGAAATGGGCTTCGACCACCTTGTCTCTTTCCAAACTGGAAGAGGATTTGCGCCTCCCAAGCGAAAGAGCTTCAAGTTGAAAACTGTATATCACTGAAGGGTTGCATCGAGCCCATTTGTCTCATTGTGAAAGTACAATGATCAGTGAATCATGTTCCTAAGATTTATGGCAAGGTCATCCTATATACTCATCCCTGTTGCTGACAAGTAAACTTACCGTAATGATAAAAATTATTGCAAATCTAGATTTATGTTTATCAACGTGTATCGACTTTTTTGACCCTTCATTTCGATTTCAATTCAAATCATGTCAAAAACGGCGTATTCGAATGTTTGTTGCAAATGGCAACCTTCAGATTAAAATCGGGACATTCTGCAATCACTACTCGCAGAAAGAGGTTCATAATAGGGCGAGACGTAGGAAAATGACTAACGCACTGAAAGAACTGATTGTTAGATTGTCGAAAGATGAAAATAGTTATAGACAGAACTCCAGTGACCTGAGCATCCATTTACTATGATTAGTTCAATCATCATAATCCGACAGGGTGGGCTTCTCTCACCGTTGCTTTTCAACATATTTATTGATGACATTCATGACAGACTTAATGGTAGTGGAGTTGGGTGTTTC
>LQNS02278157.1:5729073-5743853 GCA_001587735.2 Parhyale hawaiensis
GTGCGGAGCGCACTCTTTCACTTTGGAGGCTGTCAGATGTCGAACTAATCAGTTCTGTCGGTGCTTCGTGCCCTGGTCGGCTAAAGTTTGGAATTTGTTGCCTGCATCGGCTTCTGGTCGTGTTGGCCTGCAGGCTTTCAAGTCGGCTGTTGATGGTTTTTTGCTGGATTTCCTTTAGCAGCGTTTTGAGCTTCCCCGTGTTGCAAATGCTTCATTTGGGTTGTATTACCTGTCCGTGGGAGCCCAAGCGTGAAGTTTTAATAATAATAATTTCCTCCAACTCAGGGGCTACCCGGAGCCCCAAACCCACAGCCGGCTCATACAAAGAAACGTCCGGTGGCCGGACAATGGGGGCGGCCTGATAACGCGCAGGCCACGCAGTCCTAACCGTTATGAAGCGGGAAGGGACATAAGCGTGCACCATTTCAGAGAGAATCCGATCCAAAGTAGACCCAGGATCAGTAGACTCTCTCACAACACCCCAAGGTAACGCAAGGATGGCACCAGAGACAACATCCCAATTCACTCTGGACATCAAAAATATTTCACGCCTAACAGTGACTCTGGGCCCTGGGGACCTACTGACGAACCTGCAGCGTCGCAGATAGGGCACCATGGTCCAAGGAAGCAATGGGAGACACCACTGAGACTCCAACCAGGTCATAAACATCAGTCATCAGTAGGTCAAGAACGCCTCCTAACAAATGGTAGGACCTTCAACCAATTGCTCACAACCAGAGGCACTCGCAAAGTCTAGGGCGGCATGACCATGGCAATCAGTCCTCTCAGAGCCTAACCATCCCACATAGTGACAATAAAGTCACCCATAAAAGCAAAGGCAGAACGCCTATCCGAGGACTGGATTCTAGCCATTGCATCCAGGAGACAATCAAAGATCCGATCATCAGCAGAAGGGCTGCGATATACCGGGAACAAATAAAAGTTCCTGAACGGGCCACAGACTCGCAGCACAATCATCTCGCAGCATGGGCACTCATATTCACTCTGCCTGGACACAACAACACCCTTTCGAACGTAAGCAGCCAAACCCCTAAACCCAGGGCAAGAGTCTCGCAACCGCAGCACTGGCTTTTCAAAGTTCGGGATCATCAGCTCAGAAACATGGCGATGACTAGAGACGAGAGTCTCCGAACATAGTACAAGGTCATAATTGGAAGAGGGTACAGCTAGTTCAGCCATATTACCATATAAACACCGAACATTAGTGCACAAGATCCGGCATGAGCGAGATCCAAAACCACGAGGATCGGGGTTTCTTCCACGTCCGGATATCTAGTTATCAGGCACGCAAAGAACAATAAATAAACATATACCATAAGCAAAGGGAATCATAAAAAAAATTACAAAAGAGCAAATCGACAGTCATGATAGCAACGAGAGCGGCCAGCTATCCACGCGCCCCAGACCCTGCCATCACCAGTACGGGCTTTGTCCGAAAAGAGAAAGAAGAGAAAGGAAAGGAAAAGAGCATCAGGTGGTACTACCCGAGGGAAGGGAGAGAAGAGCAGACTGCGGAAGACTGAGTACCCAGCCCTGGCACCAGCCTGTTCATCTCCTTTCAGGGATGCCGTTGGACCAAAAAGGTCTCATCCGCCCTTAGAGTGGCATTTCCTCCCACTCAGGGGCTACCCAGAGCCCCAAACCCAAAGCCAGCTCATACAAACAAAGGGACGTCCGGTGGCACCATATCTCATAAATTCAGTTTCAATAAATCAGTTATTTCATTATATGAACTCATCATGTTAAAACATCAGTATTTAGCTGCCAGTTACGTCACAATATGTGAATTTCAGTGTTCAATCTGGTCAATGATGCTCGCGTCTCAGATACTTACCCCACACAGCGAAGTTTTCTACTAATAGTTATCGCTGCCCCTCCATAACTTCAGTATACGAAACATGGCGTTCTTGACTCCTGAATTTCGCCAATCGCGCCCTTGGCTCTAATATCTTTTATAACAGTAATTAAATTTTTTATATGCAACAAGGCTATTTGCCAAGATCTCTACCACTCGCGGAGCACAAGTCACAACACGCACGTCGCTATTTCGTCTATGAAACTGAACAACCCCTACGAAAGACTCTCCTCTCTACAGTGTTAAGTAGGCGTTCCTCTTACAAAATTTCCCAAAGTCCTCTTTTTCTAGTTAACTCTACCAGTGTCATGTGAAATCCCCTCAAACGTCTCTCACATTGGCTTGCGAGTTAAACTTTCCTTTTTAACCATCATTCATGTTCAGCCAATCGTCTTGCTCCCGGACTAATCAATTTCAATCTGTTTTCCTGATGTTTTGCGGTGATATTCAATATGTTGGTTGTCTAAAACCTACCCACTGCCCCGCCGAATGCCCCACTGATACATAAGCCTCAAGTTCTATCCCACGCTTTTCTGGACCCTCGGTAACTAAAGAAGTCATCCGAACAGCGGTTTGGCTTGACGTTGATTGATGCTCGTTGAAGAGTTTTTCTTTTCTAAATGTAAGCTTGTAATGTTTCCCAACATCTTCCCTAACATTCTGAAATGTATGTTTTCAAAGCGCAGTAATTGTCTAATCGTATTATGGTATCTATCTATTTCATGAGCTATCGCACGGGAACAGCATGGTTAACAATATTAGATTCACTTCGGCCGTGCCTACAGAGCAATATTAATTTTACTGCCCATGATACGCCTCGACATTGCCTTCTCTGTTCCCAAGATTGTGTAATATGTGTATATTGCTTATTCAATAATCATATAACTAGGTATGCTAATTCATATGACTAAGTATGCTAAATAAATGTCTCGTAGTTGTGTAAAATTATTATTTTTTATTTTTAAAGGAAATAAGGTGTTCGCGTAAAAAAATCATCTTTTACGTCATATGAAAATATGTGTCATAAGCGCGTTTGATTTTACCCTATCCTAACCATATCGTAACATCACCCCCGGTCTGCTGAAAAAAAAAATTCGTCAGAGAAAATTTTTCTTGTTTGTTTTCTATGACACCATTTTTCATCGTCTTCCCCATTTTCCGTCATCTCCCTATAGTATCAAATCGCCTAACTCCCTCAAAAATGTTCATTTGTACGCTCCAACCTTATCCCTGTAATATTCCCTACACACAATTTATAAAATAAGTACTTTAGATAAATCAATGACATTCAGTTATCGCACACATAGATAAATGGTTATGATTGAGGCTGAAGATATTATTTGGGAAGTACGCATGTTTTTCAACATAATAAATATATCCGAGGATTACTCATTCGATATAATACATACATAAAAGAGTCTACGCTCTCGTGACATGACGTAGGAGGAATATAGAACATAAGAGTTTTCAGTGCACGTAATAATTCATTGAGCGCTGCTGCGCATTATTCATAGTATATAAAGTGGTAACCGCAGTTTAAGGCCCCATTATTGCATGCGTTTATGGTGTATGCCTTCAACGAAAATCCACATACGCCAGGCGTGTCAGTTTCCAGGTGCATTATGTGGGCAATACGATCACCCCTAATTGGCTAACCCTTGCTGTCGCTCTGGACATTTCATCTCCATTTAATCATCAGTGACACACAATTGAAGTTCAGTATATGAAACTTCAGCTGCCAGCATCGATGCGATATGATACTCATTTCGTGTTTTATACCATAGTCATCACGCTTCGTTACAGCCGATATTGCAGCAACGTCTGGTGCCCCTGAGCTAAAGCTTCATCAACATAATTGAGTTTTACTCAGCACGCAGATCACATTCCTGGTTCCACGATTACATCATTGTTCATTATCATAGTTTATGCCTCTTTCGCCCAAATGTTTAATAACCTATTACATCCATATAATTTTTAGGTTCTTTCGAGCTACTGACTCCATAGCGTCTGAATACGATAACTCAGTGTAAAAAATAATTTATCCGTCTAGAAATTTATCCCAAACACATGAAATAAATTTTTTTTAAAGAAAATAAGGTGTTCGCTTAAAAAATCATCTTTTACGTCATATGAAAATACGTGTTATTAGTGCGTTTGATTTCACCCTGTCCTAACCATATCGTAACATTTAATACTGAGCACCGTATCTCTGTAGTCTACTGTATACAGACCAAATTGTAAAAAAAATTTAGGCTGTCCTACATAACTAACACATAGACTGAGAGAAAGTCACGTAGGAGCCGCCTGAGCAGCTCAAATTCTTTGCAGGGACACCTAATTAAAAACATCAACTAACTGTAGCTAAAGGGCTTCAACGATATCCCGATGCTAGAACTTTTCCTCGTAGATGATGATTCTTGTTGAAATAATGGGCAAGAGCTCCGTCATCATCATTAAATAACTAACTTGATGAGCATCAGGCTGTGCCGGGTCTCCACTTGCCAACTTAGTTTAGTCACAACAGGCGGTGGACCCCGCCATCCGGTATCTACAGCGCATTCTGGCGTAACTAAGTGTGCGCATATAACCTAGTTAAGCTACTCCTTCAATTGCTATTTCCTGCTTATATTTTCTTTATTTCGTTGTTCATTACATGTAAGCTATATAAGTGTAAATATGTACTACTCTAGTGATTTCAGAAATACGCATTTGTATTTCTGCGAATAAACTATTGTGTATAGAAATTATCAAAACAATGTAATTATTTATTGTAGTGGTGCTCAGAGTGGCGTAGCCATCCGATTTTCTACATTTATCTTGCGGGAAAACACGCTTGTGGTGTTCTATCCTCCAAGTCTAAATACTTCTCGATGGGCGAATTACGTTTGAGAGGCAACTCATCAGGAAAACCGCTGTCGTAGTCTGGCGCACGATCAGGAACACGTCCTGGCTAGTCTTAAGGGTCTTAATACGGCATTTACAACATTCCTAGGACTTTCTAGGATATCTCTGTAGAAGCCTTAACGAAAACACTACGGCGCTGGCAGTAACCTCGGTCTTTCCAGGGTCGGCCATAGCATGATGAGTAAGGAAGGATCTTTTCGATGGCTAGCCCACGCAGCTACGGCCAGCCACAGTGAGCCACTATATACAGGCTGCTTAGCGCAAGAGGGACGGCCTGCGAATGATACACGGCCCGTCCGTAGTGGTATCATATTGCCCAGGCCATTCACTAGAGGCCGCACAACACAAGCCTGATTTCAAGCGAGAGCCATTATGGACTGTCCGCACAAGAGAACCCTGACAACGAGAATTGCTGGTTTTCTCTTACGAGCACTTTATAGTGAGCATTTGGCGTGGGTTTCCTCCGATAATTACGGGAGCACATACCGTCAACACTTTCAATATTCACCGGCACATGTACTGAGAGCGGCACCTTCCTGAGCTTTGGCTCCTACTACCGTATTTCGAAAATCAACCAGAAGCATGTTAAATCAGTCCACTTTGCAGCTTTGCAACATCATCAACACACACACCTTTGTAAAATATGTTAATATTACAACCATTTTACTGGGACATGGCAGTAGATGATACACCACATAGTCGTGGTCATGGCTGAACTACGTTAACAGGATGACTCACGCGCAGGTCGGGTTGCCAGCCCCGCCACTGTATATCAGCTCTGACGTCACGTGGGGAGATAGACTCCAGTCCGTATTCATTTTTCCTACCTGTCCCTTGCTTTATAAATACAATGAGCGAGTGCTTTCATGGAGGAAAAACAATGGTAATCATTTTCACACAGTCGCAGCTCTTAACTACCTTGTGCAAATACCCCTTTGTGAGATATAAAGTAATAGACTGTCGAATAAATGAGCTCAACCACGAAGAAATAAAGTACAGCAACATAGCTACGACTTCTTCGGTATTACATTAACATGGGTTGTTTTTCGTGACCACATCACTGTGTTACATAGTAGGACACTCTACTGTCAAAAATAATAGTAAAAAACACGTTTTAAAGAAAAACAACTACAGCGCCAAAATAATGTCGCAATTGAAAGTTCAAATTGGTTTGATTACTTTGATAGACGTGTAGTGAACACTTTGCTCACTATTATCGTAGGAGTGTAAGTTAATATATAATCTCTCGACTAGATTGAAGAGTAACAGAGCATTGATAAAAGAACAATTACTAGCGAAGCAATAGTAAGTCACATTGCCCTCAATTCTCCATGATTTTTGTCGCTGCTTAGCTGCCGAAAAGTTTCACTTGAACGTACATCTGGTCAGACGAGACTTAAAAGCTCTAAAAGTGATTTGTAAGTACAAATTTTAGAAGTTTAACTTTAAATTTACTATATTCAAAATATTGAAGGGTTTATCTTAACAAGAAAATCCAATTGTCAAGCGGATGGGTGTGATTTTCCGGTCTCAGCGTGAACATCAAAGTGTACATATCTCTATATTCCGAACAGCGAACACCTCCTCTCTCACGTCGATGCCACACGCTATTCAAAAGAACAAGTATCGCCATCTTTTTGTCCGAATGTTTTGATTTGCACACACACACATATATATATATATATTTATCAGAATATTTTGGCCTCCACACCGCTCCTTTAGTTTACATATAGAGGTAACTTCCGCTTTGGAATCAGTCTCTACCAGCTCCTCAAAACTTCTGAGCACCTCAACGGCAAACTGCCTGAAGATGACCAAGCGATATGGTCGAAACGCGTCGCACCAGTTCGAATCAAAACCACAACTCATCCAACTCACAGAAGACCAAGCCGTTATCAACATGATACGTCAACTTGAACGACTAAATAAACGCACCATTAACCATAGATATGGCGTTGTTTTTAACCAAACTTGTATAAAAGAAGGGCTGCTCCCAAAATTTTCTGATATTACCGTCCACGACCCAGCAGCCATACGGCTAGAGTTCACATATCAGTATCGACGAGAACTCATAGAATACCAGTTGAACAAACATCAGAGTGAACTACTTCAGCTTGAGCGTGATGCACAAAAGCTAAAAGAAGAAGTAACCTCACGAATCAGTAACATTCCCCTACTTGACGCAATCCTGTCAAAATTGCGTGAAAACGAAGACCAACTTGTAGCTGCCACCTCCTCTAGAATCACTCGAAAACTCAACTCTCTTTACCAAGGGCACTTGTGTACCCCAGAAAGAAAGGACCCGTATGTTAATCTTACCGACGTAGAACTGTCGGAGGATCAACATAACTTGCTATCACTCGGAATCAACTGTCATTTCAAACCTACGTTCAATAAATTTAAAAAAGCCACCGAACTAGAAATCCTCTATGCCTCGCTCCTTCGACTCGAAAGCAGAAACATCATAACAGTACACGAAAATCTGCGAGACCAACTGAGATCTGAGAGCACCAAGCAACGCGACCACACTACCAGCGCACTACTAAACAAGAACCTCAGAACCGCTGCAAAAGAACTGAAAGACCACCCTACAGTGACCGTTAGAAGAGCCGACAAGAGCAACTCCTTTGTCATCATCAACAAATCGGAATACAAAGAAAAACTGGATCAAATTCTCGCAGATACGCAGAAATTTCAACGTATTACTAGGGATCCGACAGCGCAGCTCAAGTCAAAAGTCAACAAGCTCATCGGCGTAGCTAACAAGAACCAGCCATCGAAGATGCTGCATCCTATCATCGGAGAATTCTCTCCCGGTTACATTTATGGAACGGTCAAAACTCATAAACCCGGAAACCCATTGCGTCCCATCATTTCTCAGGTCACCACGCCTACATACAAGACTGCTAAAGAGCTAAATCACATCATCGCTCCGTATCTACCAGCCAAATACGTAATTCAATCCACCGATGATTTCCTCCAAATAATACGAGCAACTCAAGCAAGTGGTACCATCGCTTCGTTCGATGTAGAATCCTTGTTTACGAACGTTCCCGTGTTGACCAAACTGTTGACATCATTTGCGATGCAGTCTACTCCCACAACGAACTCGCACCGCCTCCCATCGATCGAACACTGTTGAAAAAGCTGTTGATAGCCTGCACCACCAAATCGCCGTTTCCTCACGTAGATGGATCACTCTACTTACAGAAGGATGGCGTCGCAATGGGCTCTCCACTGGGCGTTGTCTTTGCGAACTACTACATGTGCCATGTGGAAAATAGTGTACTCGCAGCCAGCCCTGGTATGAAGCCAACAGTTTACGTTCGATACGTCGATGACTGTTTCGTAATAATCAACAACACGGAACAGCTCATCGAACTCAAGAATGCACTGCAATCAGCCTCCGCCCTCAACTTCACTTATGAGCTCAGCGCCAACAACAAGATCAACTTCCTTGACGTATCCGTAGACGCCAGCACCGACAACTTCGCTACAACACCGTACAGAAAGCCAGCAAACACAGGAACATACCTAAACGCACAAAGTGAATGTCCACAACGATATAAAGACGGCACCATCAGGACTCTCATCCACAGACAGTACAAAATTTCTTCATCGTGGAGTATCTTTCACGACTCTGTGCAGAAATTGAAGCAAGCTCTCATCAATAATGGTTATTCCAATCGACAGTTTGATCTAGCCCTTAAGCACTATCTCAACAAAGTGCAACGACCGCCACAAGACGATAACAGGAATGGAACAAAGCATCCAGTATACTACGAAAACCAAATGTCAGCCGCATACAAAACAGACGAAAGAATCCTAAAACAAATAATAAAAAATACCATCCATTGCATCAACGACCAAGACTCCCTGCAGGTACGCATCTACTACAAGAATGCCACCGTTGGCAGCACCGTGATGCGCAACAACGTCAACTCCCAGAAACTTACGCTCAAACAAATTAACGTCGTGTACGAGTATGCCTGCACCACTGGAGACTGTGCGCTCCAGAAATGCTTGTACATAGGCATGACTACAACCACTCTCTCTCGAAGGCTCACACTCCATCTTCAAGCAGGCGGACCTAAGACTCATGCACAAAGCATCCACAACACGGCACTAACCAGAACCCAGCTGGTCGCAGGCACAAATATCCTACACCGCTCCACTGATTACCTCAGACTGCAAATTATGGAATCGCTTTTCATCAAAACCCGCAAACCAACCATCAATAGCCAGTGCACCGGTTCCTGTAGGACCCTCAAACTGCACGGAAAAACCGCTCGGACCTAGCTCTATTCCGCGCCACTGTTGGTCACAGGCCAGTCAATACAGCCAATCAGCATCACGTGTTTGGCCTCCACACCGCTCCTTTAGTTTACATATAGAGGTAACTTCCGCTTGGAATCAGTCTCTATCAGTTCCTCAAAATTGCTGAGCCCCTCAACTGCAAACTGCCTAAAGATGACCAAGCGATATGGTCGAAACGCGTCGCACCAGTTTGAACCAAAACCTCAACTTCGCACAACTCATCCACCTCACAGAAGACCAAGCCGTTATCAAAATGATACGTCAACTTGAACGACTAAATAAACGCATCATTAACCATAGATATGGCGTTGTTTTTAACCAAACATATATATATATATATAAATAGCATACACTTCAAACGATTTTGAATTATAATTCCCTCCATATATAATGATACGTCCGACAGTAAACTAACGGCACTTGGCGAGTAAACTGAACTGACGGTAAACCTTTTCGGTTTTACTTAAGTTTAATTACGTTAAAAAAAACGTATGTTTTTTTTCTTTTTTAGTGTATTTTTCGATGCTGATTCCAAATCTGGAGTCCGTTTTTTTCGGTCGCCCTAGTTTTTGAGATATTTGACTTTGAAGTTCCCATTGTTTTCCTATGGGGAAAAATACCCGGCGATGGCAGAGTGTGCAGGAATAGCTTTTAAATAGGTTTTTAACCTAACCTAGGTTAGGTTATGTTAGGATATATTAGGTTAAAAACCTATTTAAAAGCTATTCCCTTACACTCTGCCTTCGCCGGGTATTTTTTACCCATAGGAAAACAATGAGAACTTCAAAGTCAAATATCTCAAAAACTAGGGGCGACCGAAAAAAAACGAACTTCAGATTGGAATCAGCATCGAAAATACACTAAAAAAGGAAAAAAACATACGTTTTTTTGGACGTATTTAAACGTATTACCACATTTTCACGCCATTTGTTGGCATTCTCAAAGCTATGTCTAGAAAAGTTCAACATAACTTTAAGACGGAAAAATGACGATACTCGTTCTTTTGACTAGCGTGTGTCATTGGAATCAGTAATAGAACAGTATCTCAATAAAGTCTTCTCAATTTTCTTCTTGAGACGATGATAAAAACGTAATCCAGGCTATACTCATTATAGAAGCGCATTGCGTACAAACAACGAGCTTTTTCTAATTTGAGTAATTTTCATAAATATTCTTAAATAAAATGAGTATTGACTGGTATTACTTGGGTAAACCTGAAAGGAAAAATGTATTATTCATAACTACTAGGGGGTGCCTTTTTGAACCATTAAAAAGAGAAATAGTAGAATATTACGAATCAAGAAACCTTTAGTGCTACACCCTAAGGCCTTGTTTCCAAAGCCAAATACCTGCTAAAACAAAAAAGTCTCGCATCATTTGCGGTATCAACAACACACAGATGTACGTTTTCTAGCTTTAAGCAATATACTGATAAGAGATAAGCGTTTATCATATTGCTGAGGCCAAAATAGTTGGAGCACATGCGGCTTGCCACAGCGCAACGCGGGCTGGCTCATTTGCAAGTCTAAACCTTTTTTTTTTTTTGTAACTCTAGGAACTCGATGAAGCTTCAATTCATTGTTATCAACATGTTCAGAACAGCCAAACATCGAAAAGAAGGGAATCGTCAAATAAATGAGAAAAGATATCGATGCTCTAGCAACACTGACGATTTTTACGAGCGTTCTCCCCACGTTACGTCACACAGGGAGATGCGCAGAACTGTCTCAAAATGGTCAAGCGATGAGTTAACCTGTTACGTTGTTCAGCCATGGTCGTGGTACTCTAGGCGACATATATAGCAGGAAAATCTCTTCAATTGATGGATTTACTCATGCTAGTGCAGTGTATTTGAGACGTTGTGTCTTAGTTCGGCAAAGCACTACAATTTTGTGTGTGTGATTAGGTGTGTTTATGGTTCTACGCAAAGCGTATTGAACGTGAGGGACATAGCAGTTAATTTAGAGTGTGAGACATATAATTTATGTGCGGGAGACACAGCAGTTATATGTGGGTGACACAGCCGTTATGAGTGTGTGTGAGAAACATTACATAGTGATGTGTGTAAGGCACAGTGATAGTGTGTGTGATATAGCAGTGATTTGTTTGACCACAGACCACACCGTACATCGACAAACTGACAAACTGTACACTGAAATCGGGCCTCTCACAATTGGACCCGAAGGTCGATTTACGTAAGTGTTAATAAAATTATATCTAATTATCACAGAAACCTCAAACAAAGATTAATTTCTTCTAATTCACAATCATATATCTTCAGTAGGCGATATATACCATACGTTCGGACACAAAGTATCATTGAAAATTCATCATAATTTCTAGGAATATTAAAATTTTATAGAAAGTATTTACACACAGATACTGCATGTAATGCACTTGAATATCACATACGATTGAGTTTTTCGAACGACGCATTGTAATGAATAACTCCAAAAATTGATGTAAGTAGAGCTTTCTGTAGAGCTCATCCCTATAGTCGCAAGAGAAGGAAGGTAAAAAATTTCTGTAATATTGAAAAACCTGAGTAAAACCACTGTACTACAACAGAATAAAACAACATTGATAGCCATGAACTAAAAAGGCATAAGTAACCACGAGATGATACCTGAGCATTTGACATTTGGTGACATTTTGGTGCTGATACAACCCTTCGTCACTGGAACCATATACAGTTGCACCATGTCATTTCACATTTCTACCTAAGAATACTATGATACTTTGTGGTTGCCTATCTATATTACATCACTTCATGGTTGCCTATGTTACATTACTGAATGGTTGCCTAAGTTGAATCACTTTCATAGTTGCACAAGTTCAAACAATCCATGGCTGCCTAAGTTTAATGACATCATGGTTGTTCCCTACACTACACCACATCATGGTTGTCAGGGTTATATCACTTTTGGTTGTAGCTATATGATGCTTGTACATCTCATCATGGTTGCCATCAGTACATGATTTAATGCATTACTATGTTTAAGCAGTTCATGGTAGCTTACATTACACAATTTAATAGATGACTATGTTACATCACTTCATAGTTGCCTGCATTGCACACCGTTATATGACTTAATAGATGACAATGTTACATCACTTCATTGTTGCCGGGGTAGAATTACTCCATGGTGGCCTACATTATATCACTTCACTGCTGCCAATGCTACATCACCTCACAGTTGCCAATGCTAGATCACTCTAAGCCAGTCACTGCTACATCATTTCACTGTTGAAGTTACTAGATCATTTCACAGCTACAAATGCTGTATCACTTCATGGCTACAAATGCTGAATCACTTCACAGCTACCAATGTTGTATCACTTCACGGCTACCAATGCTGTACCACTTTACTGTTGTCAATACTCAACACTACACCACTTCGTGGCGGCCAGTGCTTCATCATTCAGATCACTTCACGGCCGCCAATGCTATATCACTCCACTGCTGCCACTGCTAAATCACTTCACTGCTTCCAACGCTAGATCACTTCATGGCAGCCTGTGCTTCATCACTTGACTGCTATCAGGGATTCATCACTTCACGTCTGCAAGCTGCTCCGACTCACGCTTCTGCTCTGCTGTCTGTTCTGATCATCTTGCTTAGCCCGTATATCTACCAAATGAATTTTATTAAGATTTTCCTCAGCCGTTTACTTGACATTTCATTACAGATCGAGCATACCACACATTTTAGAAGCTTCTGTTCTACAAAACGAAACTGTTTACACCACAAACTATTGAAAAATAGTTTTACTTTATTACAAATATTGAAGGATGCTATAATCAGTTGCTTTACGTTATTATACTTCAAGACTTTATATTTTTTGTGAATTTGTTGCGTCTAGAAGTTTTAGGTTTGCCAGTCATTAGGTACTAAATGCAAAAGAATTAAGTCAAATAGTGTAAATTTAAAGTATGAAAAAGTAATAGGAGAACATATAAAAATGCGTCTGCGGCAGCGTGCAGTCAGTCCAAATTATTGCGTCACCGAAATTGGCATTAGGGGCCAGTGTCCAGTCAATGTATGGTGTGGTCTATGGTATGACAAATAGCAATTGAACTTATGAGACATATGAGCATTAGTTAAGTGAGTCGCTATGAGATATGGCTCGTACATTTCGAACGCTAATTAATTTCGTCAGGCAATACATAGCTAATTACTTTACTGAAATAAATGCAGTTTGGAGACTAAGCAGCAGTGTGTGACATACGGCACCCTGCACAAACACTGAGCCATACACACAGTATATTATTCGTCGTTGCTGGCAAGACAAGACTAGGGGTGTGAGGCATGAAATACACATCGCACCATCAAAAATTATTTATGTATATGCAATTAAGTATGGGAGTTTTTTGTGAAGTACATCAATACTTGAATGGAAATTTATTGTAGAAGCGACTTCTGAATTGCTGACAAAATCATTTCGATGTGTTGGTATGTATTCCTGTGTTAATAGTTGATAGTTATAACTGCTATAATTGAGCTGGTCTTGAAACTAGGGCACTGAAATTACCGCATGGGACCGTTAACGGTTTTCCACTTTTTTCGTTTACCGTATTACCTTGTCCAGAGTTGAGCTTGGCGCTGCCGCTGGCAGAGAAGATGCCGTAGTTCTCACCGTAGGACTCGAACATCAGGTGCGCCGCGCCCCCGGTAGCGCCGAATGCTGTCACAGAAACAGGAAAAAGTTAAGTTTATAAGCCTTAGCCGTAGCCGAAAGTTGAGAAGCATAGCGTCGTCTAGGCCTGCAGTTGAAACTATTCCTTGGCAACAAGAAAACCGACTCTCGTATCGACATTTTGCTGCTTTCCTTTCTTTCGTATGTGTATTTATATAAATTCAACTTTAATGGGTAATTTATGTCATCTCCGCCAACAACGAATGCTGTAAATAAAGATAGGAAAGAATGGAAAATGTTAACTTAACTGCCCACTATGACTGAGAAATCCACATGCACTCGCTCCCGATAGACGCCCGCTGGTGCCCAGAGGGGTGCGCTGCTGCAGTTGATCACAGATTGCCAGAATTCGGGCGTCAGGGACGGAAGGTTCGCGTGACAACTACAACCGCAACCATTTCTATTTTTAAATCGGTACCCTCACAATTAAGTGTGAACACCAAAAATGTCGACGCTGTAATCCCAGTATCCCAAAAATTCATCTGCCTGGCTGAGAGGCGAACGCGTGACCGTCATCGTTCAAACGCAGCTTTCAAGCATCCGCCGCTGCTGGCATGGATACATACAGTGTTGTAGATAATTTGGGCAAAGAAACTGATGAACATAATACACGCTTTAGATGGCTCCCATTGTCTTAAAAACGGCAAAATAGAACTATTTGCTCTCATCGTTCTAAGGCCATTTTCTCTTTTTTTTTTCTGTCAATAGGTCTAGGGTGGCTATCAATATTATCTTCTCTTCAAATTTTCTTTGTGTCGTTTTACAACAAACTGAAAACTGCATAGCTTCTTTAAGTTAAGATGAAATCATCTTGAAAGTGAGTAGTGTGTAAGGCCATGAGATACTACTTTTTGAGGGTAGGTTCCCCTCGCGCGCCCCGCGCTACCCTCGCCCGCCCGGCGCTACCCTCGCGCGCTCCCCCCTACCCCCACCCTTCCCTCGGTTACCCTCGCGGTTGGTGTCACGGGTGATTAATGTTTTTTTTT
>LQNS02278157.1:5758561-5770367 GCA_001587735.2 Parhyale hawaiensis
CAACATCCCCCGCGGAGCAGGCACTCAGGACAGCCCTCGATCACACGAGGAAACAGTCCTAAGACGCGCTGATGTACACAGTGCCATTCGGATTATGGAGGGATAGGGGACCCTGAACAAACCAGTGCAGGTTCACAGGGCATCCGTCTCAATGCTTATATACAAATTTCAGATACACGGAGCACAAAATTCTAATCGTGAAGGCCCAGGCTACAAAAATGAAGAACATAGTAAAAAATTGGGAGAGTTCAATTCAATAGAATATTCTTACGCGTCTATTCTTACGGTCAGTGGGCCCTTAGAAAGTAACAAACATATGAGAAATGAGTACCCGAACCGATCTACCAAGACAACTTATCGAAGGGTGCAAAGAACAGAGGAAGACGCTCGAGTGGACGGCCCTTTCATGGCCTACAACACGAGAGACACTAGAGGTGCCCCGCGTACGAGATCAGTTATCTCGATCAACGGTTCACCTCACGGAACAGAAAGGGGGATGAATATGTAGAGAACCTACGTAACTGAACAAAACCATTTCAGCAGGAACTGCAGCCAGCTGCAACATCCCCCGCGGAGCAGGCACTCAGGACAACCCTCTATTGAAGTCAATAGAAAATATTTGAGATGGATTATGAGTTATGTTTACGGAAATGGTGAACAATTTGTGACAGTAAACGATCTCCGTGATGCAATGTTTAGGAGTTGGGACAATATTCCTCCAACTCTCATGGAAACCCTTATTTCTAGAATGCCACAAAGAATTTTTGCAGCTATCAACAAGAATGGAGACAGTAGTCATTACCGCGTTCAATCCTTGCTTACCTCAAAGTCCTTGACTAAAGGTTACCTATGATTTCTCTTTGTGGTCTTATAATTTTGATAAACTGAAATTCTCTTTATTTGATCCCAATATGCATTCCTTTATAAAATGTTACAGTAGATATTTTTCGTGTTTCTCACCTTTACCTTTAGGAATTACTGATCCCTAGTCGAAGGAGTTTATTTATCACTAAAACGTTGATTTTTGACATTCCTAAGTGATCTTAAACTTATGATCGGAAGTTTATATTGTTGGTCTACGCAAATACCTTCGGTGCGACAGGAAAAATTCATTTATAAATGTGTTTTGCGGAGTCCATGGTTGGTAAAACACAAACTTACTTCTTTTCTCGGTAAGCGAGGATGAAATTGTAGTTCATATTAATATTATCATCGTTTCCTCCTCCGAAGAAATAGAGGGAAAAAAACGACAAGACGTATCCTGCGTATTCTCCGAACGTGGTGGATGACGGGGCGGAATCGTCGAGCATGAGATGCATGCAGGAGATTTTCCTGTCGTATTTGGAGCCGACCTTGAGGTACACCCACGCAGGAAAGAGTGACAACATCTGAACGGGAAACAATGTCATCAGTTTTCCTGTTAATACAAATACGAGCTAAGCCAACTCTCAGAATAAACACCTGGCTTTGTAAACAACTTGGTGGCAATTAATATTAGTGAATCACTAAAACTTGGCGCTGTTCTCTAGCTGATCCAGCACCGTATTATGTGTAGTTTGCTGTATTAGTGTTGGATGTCATTCTCTATAGAGTCGTTGATTGTGTAAGCTTTTTGGCAACTACCATGAAACGAGGCACCAAAACTAGATTCATTACAACAAGCCGCAGGCTCATCGCCTCTATACTTGGTACTATACATAGGTACATAAACCGACCGAAATCTCTGCCTCAGCCCAGCAAAAGCCGATTTTTTTTGCAATCCCGGCCCAGTCCCGGCCCCGGTCTTGGTAAAATATTACAGTAATCTCAGGCGGTCTATACCTAGGAGTAAATAGAGATACTACCAGAGCGTGTACGTCCGCTAATTCCCTTTGAAGCGAGCGTTCCTGTTTGCCGTAGCTTCTGACAGGTGGCGTGAGGAGAAGGAGGGTGGCGGCATGAGGCACAGGCTGTTCTTCAGTTGTCTTGACTATACAATCAGTCCATGCCTACTGAATTTTCCATAGTCAATTCTTCAGAGAAATCGACGAATATAGTACCTGTTATCTTATTTACCAACCCCTCAAGTTTTCATCCCGCCTTGAACGTTAATTATTTACTCGGAGAAAAGTTATTCTGAAATTTTTATAGGCGGCAGATTCCTCTAGCCAGCTTGTGCTGATGTGGTGCAGACCTTTTAATTGCAACTTAAAATTGGCTGTCACCCAGTCTCTCAGCTGAAGTTGGAGGTATCAGAGTGGGGGAAATCAAGCCAGTACCTAGAGCACAGGCTGCCAGGGACGGCGGCTGGAGGCGCGCTCGAGTAGGTCTGTACAATCGACATATCTACCATACTGTTTCATCATCCATAATCGACTTTAATCTCTCATGTACCACTATATTCTACTATAATAGCAACCATAATTTCCGACTGGGTATAACACCCTAGACAATTAATGCAAAGAGGTGCCAGTGCAAATTATTCACCGTCATACACGACGGTTGACTAATTTTTAGCACTTCTTATCCATGCGCAAGCTTCTATCTTTGCTGCTTACCACTTGGAATTTAAAGGATTTTTTTTAATTGTTCACCGTCCACGATAAATATCAAATTTTTCAGGAATAACGGGTGCAATGTTCACCTTCAGATCCACCTTGCTGGTTAATATAACGTTTATTGCCTTTGGAAACGTCACCATTCTTGTGATATATCTAAGACAAGCTGTAACCTATATGTTGGAGTATAATCAACCAGATTAACAGTAATAAATTACAGCACTCTGAAATCGCATACCTCCGCCAAGCGAGGCAACGGTAGCAAAATATTCAAGTTGGCTCTGAAACTTAAACTTTTCTTTGTATTAACTCCAAAGTCGAATCATTTTTGTGTCTTTTGATAGTAATAACAGCTTGTGCAATTTTCTTGAAGTTCTGTTCAGAACGTTTTGAGTTATACTGCTAACAAACGATATGACAAATATGAATCAAATATACAAACGAACGAACCGATCTGTACCAAAATTTAATCATTTATGTCTTTGAAAATTACTAACAACCCCTATAAATTTCATAAGGTTTCATTCATTATTTTTTGAGTTATTGTGCTAACAAGCATAAAATAAAAAACAGTAACAAACGAACGAACGGATCATTACCGAAATTTAGTCATTTACTCTTTGGCATATACCTACCTAACAACTCATGTTAATTTCATAAAAATCCATCCATAGCTTTTTGAGTTATGGCAGTGAGAAGAGAAATGAGGCAGACTAATAAACAAACGGATGGACATATCTTCACCAAAAGTTAATCATCTGTTCCTCCTAACATACCTAACAATCCCTGTAAATTTTGTCCAAATCAGTTTAGAACTTCTTGAGTTATCTTGGTGACAGTCAGACAGACAAACAAGATGAAAACATCCTTGGCGGAGGTAATAAAAAAAGTCACTGTAAAAAAATATGGCTTCAAAATGCATGTAGCAGAAATGACAATGATGTATCGTAAAATTTACCACTGTATGTAGTGTCGGTTTTATTCGCATCAGCAACAGGGAAATACAGATACAGTATTTCAATTTTCGTCTTTATTGTCGGTAGTTTCGGATCAACTAATGAATCCTCATTGCTCACCGCATCGATGATCTGAGTTTTGTTGCCGGTGGCATCCACTGGGTCGTCAGCTTCGAAACCCGGACAGCCCTTGAAGAACCCTTGAGCCGCCGATACGGAGGCGGTCACTAGAACCAGTAGGGCGCCCGACAGTAGCTTCATGTTCTGTATAAATCACAAAATGTGAAGTTCTAGATAAGTCACCAGTTAAATTATCGATGTCGACGATTGAAAATTTTTCAGAAACGACAAAATATAAATAGAAACAGCACTTAATTTTCAAGTTATAGAGAAGTCTTCTTCTTTCGAGGAGCAGAACTAAAGTGACGTGTAGATAGAGCTGGGCGCAGCCCTACTTCAGTTATTTAGTATTATCTTTCTGTCCTCGTCCCGTAGCCTTTTTGAGAGCTTTACACAAGTTAAATAGAAATATTAGGGGATACGAAAATGGTTAGATGGATGTCCCGATTTGACACCAGTTTTTTATCGTAGGTATATTGATTATATTTTTCCTTTATTCCGAGATAGATCTCATGCCACAAACTTCCTTTATTATTTGACTGGAAAACCTCCAAACATAAATTTTACAATCAAACAGGATCAAAATAATGAACTATAGTTTTTAGACTGTCGCATCACCCGAGAAAATAACACTTTTATCCGTTCTGTGCATCGCATACCTACTTTTCTCGGTCTGAGCTCATTTTTAGTTTTTGTAGCTTTAGATTTAAGGTAATAGTATTTGTACACTATTACCTCGAGCATATGAAATTAGTTCTAATTTTATTACTTTACACTTAGAGTTTGAATTTTTAAAGACGTTCTTTGTATAAAACGATTTCCCACTACTGTTAATTCAAAAGCAAATTGGAGATTTTCTGCGCAAAAAGTAGGTGTCTGCTGTTCCTGTGCCGACCGCTAAGAAAAAGAAGCTCTATATCACCGTCACAGACTAATGAATACACAGACGGGCAGTTTCTAAGCGAAGTTCAGCTCTTCCTGGAGCTGTTGTTACGTCATAGTTAAGCCATCAGAGTTGTGCCATGAACGATTTTGTTTAACGAGAATAATATTTGGACTGGGCAAACCGAGAAAATAATTATTTACTAACAAGTCACTAATTTTATTTAAAAGCCGTGCAGCTGGAGCTATGCAGATACAACTCGTATCCTGTATACCACCTTATGATGAAAACAGCAAAACGAGGAATGTGACGTCATCATTGAGCCGCTATTCTCTTGCAAAAATACTGACGATTTGCCAGTCTGTGTTCCTTACTCTGTGATCACCGTCCCATATTTTGGTCAACAGTCTGAGAAGCTCAGTCGTGCACTTGTACGATTAGATAGTTGGCAATTTTTTTTTTTACTTCCTCCCACAATTCTGTTTTTGAAGAAAACTGCTTACCCTCTTTATAAATTTTGCGCTTGATGATAGACCACAGATTTTAATTGGTTTCAAATCTGGAGAATTGGGTGGCGATGTAATGGGGCAGTATACGCCCCACAAATGTACCGGTACATATATTTTTTTTAGCCTCTCAAGCTCCTTCGTTGTAGACTTGTGGCAACATTTCCGTGCGGCTCTTCTTATGGCAATATTTTCGGGGCTTTCTTTTTCTGTACTAGTGTGCCATGAAATGAACATTTCGTTCTGCACTGAGACTTGGCAATAATACATATAGTTAGTGAATTCCTGTTCAGATGCTTGCATCGAGGCTTCTTTATTTCAGATTTTTGGTCTCGTTGTCATGTAATTATTATATTGTATGTTCGGTGATGTAACGAGATACTATTTCCGCTCTGGCGTTGTATGGCCAAGTATTTCAATTAAGAAGAGGGCCATGCGTGTGCTCTGCGCTAGTTAACTACTATTGCTACAGGTAATTTTCGCGTCACGTGCCAGGCGGGTAAGTTTTGAAAATGGTGGAAGTAATAGTATATATATTTTTTTTTTGCATCGCTTAGGTTCTCGGTTTACCGTAAGATTTTTCGATCCTCATTACGTTCTTCATAACCCTTAATGCGGTTTTTCTTATTTACTCATTTCTCCTCTACGCTTTTTTTTCTGATGGTTTTCTTCCACTGTCGTGATGTGCTCCTTGTGCCCAGTAATTGTTTGTTTAGCTTCAGAGGGACCCTATACCTTACCTACCTTGCCTTGATGATACTTTGGACCAGGTCCATGTGGCGTTATGCACGCCACCCATCCTGTGCTGCAGTCCGTGACCATCGGGATGGTTAACAGCGAGTTATCCCCCATAGTTCACGGAGCCGCTTACAACAGGTTTATCTAGCAATTTCAGTAAGTGTGTGCCCAGTAAGTTTTTAAATTTCGCAGTCCCTATGGGTTGCCTTGGCTATTGGTGTATCCTTCGGCGCTTTTTTCTTCCGTGCCACTTTGTTTCCTTCCCATCTCTTGCTTTTGCTGATCTTTCTTCAGTCAGCTCTTCCTCTTCTGTCCCGACTTGCGTGGTTCCACGAATCCAGCGTCATGCTGTGGGTCTCCTCTTCCTTAATTATGTTATATCGCCTCTGTTGTGGAAGCGAAGACATGAGCTGATGAATATAGTAACAAGAATTATTTACTTCCTCCGCTTGTCTTTACCATGCTGAATGCAATATTATTATTCCGCCTGAATACCTGGAACTGTGAGCAGTCTCATGCATTTAGTTGGTTAGGTTTGCTCCTCACTGCTCAGCGGGAACCTGTGAGTCACTTTTGCCTTAGTTAGGCCCACGGCAGCCCGTACGCAGCGTTTCCCCTTTCCACCTTACCCTTAACGTGTTTTTTTTTTTTCAATCATCGTGCTCCTAATGTGCATTGCATTCTTCTTGCCTTTCTTTCCAAATGATGCCGCACTCAACTATGAGCTTCTTGCCGTGAAATCAGGTTCCATGGTTTTTTCCTCATTTGGATTGCAAAATATGGCTAGAATGAGGGCGGTGCAGCCGTAAATAGAGGGTGTATGCTAGTAATAAGGTAATGCACAATATCTTAAGATGTGTGGTGGGAAAATAATCTATTAGTAGAGCGTTTTTTCCCCATTCCCATATGGTTGGGCTTCACAAACCCAAGGGTCCCAGGTGCCTTTTCCGAAAGGGATGTTGCTTTTGGCCGCAGTTCCGGCTAAAGAGGTCAGTTTTGTAAAGTTAGGTAGGTTCTCTATTTTCCCTTTCTGTTCCTCGAGGTGGGCTGGCGGTCGAGATAGCCGACCTAGTCCGTGGGACATTTCTACTCTCTCTCGTGTGAAAGGTCTGAAATGGGGCCGTCCACTCGACTGTCTTGTTCTATTCTTTGCGCCATTTCAATCCAGTAGTAGCGCGCTGGGCCGTCCGAGTTTTTCCGGCCGGAGTGCCGTGATAAAATATTCCTACGGTTGGAAAACGTTATATTTTTCAGTTCAGCTTCACTCCTGAATCGCCTTGCTGTGTCTAGGATGGCGAAATACTGAATCTAATAATAACTTTCCCATTCCCATACTATGCCTGCATATTCTAGCCAAGAATTCCTCTACTGTGATGTTCAATTTATCTAAATTCTTCCGAATGGATTATTTCTGTAGCATAATTTCAACTAAACGTGCCTATTGCTCAAATGTGCCTTGGACGATTTGCTGTTGGGCAGCTCAACTATCTATGGGAGTTCTGGTAAATTACCTTTTTTTTTGTATTATCTAACGTAAAACGAGTTAGAGACCATGATTCGTTTGTGCAGTGCTGGTGTTTTCCCCGTTTTAGGGTGTTTTGCGGATCGGGTCTCTTTCATGGAAGCCCGTTTCACTCGGTGTTTTTATACTTTCAGGTGGGAGGGGTCTTCTTTTTTCTCTTGCTCCTAAGCTGCCAACAACCATGCAACGTGTCGACGGTGGATTGCTGTTCTGTGCAGCTGTGCCATAGCTCTACTGACCTGTTGGCTGTTGGCTTGGTCTGTTTAATTAACGGCTGCATAACATCGCCTTAGTTACCTCTACGGAGCAGCGTTGCTAGGGAGAGTACTTAATGTTACGTGGTTGAGAGCTCCTTGATTGTAAGCCATCGTTACTACGGCTTATTTTGCTCAGTGATCTGCAATTCTGCTGAAATTTATGTTGTGCCCGTGGTAGGTTTCTTGTAACTTGGATCGATTTTTTGTTAATAATACTGTATTGTCCATCGCGTTGTTTTCTTGATTTTTGTTCCTTCTGTGCTCTGCAACTCCACTGACAGCTCGGGAAACAGTCATGGCTATTGAGATAAATCGTTCCTGGCTGGATAAGAAAGTATGTTGTCCTCTCCCACAACAGTGACACCATCAAAATTCTGGTTTTTAAACCCCAAAGAAGCCAGGTATTCTATTGTAGCTCTGGCTGTATGCGAGGTTGTATTGTTTTGGATGAAAACCAGCTTTTTGCGAAGATCCAAAGTCTAGTCGTCAAACCAAGAAACAAGACATTCATATAGTAGGAAGCAATAATTAACAGAATTGATTTTAACTCCTTCATGGATCATTGTACGACCTATTAGTTTATCATTCATAATCCCAGCCCACAACGATGGTGGAGCTTGCCCTCAAATCCGACCCAGCCTTTAGACCATCCGTTTGGGCCATCGAGAGCCGCTCTGGTCTCATCTGTGAATAAAACTCACTTCATATCCTATTTCATATAGGACCTCGGCCACTCAACTCTCAGAAGCATGTGCCTTCGTGTCAATGGAGGCTTTTTTCAGGAGATTTCACATTTGCAACCGTCTCCAAGATTCGGTGTTGCGTAGTTTTTGACACTTCATTCAGACCAGAGCTATCAAAAACTGTTTTGCTCGTGCTTGCCGGCTTTTTAAAGACTTGACGCGTTATTTTTCTAATATCCCGCGTGTTCAAAGATTTATTTTACCTTTATCAGACCGTGTCTTCCGATTGGAAGGATCCTTCAAAAAACGTTGAATTGTTCTAACATGGCGGCCTAAAATCCTACCAATAGACGCACATGAGGATTTCTTGGCCGTTTCTTTAATAATGGTTTGCTTTTATTCTTCTGTTCGATCCTTAGCACGTCCCATTTGAATATTATTTAAATTTATTAAAAGCGTGTTTCCCAGTATATCTGTTGAACAAAGAAATGTTATGAAACCAACCTCTTCATCTGGCACAAATGTTGCCAGATGAAAACATAATTCTCGTCAGACAGAAGATTAAAAAAAAGTCAATAAAAAAATTTTTGGACTAATACCGTGGGTCGCAGTGTATACCGAACAAAACAACCTCCAAGAACGTTGTATAAAACCGATTTTCTGTGACTTTCTGCAACCGAACAAATGGATGTGAGGGCTCAAACATCAACTTTGGATTAAAAATAACACCGAAGATTACCAAGTCATCAACCACATGAAATGAAACACCATCCAGTATGAGGGCAGGGAATGCAGGTTTCACTGTACATGACCTAGACATGATCATGGTTTTAGTCGTGCCTGCATTTATTCTATTGTTAGAACTTTGTATGCAAATATTTTTTTCATACTAATTTTGGTATCATTCCGTTTCAGATAACTGTTACAGTATGTTTTCATAGAAATAGGAGATTATTGTGGCGGTGAAGGGTAAAGAATACCGCAAAGACCCCAGGAAACGTGTTGTATCTTGTCATGTAAGGGGAGCCTATGATAAGATTTCAAAAAGGTTAATGTTCCAAAGTCAACTTTTTAAGCTATTACGAAGATGCATACCCAACAAGGTCTCGTCAAAAACAAGATAGGACATAATATACGAAAATGCTTTGTCTGAGACAGCAGAGCGAATGATTGTTAGATATTTCAACCAAAACACATGGGCCGTTGCAAAGGACATTGTAGATGCTCAGTGTGGCCCTGGAGCTAATGTATCTCCACAAACAGTTGGAAGAATTTTGAAGAGATCGAGCTGGATTGAAAGCTTGTCCTCTGAGAAAGACCCCATTACTCAAGCCTGTACATCTTGCAGCAAGGAGGAAGTTTGCAAAACGTCACATTGACTAAAGTATTGCCTTTTGGAAGCAAGTTTTATGGTTGGATGTAACAAAAATGGAGCTCTTTGGCATAATAGTATTCCACATGTTTAGAGGAAATCTGGTGAAGTCTATTTGCCCTAAAACCCCGTACCAGCAGTAGAGCATGGTGGCAGAGTTTTGATGTTTTGGCGATATTTTGCTGCTGCTGCTGCTACTGGACCAGGACGCCTTTTGAAGGTAACGGTATTATGATTGTGAAGAAATTTTCAATGATAACTTGACAGAAGCAGCAAAGGCACTGTCACTTGGTCGACGTTAAAGCCTTAGGTAGGACAAAAACCCGAAGCATTCCACTAATTCGACTAGGGAGTGACTGGAGAACAATGATATATGTAAATCTTTTGGAATGGCCTTCCCAGAGCCGAAACCTAAATCCACTAGAGAATCTATGAAGAGTATTAAAGTTGAGATCAATGGTGGAAAAAACTCACTCAATTGGAGGCAATTTAAATTGAAGAGTGAGGAATCATTTTTGCTGGAGAGTGCTACAAGTTGGTGGAAAATTATAACAAAACACTGCAGCCAGTACTTGAGGCTAAGGTCATTCAATCGATCATTAGAAAATAAGGTGCTAAAAATTTTGAACTTATGAGTTTAGAAATTTAATTCATAACTACTTTATTACGCATATTTTTGGGAATTCGCATGATGTATCAGAAATGACAAGGGGAAATACATATGATTGTAAACTCCTGATAAAAAATTTAGGACCACTTGAAAATGTAAAAAAAAAAGTTTTAGTGATAAATAAATAAACTCCTTTGATAAGGAATTAGAAATTTCTAAAGATAAAAGGTGAGAAATAGAAAAAATACCTGCAGTAATAGTTTATTAGGAATTCTACATTTTTGCCATATTATGAGTTTTTCAGGGGATCAAAATTATAAGACTAAGGTAATAAATGTTTAGTACTATGGTAATTTTCAGCATTTCGGATCAGTTACAGGCTTGCACGGAAAGTTCGAAGGTGTCACTATGCCCAAGACAAACAGACTTTCCGAATTAGAACGTGGTCGAATAATGAACTACATATAGCTAGGTTTGGTGCAGCGTGCAATCGCAGCTGATATTCACAGTTGTAAAACTGTGATTTGCAACTTCCTGAAGGATCCTGAGAGTTATGGAACTGCGACATCTAATGGTAGACCGACAAAAATTTCACCTGCATTGAGTAGGAGAATTAAACGGGTTGTTTCTCATGACAGAGGACTGTCTTCCAGGGAAATCAAGGCACTCACGGACGCTGATTGCAGTTCAGTAACCATCAGGCGACACTTACGACAAAAGGGCATGAAGAATAAAAAGCGTCTAAAAGGTTTTCAATTGTGTCCGTTTACAGTTTGTCCGTTTACAGTTTGCTCAAAAGCACCAAACATAGGACATTGACAAGTGGTCTAAGGTTTTTCCTGACGAAAAAAGTACCATCTGGATGGCACTGATGGCTTCCAACGGCACTGGTTTCAAAAAGAGATGCCTCCTAAAAATTTTTCCAAGCGTAAAAGCAGTGAAGGCTCCGTTATGATGTGGGATGCCTTTTCCTACAGGGGAGCAATGACGCTTCAGGAGGTACAAGGTCGTCAAACAGCTGCTGGTTATGTCGGCATGTTACAAAGATTATCTTTGTCGACAGAAGGCCCTCGCTTGGGCGGTTATGAATGTTTTGATTTTTCAGTAGGATAATGAAGCAATCCGCACTGCTCGCCAGTTTATGACTTTTCAAGGAAATGGTGTCCCTGTTTTATGTCATCCAGCATGTTCGCCACACTTGAACACAATAAAAATCTTTGAAGGTGGATGGCGAAAGATGTTTACGGAAATAGTAAACAATTTGCAACAGTAGCTAAATGAACTTCGTGATGCTGGAGGCTGTAGACAATACTACGTTCAAACTTTACTCACCTCAACGCACACGCCGAAAGGTTCTCTACAATTTCTGTTTGCGGTTTTATAATTCTGATCAACTGAAAAACTCATTATTTGACAAAACTGTACATTTTTTTAGCGAATTGTTACAGAGGGTAAACACAATAAAGCGAGATAGAATGTAAAAGTTTTAGACATCTTCCTAAAAAATTTACTAAAATTCAAATAGTACGTAATTATTAAAATGAACGTTTCGGACGCAATCGGCCCATCATCAGCAATTCTGAAATGAATAAAGAATCACATTTAACTAGAAAGTTTACAAC
>LQNS02278157.1:5797194-5808960 GCA_001587735.2 Parhyale hawaiensis
ATAGACCTGTCTCCCTAACTAGCCACGTAGTGAAGACGTTTGAAAGGGTCTTTAGGAAACACCTTGTACATCATTTAGAAAGCAATAAGCTGCTTACATCAAATCAACACGGATTTCGCTATAAACGTTCAACCACTTCGCAGTTGCTAGAGCATTATGACTCTGTTCTAGACCTACTATGCCAAGGCAAAAATGTGGACGTAATATATTTAGATTTTGCCAAAACTTTCGATACAGTGGATTATGAAATATTATTAATCAAACTCTTCAACAAGGGCATCAATGAAAAGTGTCTAAGATGGATCGAAGCTTTCCTGAAAATCCGAACCCAAAGTGTAATTTTAAATAACAAAGTGTCCAAACGACAGCCGGTACACAGTGGAGTCCCACAAGGTACCGTGCTTGGTCCAATACTCTTCCTCATCATGATCAATGATATGGGACACCAGTGCAAGTTTGCCGTTCCCTCATCGTTCGCTGATGACACACGGATATTAGCAGCGGTACAATCAATGTCAGACGTACGGAATGTGCAACTAGATCTAACCAACATCTTTCACTGGACATCGGTTAACAATATGACCTTCAATAAATAAAAAGTTCAACTATTACGGTACGAAAAAACCTCTCCCTTACTGAATCTACGTTCTACAAGACGAGAGATGGGAGCGAAATCGAGAGAAAGCAAGTTTTAAGAGATCTTGGGGTGAGAATACAAAATAATGCAACTTTTGAAGATCACGTGGCTCGAGTTACTATAGGAAAGAAGTGGAGCGGATGGGTGCTTCGAACTTTCTCTTCACGAGAGGAAGACACAATGCTCACCTTATGGAAACAACTAATATTACCGAGGATTGAATACTGTTCACCTCTTTGGATGCCAAGCAGACAGAAAGACTTAGAGCACCTTGAGGCTATCCAGCTATAGTTTATTGCCAAAATCCGGGGCATGCAAGATTTAAATTGTAATGAAATACTTGATCAACTTCAAATGTACTCCATTCAAAGGAGATTCGAGCGCTTTACGATCATATATGTCTGGAAAATTCTAGAAGGAATTACTGTCAACGTCAAAGAACGAATCCAGGCCAGACATTCAGACCGTGTTGGTCACACTTGTGACGTGCGAATTCCGATCAAAACAGGTGGTGACGCATTGGCCACAAAGTATTCTAATAGTTTGGCGGTTCGGGGGTCGAGATTGTTCAACAAAATGCCACGTCACATCCGAAATGTCAACGGTACAGAGACTGTGAAATTTAAAAATTTGCTGGACGCATACTTCTGAAAGTGCCAGATAAACCTATTGTAAGCGGCTACGTTAACTGTGGGGATAACTCGCTGTTAGCCATCCTTCTGGTCACGGACTGCACCATCACCTCTGCGCAAGACGAGTTGCGTGCATAACGCCACCTGGATCTCTCCCGAAGTATCATCAAGGTAATCAAGGTAAAAATAACAATGCATTTTTTTCAATAATGAAGTTTATATGCGCATTCTTCGCTTGCATAACATAACAAATTATTTGTCATGACGGTGAAGACTGATGAAAATTGTTTGTAAGAGGTTTTCCCCAGCTTTACCGTAGAGAAATGAAAGAAAATCTGCTTGCTGTGAAATACTGATTAGACATCTGTGCTGTTGCAGAGCCTGGCAGCGCTTGTGACTGAAGCGGGACCGATGGTGGCTTGGAGTGCACCAGAAGCACGGATCCCCCCACCGGAAAAATTGTAAGTTTTTTGCTATATAGCTATAGCGATGTGGGGGCTTAGCTGTAGGCATATATGACTAACGCCTACATTAGCTGTCATCGGTTGCTGTTAGGTGTAATTTTCGACAGATAAACGCTCAAAACGGGCCGTTTTTGGCTTGATCCGTCCCTCTCCCCGACCGACCGTATCCCCAACCGACCTCCCTACTACAGAACGCCTTCAAATGAGCTGGCCTGTGTAAGGTTAGGCTAATCCAGGACTGGTTCTGCTAGCGTTCCTAAGTGTTTTTAGTGCTATTATATGGGTTTTTGGTGTTTTGTGGTGTTTTATATCCAACTGACGCCCAGACGCATTTCCATGTCTTTCATGCTTTGGCTCGCGGTAGAAGAATAGAATTTATCAAAAACTTGAGAAAATAAAGTGTATCAGATAATTTGCAAAGCCTTTTGATGTAAGTTCTGAGATTCACTAGCTTTTACTTTTAGCAGTAAAGTAGTAACTAGCTTCTGTTCCTTTCGATTTTCTAGCTTAGATACGCTCTCATAGTTAGACTGATATTTTGCTTTTATGTCTAAATTTTCAAGCTTAGTATTATAGGTCGTCATCGTTACTCCTGTATGGTGCAAAAATTCCCTTTACTCCCCAAAAAACTCTCTTTACTTCCCGTTTACGGCGTTTACCGGCGGGAGACGGGTTCCAGAGCTCGATTGGTACGACGAACAAATCCTCTCGCACGTTGCCTACCGTCTCCCCGACAGGGTAACGTAATTGAATTTCTACCTTCTTTATGTGTTTATTGTGGCTGATCTACAGAAATTCTTGGTTAAACAACCCTGCAGTAGCAGTCGACACGATGTCCGATCACGAGCCCGATTCTTTGGAACATATCATGAATCAACTTACATCTAGGATTAAAAGTTGCCAACCTTAAGAAAAATCACTCAGGCAGGCTCGGTTAAGATCGCGAGGTCGCGCTAGAGGTTCAAAGGTGGCCGTCAGCTCTTCAAGAGGTAAATACCCTGATGTGACCGACTCATCCGAAGATGAAGAAGGTGCATCAATGGTTAGTCGCTCCAGCAGCAGGAGTACAGCAGTGTCCAACGTGTAGCAATCCCCATTAGATGGAGCAACGACTGACCAGCGAAGTGCTTTATTTGCTACCTTCAAAAGAGTATTGAAGTCTCTAAAAAAGCTGCCTCTTAATTACGAAAAACTAAGTAAAAAAGCGGATGATATCAAGCCCCGTTTCTCTTATGACGATGACACACGCTATTCAAAAGAACGAGAATCGTCATCTTCTCGTCCGAACGTTATGTATAGTAAACAGTAAACACAGCTTTGAGATTGTCAATAAATGCTGTTAAAAATGCTAAACGCCAGTTCAGTTTATTTCGCAAGTGCCGTTAGTTAACTTTCGGACGTTTCATTATATCTAGAGGAACTTCCAACTCAAAATTCTTTGCAAGTACTGGGTGTCTCAGAAAACAGGTAATCCAAGTTTATTAGTTAATTATTTTAATTCTGCTCTACTCATACATATCTAGTAGCTATGGTAATAAAATTTAGAACAAGAGCTTTCAAATGAGACTAGTACACGCCTTTTTACCCTACCGGATAGATGAATAACAGCTGCATAAACTTATGTCATCGAAACTGCAGTGGTGCACTTCATTGATATGGACTTAGATATGATTAATCATTGATAAAAACATTTAATATGAATAATCATTGATACAAACATAATAAACAAACAACTGTTCTTAATCTCAAACATTTAAGCGCCTAACGATTCGACATGGCCACCTCTTCTATAAGCAAGCAAAGCTCACATCGCCGTTGCATGTCACTAACTGCTCGTTTGATCATGTCTTTATTGTTCTTGAGAGATCCTGGAATCCTACGTAATTTCTTGATTGGTGATGAAGCTTCCTTTGTCATGAATGGGAAAGTGAACGCGCACAAGGTTTTGCACTTGCCCCAGCTGGGCAAAATTCAGAATTCAATTTTGATCGGATCATAAGCAGGGAAACAGTTTGGATTGGAATCTGCGGCAACGGATTACTCGTTGGACCCTTTTCCTTTGAGGCTAATGTGGATGGCCAAGCATATCTGCAGATGATATAGCAAGAGGTAATTCCCCAGATGAACTTCAAGCGTCAGCAAAATGGCGTTTTCCGCTTTGTTTGGTGGGCACCAGACGGGACACCAGCTCACCGCGGCATCACTGTCCGTCATCTTCTCAGAGCACTTTTCAAGGATCGTGTGGTAGCATTGCACCACCCTGTTGAATGGCCCCCCAGGTCACCTGACCTCACCCCCTGCGATTTCTCCTTGTGGGGTATCTGAAAAACAAAGTTTACACCACAGTACCACGTTACCTGGAGGATTTGCTGGATCGAATTCGCAGAGAAGTGGATGATCTCAAGAACAATCCAGACATGATCCAGGCGAGCAGTAGGTGACATGCGACGGCGATGTGAGCTTTGCTTGCTTAGAGGAGGTGGCCATGTCGAATCGTTATGCGCTTAAATGTTTGAGATTAAGAACAGTTGTATCTTTATCATGTTTGTATCAATAATTATTAAATGTTTTCATCAATGATGAATCATGTCGAACTCCACATCAATGAAGTGCTCTAATATGCAGTTTCGATGACATAAGTTTATGTAGCTGTTATTCATCTATCCGGTAGGGTAAAAAGGCGTGTACTAGTCTCATTTGAAAGCTTTTGTTATAAATTTTATTACCATGACAACTAAATATGTATGAGTAGAGCAGAATTCAAATAATAAATTATTAAACTTATATTACATTTTATCTGAGACACCCGGTATGTACAATTTAATTGAGCACATGAACACATTGGGACGAAACGATGACGATACTCGTTCTTTTGACTAGCATGTCGCTTCGGCATTATAGTGAGGTGGTGTCCCAGTTGCCTCGAAAGCCAATCTCTGATTCAAAGAACAAATTAAATACACCTACCGACAATACTATTTCTAAGCTGACTCAAGATGTTGCTCAGATGCAGCGAGACAACGTGGCAAATGTTATTTCAATTAAGGGAACTACAGTGGAGTCAGTGGTTAGAAAGACGAAACTAGGAGCCGCATCTAATGAGGGTAACAAGCTTGCACCTGTCATTTATGAGCAGATGAATGATTGCATTCCGGGACTTCTCATTGATTCAGATGTAACTGCAGCTGGTCTTCTTGGGAGGCTGTTAAACATTTTCCTCTGGAGTCTAAAATCAAATACTCAGTGGCTTGGATCTTGAGAAGAGTACAAGAAGTTAAGCCTCCGAACATAATATTATATGTAAATGAATATTTAACAAACGCCCGTTCTACACTGCTTTACAAAGTCCGATCTGAAAAGCAATCTCTTTCTCCCCTGAGTGTCTACACTCGATTTGGCACTTTTTGTTGTTCTGTCAGTTAACGTAATAGGCCGTTTCTCATTAATTCTGAAAATGATTTCAATAGAATGAAATTAACTTTAGCACATCGGCCGCATCAGTCTGTCTCTGCCTCAGTAGAAGTCACTACTAGACATAGTTCTGTCTGATCTACTTCTATGCGCGTGGAAGTTGCTGCTGTGTCAAATACAAATTCAACAAATCCATCTGGAGTTACTAGCCCGTCATACGTGCCTCCTCCTCGTGTGTAACTGTGCTACGCTTCAAGAAATACCTACTTATACTTTTTTCGACCATATTAATGAACATAGCGATTTACCTCGTCACTTTGATTCAGTCGATTCATTTCGTGAACGAGTAGAAACCAGTGGTAAAAAAGAATGTTCCCTGTTATGCATTAACATGAGGAGTTTATTTTATAACTTCAATCATTTGCTTGCCTTCCTTGCTACCGCTTCTTTTAAATTTACTGTAATTGCTGTAACTGAATCTAAATTGGATGCTTCAACTGATCACTTAATACATATAGTTGGTTATTCAGAAATCTATTAACACCGTAGCCGTAATAGTGGAGGCATTGCATATTTTTTAAGAATGGACTTGATATTGCATTTAACCAGAGGGCATCCGGAATATTTGATATATGTGATGTTCTTAGTTTTACACTGAAACTATCAGGCCAGATAATTAACTTTTGTTGGGTGTATAACGGTCCATTCATGCGCCTAGCTTGGATGAACAGTGACCTTAAATATCTGATCAGAAAAGAAAATAAATTTCAGAGACACAACCGCAGAGAACTGATTAGCACCTGATTTTTCAAGTGGTATAGAAATACCCTGAATACTGTCCTTAAACTTGCGGAGGAAATTTAGTACATCCAAAAATCAAACGCAACAGCAATAATACTAAAAAGACGTGGAAAATTTTGAACGCACAGATGGGAAGTACATTTTCCCAACAAAGAATTATTTTTAAAAATGAACAGGGAGCTTAACTTAGTATAAATAATGTTGTAAATATTTTTTATGATTATTTTCCCAAATTGCTCCTGCTTCAACCTGTGCTCTTCCCAATCATCATGGGGATATTCTTCAGGGTATTACTGATGCCAATGCTTCTAGTTCCACGTACCCCACCAATTCTAGAAATATTCTCCATTGTAGAAAAATTTCGCACTAAGAAGTATTACCACTAAGAGCTTGATCCATCACTCCTCTATGAAATTTTACCGATTATTTGTGCGAAATTGGTTAATACAGTATATTCAACTCCTGCATGTCTATCCTGATATTTTAAAATGCGCTCGTGTTGTGCCTATTTTTTAAGCTGGAGACCATACACTTTTTGAGAACTATAGACTTTTATCTAATTTAATTCTCTTTTTTAGCAAAATTATTGAAAATTTTATTTCAACAATCTTGATGCACATTTCGTTTCAAGTAATATTATCTCACCATCTCAGTTTGGTTTTAAGAAGGGCACGAGCACATCATATGCATTCTTCTATCTATTGGTTCTAACTTTATTCAAACCTTGCATCAGAGAAGGTATGGAATTTGTCTTTTCCTTGATTTAGGAAAGCATTTGACTGCATTAATCCGAAATTTCTTGTTGCTAAACTGAGAACCTATTGGGTCAGGTTCCATGATTTAAAGTTACTCGATTCTTACCTCTCCAATCGCCGTCAATGTGCAGCCTATGACCATGTCTCCTCATCGGAAAAGATAGTGTAATTGGGGCACCGCAAGGGTTAACTTTAATCCCCTTCTTTTTTAATGTTTATGTCAATGACATTGTTCCTCTCCCTGATGTTGAATGCGTTTTATTTGCAGATGACGCTGCATTTTATGAAACTGAGGTTAGTTTTGACCTTGCTATTAGCAAAATTACGCTGTTCATTTCGCGGTTATCGTCTTGATTGTTTTTAAATACACTTATCCCACATGAAAGTAAAACGAAGTTAATGCTGATAAATACTAGCAACTCTCCTCAGTTATGACTTGATACTCATTTTAATTACGTAAAATTAAACTGAGTCATAGAAATAAAATATCTGGGTGTGACATTAGATTCAAAGCTCTGATTCTTTAGACACATAGCTGATGTTTGTGAGAAACTGAGTAGAGCGTTAGGCATCTTCCACTCTGTGTAAAAAAAAAATGCTACAGCCCTCACTCATTGACATTTATTATGCAGCAGTATATCTCCATGTAATTTATTGGGTAGATTTATGGGGAGGGGAACCTCAGTCTTCCAAGAATTGCATTGCCGTGCTGATGAATAGGATTCTTCGTGCATTGCTCAAAGTTCAAAAAGTAAACCATGTACCTGTTATCTATTCTAAGGAATTATACCAAGCTTTGGGATTGCTGCAATTTGACGCCATATATAGAAATTTTTTGACTTAATTAAGCTAACCCATGAGTTTTAATTCAAAGGCAAATTTTCATACGACAAATATACCATTTACCTTTGTTCCACAGCACGAATATGCAATGAGAAAGATCACATTTACTTTACCGTCCATTCGTCTAAATGTTGAAAAACAGGCCACTCTTTTTCAATTAGTCAAGCAAATTAATGAAACTGATATTGAGTTGCTACGACCAATGCCTAATTATTTTCTAAAGAGGGCGTTAAAGGCGACAATTGTGAGCCTTCGTTAATTTACCCAATTTTACCTCCGCCAAAATACTGTATTTTCGTCGGGTTTATGTGTCTGTCTTTCTGTCTGTCATCAAAATAATTTAAAAAGTTATGGACCGATCTTGACGAAATTTACAAGGATTGTTATGTATGTTAAGAGAAACAGATGAATAACTTTTGGTGAAAATCCGTCAATCCGTTTGATTGTCTGCCTCCTTTTTCTCAATGCCATATTTCAAAAAGTTATGAACGGATTTTTATGAAATTTACATGAGTGGTTAGGTATATTATGAAGAGTAGATGACCAAAATTTTGTAACGATCCTTTTGTTTTTTCGTTTGTTTGTAACTGTTTTTAATTTTATACTTGTTAGCTCAACAACACTAAAAATAATATATGGATCTTTAAGAAATTCTTAGGAGTTGTTAGTAATGTTAAAAGGCATAAATGATCAATTTTTGGTACAGATCTGTTGGTTCGTTTGTGTGTTTGATTCATGTTTGTCATTATGCTTGTTATTAGCATAACTCATAAGTTATGAACGGATCTTCAAAAATATTACTGAAGCTGTTAAAACTATTGAAAGGCACACATGATCAGATTTTAGAGTTGATACAGAGAAAGTCATAGTCTCAGAACCAATTATGGTTTTTTGTAATTGTTGCTTTGCCTGGCGGAAGTATGCGTTCTCAGAGTGCTCTAGTTCTGTTATTCTGACTGCCTGTCTGTCTGTCTCTCATCAAGAATACTGAAAAAGTTATGGACCGACTTTGACGAAATTTACTAGGATTGTTAGGTTTCTTAGAAGGAACAGATGATGAAGTTTTGGTGAAAATCCGTCCATTTGTTTGTCTGCCTCATCTTTCTCAATGCCATAAATGATTTTTCTGAAATTGACATGAATTGTTAGGTATATCACGAAGAGTAAATGACCAAATTTTTGTAATGATTTTTTAATTTTGTTTTATACGTTCGTCACTTTTTTAATTTTATGCTTGTTAGCTCAATAACTAAAACAATAATGAATGGATCGTTATGAAATTTATAGGAGTTGTTTGTAACAATAAAATGCACAAATGGTTCAATTATGGTGCAGGTCGGTTGGTTCGTTTGTATGTTTGACAGATGTTTGCAATAATGTTTCGTAGAAGCATAACTCAAAAAGTTAAGAACGGATGATCTTCAAGAAATTGCATAAATTGTTATTACTATCAAAAGGCACAAATGATTAGATTATGGAGTTGATACAAAGAAAATCAGAGTTTCAGAGCCAATTTGAATTTTTCGTGACTGTTGCATCGCTTGGCGGAGGTATGCGCTCTCAGAGTGCTCTAGTTGCCTCTGGTGTCCTTTTACCATTCCTGAATAATGTTTCTATCTACCTGCTTTATGTTAAAGCTTTTTTTGTGTATGTTCTCTGTATTGCATTACTGCTTTTAATTGGCTTGCTGCAAACTCAGATATCTGTGGAACTGTTTTAGGTTCAAGAAGCGAATAAGCTTAGGTGACACTTGCTAACTTTATTTTATATTCTTACTATGATGATATCATTTGTATTGATCCTGGCAAATATATTTGTATGAAGTTTCTATGGAGTTCAATCAATTATTTTTTTCAGTTTTAGCTGAAAAAATTAATTTTTTGCTACGGATTTTCAAGTATATATATAAAATTAATTATATATACATTTATTATTACTGATTGTTTCATTTGACTTTTTTCAGCTGCCCAGACCCGTATAAGTTCAACAAGCAATGCTTTGCATTCCAACATCAATGTGACTCGTCCAGCGAGTGTTCCGCAGGACGGATATGCTGCCTAGACGCAATGTGCGGCAGGGAATGCGTCTCACCTCTTCGAGTATCAATCGCCGCTATCGAGGCCTGATCAATTCCGCTACCAAGAAATTCATACGTGACTTACCCCAAATTTTTTCTGCTAATCCAAAAGTTGGCTTTGGGCTTGCCTGCTGTTCTATAACAGAATGCAAACTTTTAATGTGGTAGGCAAGCAATGAATAATTAATTCATCAATGACTCGCGACAATGTTGGTTTGCATAGCTCGCAGTGAATCCATTCAGTAATGAAATGGTTGAAGCCGCATTGTAAACAGTCCACGTTTAGACAGTTACGTGTCCATGTGTCAGGAATGACAAAAAATGGGGAACATTTTCCGACACATTTTTAAAGTTAAAATGATATTGGCGCACTGCAGTGAGCCTATCGAAAGCGTACCGTATACACTAACAGTTAAAACACGAAAGGAGGATAAGCGACAACAAGTTGCAGTCATGAAGGACAGGTACCGTCTAGCTTCACTAAATGGCTTTCTCGCTTTGTTATTTTTTCTTTGATCTGATCAGTCGCTAATAAATTGCTGAATCAAGTATTGGCTTTCTATGAAATTGACCGCCGTGCTTAACACTTAGTGGTTTTAGCTCTAAATGAACATACTGTTGATGACCAAAGGTTTCTCCGATTGCCACGAATGAACATTGAACCAAGCTCTTTAGTTGTAACTTGTCTAACACGTCATTCAGATACATTTGTTTCTTTGCTCCGGCCCTGGTTTTAAGTGTTAAAAAGAAATTGATCATATATAGTTGAGTTATCTTATAGTTATCAGGTCGGGTTTGGGAATTGGTTCGTTCATTTCAGACAAAATTCGCTGAGTGACATGATGTATGTTTCGGAAATCACACAAGTTCAGGTAAGAATAAACTTCACACGGCATTATATCCCACGGTTTTTTAACAAGCCAAGGAGTACCGTACAGGTGCGAGTGTAGTTAAGAGATCTAATGGAAAGCATAAAAGATAGGTGGGTAAGACTGAACGTGGTACGTCGTGCATGTTCTATAGTATCTACACAATCTCTCATTTGCACCTCCGTTTTTCGAAGTTTCCACTTGCGCGCCACTGCTGGAAATGAGCGTTGTGGGGCGACGTGAGGACTCGCTCGTTATCAGAAGGTCCAAAGCTCGACCCCTAGTCAGCGAGTGAAAGTCGATTTTTAGGTTCGGGAATGCAAGAGCAACATTTCTATCAGGTGCTGTGAATGAGACACCAATTGAGCCTTTTGTCTGCATAGCGCCACAGCTCTAAAAATCGGTCGTCTAGTGCGGCCGTGCATCCATATGGGCTGAGATAGGCAATTGTCTGCAACACGAACCAGTACACGTGGGTTTCCTAGTCTGGGCGTGGAGTTCCCTTACCGTACCTCCATATCCGGGTCTCAAAAATCTGCACTACTGACAGAGTTCGCAACCAAGTTGGTTGCTGCTCGGTTTTAGGGAGCTACGACCCCGATCTCGATGTCCGTTGGAAGACAGCGGTCAGCGGCCTATTGCAGACCACTCAAGCAATGGTCAAGACTTTTGCGTTGGTAACCAGTTCAACAGACTATTTATTAAGTTCATTTTCCTACAATTACTGTATGCTAAAAACTGTGGCACCATTCCGAAGTCGATTTAAGTTCATTAACATAAAGCTGTAAATAGGCATGCCTATATTTATTAAGTCTGAGTATAAATATACTGAAACTGCCGAAGTTCATCTACTTTCCGAAAATAATATGGTTCCAAATTCAAAGCATGCAAATATCAAGTTTGAATATTTGTTAGTTTCTATTTTTTTTCTCATTAAATATCACAAAGAGGTGCCAGGCTCCTTTCATCAACAGCTACATCCTAAATAATAATAAGAATATTTTTATGGTGAAGATACAGTCAATTTGTCGATACTCGCTATTGCCAAAGACACATGCACGGGTTCGTCTTATAGTGGGGTCACTTAGGGCGATTCGCTTCACCTTAGGTGAAGGAAGTATTTTGAGGGTCTTATCCTAAGCATTTCGTGCCGCTGAAACCAAAAATCATAGTTGGGTCACTCGTTAGCGGTAAGTTTTCGCGAAAAATGCAAATTTCGGAAATTGTCAAAAAATTGTCAAGATTTTTTTTTATTTTTTTTATTTATCGAGGGATGT
>LQNS02278157.1:5822315-5838923 GCA_001587735.2 Parhyale hawaiensis
AAAAACAAAACAGAATTTCCACAAAGAAAGACCTATATATTCTGAATCAGCTACTTATAATGATTCAAAGTATAGTAATGAAATTTTGAAGTTCAGGTGGGGGATAAGACGAATATTAGCCCGATTATGTTCATGAGTGGGTCTGTTGACTGTGTTTTGAGTGCCTCAGTCGTGGTAGTGTCGGACGTCTCTCAGGATAGCGTACTTGGCCCTCTGCTATTTGTTCTTCACGCAAGCGATGTGCTCTCTTCACTGGAGAACACGATGAACCATGCTTACGATTCCATTTTGATAGAGATACCAACCCCCAGGATGCGTAACGTTGTCCCCAGTCTCTAAAGAGGGACCTGTTGCGCATTAGAGCTTGTTGCTCCGTTTGAAGTATGAAGCTAAGTGCTGGTGACACTAAATCTATGTTTGTCTGTCGGTCTCCAACACTTGTGCCTTTGAAGATAAATGACACTGTCCTTCAGGAGTCTAGCTCCACGGATATCCTCGGTGTTATTTTTGACGAGAAGCTTACGTTTGAGGAGCATATTAAGCCCGGTGCCCCCGTAACAACTTTCGTTGTCGCTAGCAGCCTAAAAGCAACTCAACTAATTCGTAGCTGCGGCACGGGTTCAGTTTGTGCAAAAAGAAACTGTGTAAGATCTGGTTGAAAATCTCAGTCGCTACTGCAATTTTTACACCCCGGGTAGTGGCAATGCTGTTCTTTCAACCATCGCTCGTAAATATGAGAAGTTTAAGTCCACAAATAATGATATTTGAAAATTTAGTGCACGATGTTCTTAGCCGTCATGCTGAAGTCACGGCCACAACTATACGCAGTCGGACTAGCTAGGTTGTCTCTAGGCTGATAGCGGCAACGAAACTTGTTACGTGAGCACCGGGCTTTAGGCGTCAAGGACTTCGAATAAGATCAGGCTCCGACGTAAGGGCCAGTTCACATGTCCCTCATATTAACGCGTTCACTCCCGAAAATGAACACGAGCCGTGAGTCAACTGTCCACACGTAGAACCGACCTTCAGTCAAATGATTGACGCCGCGCGTTCACTATGAAATCGTTTCTTCACATTTTCGCTTATATTTCACGTCAGTATGAAGTCACATTCGTATCCCATGATCTTATAGCCTGAAGTTAATAAGAAGAGCCTATTTTCAAAATATTTATAGCCTGATAAACCGATAAAGGTCAAACCAACACGCAGTAATACGCTTCCTCGTCGACTCATACATGACGTCTGTGTTCATAATACGTACAAAATTTCCAGCTTAACAAGTTTTCTTGTGTTAAACGGGGATACAGAAACTTTGATCATTAAAGTGGCGGTAAAAAAGCATTTTTGTCGACTTGTTCTGATTTGAAAACGCTATAGAGCATTTATTATGTATATATTAGTTCTCTTAACTGGTCTTGAATTACGCCACGTGTTCAAAAGTGCGACGTGCTTCATCCTTCCGTCCCCGGCATTTACTGCAGACGCTTCCATTAAATTATCGTGCCACGTCCATCAGTTTGACTGAATGCGTTACGATGAGGGACGTGTGAACTGGCTCTTCGGTTTCCCAAAGCCCATAAAGAAAATGCACCGATTCGCACAATACTATCTGCAATCGGTACTTGGGGCTAAAAAATTACTAAGATTCTGATCCCATTCATTAGTCCAATGACTATAAATGAATTCACCGTTAACGACTTCTTCTCATTTGTAAAAGAAATATCTTCACTACAGTTGACTCCAACGAGTATACTATGGCCAGCTCTGATGTGAAATCTCTGTTCACCAATATCCCGTTGGAAAAAACCATCCACATCGTTTCCGAAGAGCTTTACAAAAATCAGAACTCAGTTTTGTCATTCATAAAATCACAATTCACCAAGCTGCTCGAATTTGCTGTAGAGAATGTTTTGATTATTTTCTCAAATGCACTATATTTTCATGTAGATGGTGTTGCTATGGACAGAGATAGTCATGTAACTAGATACTGTTACGGCTTAAGTAACGGGCATTACTTTTTGTTACGGGTAACAGTAATGCCTTAGCAATTTTAGAAAAGTAACGAGTGATGGTAACGCCTGGGCGGATTTTACCAAAAGTAACGGAAATTGCCGATACTCGCTCCTCGTTACATTTTTAAAATTTGCGGATAATACGCGAGATGAGATTTCGGTAAAGAGAAAGTTATGCTGAAGGAGTGGTATCATGATTTTGAAAAAAAATACACAAATTTTGGAAATTAAAGTACGACCATGTTTCTAGGATACACATACATATAATTTATAACTAGAATGCCTTGTGGAGAAAAGCCATCATCCGCGGCGGGGGAAATTCAACGCCGTCATATTTTATGGCCAGCTTACTCTAAACTTCTGGCACATTTTCACATTTCCGTCAACCCACCTGACCGTCTGAAAAAGCTCAACTCCTTGTGCATCTTTTTTGGGTGAAGTTATAGATTCAGCGCCGTCATCTTTGATAGCCAGCTCAGTGAAGATTTTTTTCCATTTTTTTTTTCTGTGTCGAGAAAGTAGTTATGGCTTTTACCTAGTTTCTAGGTTCCACACGACGTAGAATTATTCTTGACCTTTTCATAGTCTCAGTATACCCATTGCAACTGCTCGAAGGTGCAATACAACATAGGTTATTTGTTTTCTCGAACATTGATTGTTAAGTTTTTAGTGCTACTGCTGCTAACTCACGTGTATCAACAACGCCTGCGTTTTCTACAATCGTATTTTACCAAACAAGTTTATTTGAAACTAGAGCACTCTGAGAGCTCATATCTCCGCCTAGCAAGGCAATGTTAACGAAAAATTGAAACTGGTCCTGCAACTACAGTGCGACCCACGGTATTAGTCTAACAATTTTTTTTATTGATATTTCCTTGAAAATCTTCTGTCTGACGAGAATTATGTTTTCGTATGTACATTCATTGCCTAGTTAATTCATTACCTGGTAAATTGATTGCCTGATACACTCATTGACTGGCAAATTTACTGTCCGGTAGATTCATTGCCTGATACATTCATTACGTCTGAAATACTTTGCGTGGTAAAGTCATTGCCTGACAGTTTCATTTCCTGATACATTCATTGCCTGGTACATTCATTGCCTGGTACATTTATTGCCTGTTAAACTCATCGTCTGCTAAATTCGGTTGCAAAACAATCGTTAGACGGTAAACTGCCAGGGCAGGGAACTGGTAAGAGTGAAATTTGCCGACATAGTTGAAGTTATGTTAGGTTTCGTTAGGATGGTTCAAGTTAAAAAGTTAGGATAATTTAGGGCGAGTCAGGATGGGGTAAGTTAGGTGATCACTATTAAACAACGAAAGGAATAGTTTGTGCTCATTAGAGCGGTGTCAATATGGCTGGCGCCAGCCTGAGCCACTCGTTATAGTGTGAGTGTAGTTGGCAACTTTGTTTGCAAGAAATAACCAGGCCAACAGCTATTTAATTACTAAGATACTACCTTAGGTTAAAATACTTTAGGTTAAAATAGGTTAGGCAATGCCAGGTTGGGTTCTTCTCACTTTAAATTCTTCACAAATCCTTTAATCTTCAGGAACCAAGAAAAAATCAATATCTTAAATTTTATACACTTCCGACTGATATATGTGGATATCACTGCACTTCTCTTATAGAGTACTATTGATATCCAGTAGTAAATTAGCTGCCCACCACGGCGCTTTCTGTAAAAAAAAAAACATTACCCGTTGCGTCATCATCGTCTTGTCGATGTATCGCAAACAACTTAAAAAAAAAATCGCTGAGCCAGTCTCTTTCTTCAAATCTATCTCAGGTAACGACTTCTTTGAAGCCTCCGAATGACAAATCCATAAGATTTACATCCACGCAAGGATGCTTCACTTTCAAATGTCAGAAGCTTATGACGGGTTCTGCTGGTGACATCACAGCTTGGGCTAACATTTTACAACTAAACTCCTAAAATCAATTCTATTGGATACGCTTAAATGACTGCGAAAATTCAAGTCAAGTGCACTTGACCATGCAAGAGCGATGTCCCAATCGGATACGCCCTAAGGATATCTGAGTACGCTCCACAAGAGAAACGAAAAAAAAATCACCGCAATTACAATTCAGTTTTTGTTTAATTTAAAATTTCATGCTTATTACCTCCGCCAAGGAGGTTATATTTTCGTCGGCTTTGTTTGTCTGTTATTCTGTCTGTCTGTCTGTCATCAAGATAACTCAAAAAGTTATCTACCGCTTTTGACAAAATTTACAGGAATTGTTAAGTATGCTAGAAGGAACAGATGATTAACTTTTGGTGAAGATCTGTCCATCTATTTGTCTGTCTGCCTATTTTTTGTTAGTGCCCTAACTTATAAAGTACTGGACTGATTTACATGAAATTCACATGAATTGTTTTTATTTTTATTATTATTTTTGTTATTATTATTATTATTATTATTATTATTATTATTATTATTATTATTATTATTATTATTATTATTATTATTATAAAACTTCACGCTTGAGCTTCCACGGACAGGGAATACAACCCAAATTAAGCATAGTGCAACACCGGGAAGCTCAAAACGCTGCTAAAGGAAATCCAGCAAAAACGATTACCAGCTGACTTAAACGCCTGCAGGCCAATACGACCAAACCCCGATGCCGGCAACGAATTCCAAATCTTAGCCGACCAGGGCACGAAGCACCGACAGGACTGATTAATTCGGCATCTGACAGCCTCCACAGTGAAAGAGTGCGCTCCGCACACAGCACGAGTCGCTCTCCCAAAAACCTTGAGGGCAGGGAGAGAAGAATACAACCAATGCCTCCCATTATTGTACACCTTATAAAACATACATACCTATCTCTGCTACTCTTCTCCTGTGGGACAGGTTCACTAGATCATTATCAGCGCACACCTGCTGGCTGAACTAACAAGTCGGTCCAATAGACGCAAGTGAGTGTCAGCAGCTGAAGCCCAGACCGGTGAGCAATACTCCAACACAGGCGGCAAAAACGCATAAAAACATCTGCGGGCAACCTGACTATCACCAAACACGGAAATCACCTTACGCAGGAGCCCAATCTTAGTGGAAGCACGTGACACCAACCTCCTAATATGCGGCTCAAAAATAAGCTTCTCATCAAAGACAACACCAAGAATCTCCAAAGAGCTAGACTCCTAAAGTAAAGTGTCATCAATCTCCAGTTGGGGGATGCAGCGGTACAAGTGTCTGAAACCGCCAAGCACACTGCCCTGAGGGTCGCCAGACACCACCCCGACTGAGGCGCTCAAAATGCCGTCAACAGACACACTCTGTGTTAGCTCAAAAAACATAATCGCGAATGATTGACAAATCCCTACCACCCACACCAAAGGACTCCAGCTTGTATGATAAACCCCTGTTGTTAACTTTGTCAAACGCAGCAATAAAGTCCAACTGGACAAGGCGCGCCTCCGACCTACAATCCAGAGCAGACTGTAAATGGTGTGACAGTGACAAGAGAGCGTCACAACAACCCAAGCCAATTCTGTACGCAAACTGACCAGCAGGCAGCACCTCCGTAACCTCAGCAAAACGACCAAGCTTACCAGCGATCAACTTCTCGAACACTTTCGACAAAATGGCCGTCAGTGTGATAGGTCGATAGTTGGCCACATAGGGCGACACCGCATCCTTGGGAATAGCAGTAATATTCTCAGTTCGCCAACAACGAGGAAAACTTCCCAACCGTATCAGGCGCCGGAAGATCACTGCAAGCTTGGGGGCAAGAACATCAGCCAGCTGCTTATAAAACAAAGGAAACATGCCTACCGGATCCACACCTCCATACGGATCAAGGCCCTCAAGCAGCATCCTGGTTGCGCCAGATCTGAACGCCAAAGAGATCAAGCGAGGTTCAGGGTGACATCCATGAGGCAATGCGATAACATCTCTGCTCTGCTTTCCATCGAAGTGAGCCGACAAAAGCTCCGTCCTTGCCAAGGGATCAGTAATGATGCCCCCACCTGGACCAACAAGGGGCGGCAACGAAGGTTCAGCACCGAACACTGAACCCTTTAGCTCACTCCACCACCGTAACACCGAGTAACTCTGAGGCAATCTGATTACAACAGGCCTCTCTTTAATGCGATTGTATCTGTGATACGGAAGTTAAACTGAGCTGGGCCTCAAGAACGGGCATGATCAATTCAGCGGTTCCATGGGCAATACAACTGAAATACGTAACGTATAATAATTTGACTTTGCTTACAGCCTGGGTGTTGAATATTCGTTAGAGAAACAAAGAATCTGTTGATAGTAAATCGAACGGGCCGCTCCTTGACGGGCAAAAGAGGACGGCCGAATAGCGGGTGGTCTGCGCCCAGCGAAAGCGAAGACGATCGTGATGACCAAACAGGCCACGGGCCGTCTAGGTATATACCAAAACTCCGTGAACCTTGCTTGCTTGTGTGTTTATTTGTGTCTTGTTTGGCACAGCTTCTTCCCTTTTAGACGGGAACAAATTCGAGAGGCCCGCTGCAACTTGAAATGGAGTTGTCCCTTAACAAACAGGGTCTGCGGGCAAGTTAAGCTGAGGCCCCTTAACCAAATGAGGCCATTTTGAAAAAGATGGGCCCGATTTCTTGCCTGAGAATAGGCCTCAATTGGCGTTCTCAATCCATTTAGCCGTGAAATTCAGAATAACTCTGTCAGGGTAAAATGTGGATTATGATACTGTCCCTTCATGTTTTAAAAAGAAGTATATGTACTGTATTGATGAATTCTTAATTCTTTCGGTACAGAATACTTGATTTATTTCTTCGTCAACTATCTGTATGTGTCCAATCCGCATTTTACTTAATTTATTACCTAAAGGCAAGCCCATGAATTCAACTAATTTTTGGTGTAACTTCTCCCTGTCTTTCCTACTTCTCAGAAATCATTCTCAGGGGCTGAGTGGTTAGAACGGTTTTCTCGCTTATTGTTTCGAGGTAAGACGCGCGGATCCCGGCCAAGAAGGTGAAGTCGTGATACATCGAACTGCAGCATCAACGTTTGTAACTTTCATGGTAAACTGAGGAAGCAATACCTTGTGACCAAGTTTTTGGCGGTCACCTTCATCCATCATTTTTCATGCCATGACTAACTTAACGTCGCAGTGTCACCGTCTGTTCGCTGCAGTTAATTGTGTCTGCAGTGTCACCTCATCTTCAGCTTTTTTCTTTCTTTCTCAAATATTCATGTTTTTGCCATAACGGCAATAGCTTATAGAGGGCCGGAGCGTGAGTCCCGGCTGCTCTCTGATCATAGGCCTGTTGGTCCGTCTGCAGGCAAATATCTAATCATTTGAGTCTTTCATCTCTGAATCCATACTATCTGTGCTCCACTGCAGCCGTGCAAGCCTCTGGGCCCGATATAACGTTATTATTTGCAGCTTGAACCAGTACATGCAGGGCTCTTTGCTGAAGTATGTAGTCAAGAAGACAAAAGGCACTTTCAAGTGAGCGCAGAAATTAAACCTTGGAAGCTTAGCTTGTACAAAGCTACGGCCAGTTGCATTGGCTTCCATACTTGAAAACATGTCACAAGCATTAGAAGGAACATTACGTTGAGCAGGCTGAAAACTCAATTTTTCCGAGAAAAATTAACTTTCTGAAAGTTTCAAGACTAACCGATCAAAGGTCAATAGTTAAAACACGAAACCCCAGGTCGAATCCGGCGCACCTGTCTGCAATTTCAATATAGTCAAGCCTCGAGTGCTTAATTTCGGTGCCCAATCGAACGTACCCTTCGAGCAGCGCTTCTATCGCATGTTACGGATAAGTCAGACCAATAGCGGGCGTACCTCAGTTCAAATTCCCTTTGCCAGTCAATAATTAATGCCATATTTAGGGCATGTTCGGTTGGGCCGCGAAATAAAGAACTCAAAGCTTAGCTTATCCGAAACCGCAGACAGGTGCGCTGGCTTCGTCCCGATGATCTAAGCTCCAAACTGCGATATTTTTTGTGCAGTCGGTTGCCCTTGAGACTTACGAAAGCTCGATCTTGCTCAGTAACATAGTTTCCAGCCGGCTCAAGGTAATCACTTGTTTCTAGCACTTGCAACACTTTTCAAAATAATAAAGCCAAATCTTCTGACTGAAGTTTCGAATAAGCTAAGCCTCGTAGGTTTAAATCCGGCGCCAAATCATGAGGCAGATAATTTTTATAGCTCTGACTATGCAATGGCGATTGTTTAGAAAAATCAATGTCGTTTTTCGCTGGCAAGAGTTATAAGGGGAAGTGCTTCTTTGCAAAAAAATTAGAATTTATCCATTTGTTGAAACAAATCAAGAACAGTAAATATGAAAGTGACATGTAAATTTTTTTTCGCATGAATAATCAAAATAAGTTTTCAAGAAGTTGAAAATGAATGCTAGGAGAAGCATACGGACCTTTATTTAAATTCCTGGCCAAGCATGAAAATTATGATTGTAAGTTCAATAACAAAAGCAATTGGAAGCATGAGCAAAGAATGAACTAGCTAGAAATAACCAAAATCCATCGTACATATCTGAGAAGTTGGAAACGTGACAATGCAATGCAGAGCATATTGAAAAGCAAAAGTATATCATCCCTAGTTCGGTTATAATGGAATCTTTCTGGCAATATTAATTTTTGCTCGTGAGGGATCAGGTTATAAGGATATTCTCACGGTTTATCTAATACGGGAAAATGCAACGGTACGATTAGCATTTCGCCCAGTGACTGAGTCTTAAGATGTTTCGGGTTAACTATGATGCACTCGAGTTGAGGAAGAAAAGAAGGCGACGACTGCCTTTGCGTAGAAACCATGGAAACTAGTCTTATAGTCTGCAGTTTGACTGAAAAGCAGAGAAATATGAGGAAATTATCTGGCATGGGATTTTAAATTGTGGCATGGGATGTTGCAATGTAAATAGGAACTGATGCGATATGACACTTTATATAAAAATGCACATCTGGAAAATTTGGCCGGCTGGCCAACCAAGTTGAGCGGCTGGGCCCTCCAATATTTTAGACGTTCCGCCGCCCCTGATTATGTTATTCCAGTAACAGGCATCGTAGTCGCGTACTGTTCGTTTGTAAATATTTGCCGTAAAAGGCTGTGAAATAACAACTAGAACCTGCCGTACTCATGTAACCTTAAAAAATTACGCATCATGAGCTACAAAACTTACTGATTTGTCAATCGCAATCTTTCATACGGTACTGTCTTCTCGCTAAGAACCTGTGCACAACTTGGTCAAAAGAACGAGTTTCGCCATCTCCGTATCCGAACGCGTTGCTGCGTTAATTTTAAATGGCATACATTTGCCAAGAATTATCAGCTATAACTCCTTCCAAGCTTGAAGAAATGTCCAAAAACAAGCAACGGCACTTGCTGAGCAAACTGAACTGACGGTAAACATTTTTACGACTATTTACGGTGTTGGCGAAGGCTGAACAAACCGTACTGACGATTAACTGAGCAAAATCGTTCTTTTGACTAACGTGTGCACCAGTCTTTCGAGAGATTTGAAGAGGAAACAGGTTCAGCCAAAGACCTCACTATAGTGTTGCCTAATGTTCAGCTAATTGGTAAATTATTACGATAACCCTCACTCAAAACTAGATGTTTTAAATTGTTAGCTTAATAATTTTAATGCGCTGCACAGGAATCTATAGGCTCAGTTAAGGATTATGAGACTTAACAGGTTAACCCACGGGGCGGAGCCAAGCTGTAGTGCATCATGGGAAATGGGCTTTTAACGTCATAAAAACCTAGTATGTTTATCAGTAGCTACTTTGCATTGTTTCTTTATCATTTCATTTGGGCCTCCAGAGTGTCCTAAATGTCCCACCAACTTTATATGTGCATTAAAATATGCATCAAAGTCTCTACAAACTTTTCTACTCCTCTGAAAGATAAAATTTTCATTATTATTATTATTTAAGTTGTTTTCTTCCGTAAAAACTACAGCATCATTGAAAAAATAATGGGTTTACATTCGCCAGTTTCAACAACATCATTCCGTGAGACAGTTTTGGTATGTGGAATACGGTTAGGTAATTTTTTTTTAAATTTGTTTAAAGCGAGTCGGACGCCACCCTGGGCTACTATTATACTGTTGTCCCGCGCGGGTCTAAGAAAAATCCCCGGTAGGAAAAAACCCCCGCCTGTCTCCTAATGTGCATTTATTGCCCATTCTTAGTTATTTGAAGCAAGTTAAATTAAAATTAGTTAAATTATACTGCACTGCATTTACCTACCCTAACCTAATGAAACCAACCCCTAACTCAGTCTTTTTCTAATTGAACGCAGCCTAATCTAATCACATCTAACTAAACCCAACCTATTTTGCCATAATTTACTTAGCTTCTTCTAACCTAACTTACGAGTTCGTAACTTTTTTTCCCCTAACCCTACCTAACCTTACTTATCCTCAACTAACTAGACCTGAACGTTTTTTTTTTTTCATAACAACGATTAAGTAACAATAGCAGGCCTCGTCCACCTAATATTTCCTAATGGTTTGAATCCTTGTGTTATTACCTAACTTTTCATATATAAGCAATTTTTATTTCATAGGCCCAGCAAGCATGCAGAGAGTATAGCGGGAAGACTCATTGGGACTAAAATAAAATTTAGCCGTGACCGCTAAGGATGTAGCCAAACATCACACCGACGAGTCGAAGTACCTCTGGCCTTCATAGGTTGGGTTCGTATTCCTAACCAAATATGTATTCAGTGTTATATTCTTGAAGCGGGAGAAATCATATAAATAGTTATTGCTCAAACTTTTTGTACTTGACAATCATCTTACTGTGTTTTGTACATGGGTGCAACTCAAGTAGCTGGCCAGTCAGGAGCGGGAGATTGAATTAAGTCCAACAAATACGGCGATATGTTTAAGTATGTTTTGTGAAGAGCACTGCAACTAAATACGAAGTGTGAATGAGGCTTTAGTTCAAAGAAGATAAATCAGGGGGCCATACCGGACTAGATTTTGCCTCTATAGAGCTGTGAAACTTTCCACCAGCCTTTACTGCACGTTTTATCGATTATCCTGGTCAACAAGCAATTTGCTACTGGAATTCTTTCAACTGTATTTTAATCAGTTCCACTTTGTTATTCCTCATCTAAAGACCGCTTTTGTCCATCACGTCCCATTCTCCACTAATGACTCGCTGTTGCCTATACTTCATCAATGCTATTCTAGCAGAACGCCCCTGGCAACATTTTCAGACGTATCGTATATTATATACCTAATGCTATTCGCACGATAAGGTTAAGTACAAATGCCTAAAGAATCTTATCTGCTACGACAAATCTAAGCTCAGATTTGGATGCAACATACCTAAATTGATGAGATACAGCAACATTTACTTAAGTAACAGAGACGAAGTTAAACTTTGTTGGCTTGCGTATTTGTTTCTTGTTCAATTAGAATATATCTCTTTTTGTTTTATTTATTTGTTGAGGGCATGAAATGCACACTTGGTGACAATTGACAATAGGCTGCTCAGCCGGCGCGTTCGTCGATGTTGACGTGATTAATGACGTCACTTTTTGATGTTAGTTCCCTGTGAATTCTCCCGTTACGCTCTTAGCATATCGGACAGGGAAATTCCCATTTTTGGACTTAGAACAAGATGAAAATGTAAAAAGTTGGCTCTTATACGTAGGTATAGCCTAACCAAACCTCACAATCCTCACTAACCCAAACTAACCTCACCTAACTTAACCTAAGCTGATCTCACCTAACCTGATCTCCCTTTACCTAATCTTACCTTAACTGATCTCACCTAAACTATACTCACCTAACCTTACCTAACCCAGCTTCACCTTACCTAAGGTCGCCTAACCTAAGCTCACCTAGCTAAATCTAACTTAACCTCACACTACCTTATCAGGGGTTCTTGCAGCCCACATTCATACATGCAATTATTGGGTCAAATTAGCTGAGTACAATATATTTTCATTTTATTAAATATTCTGTATTCAAATAAATTGAGCTTTCAAATATAGTTTCAAGAAAAAGCGGAGCTTTTTTCCTACCGGGGTTTTTCCGGGTGGCTTTTTTTCCACCGGGGCTTTTTTCCTATCGTGGTTTTTTTTCCTATCGTGGCTATTTTCCTATCGTGGCTTTTTTCCTCCCGGGGCTTTTTTCCGGTAACCAACGCCCGCAGCGTATAGCAGCTGATGTGTGTTTTTTTTTTTTAATTTTACCAAGCAGTTGTATGGCTTCTGCGTATTATACATAGACTTTTGCTTTAATATTACTTCGCTGGAAGGAAAGTAAATTGTTTCTTTGGTCCTTGAATGTGTTTCTTGAAAATCTTGTTTGAAAGTTTTTCTATCCCGGCGTTCAATCGCTCGCATCTGAGTAAATTTTCGTTGCAGCGGTTTGAAATTATATAGGGTAGCAGATCATTGGTAGAAGACGAAAATAAATCGAAAACTTTGCGGTATTCACTCATAGTAATCCATCTTAATAATGCAATACTACTCTCGATAAAGTTCACTTTATTTAATGCATTTTAAAGACGATAAAATTGGCTCAAAAGTGCTTCTGACACATGCAGGCATTTGTTTGTTGAATTCATTTGCTCTTTTACAAGTCTTTTAACCAACGTTCTTCAAAAATTTTATCCTTCAGAGAGCTAAAAAAGTTCGTATATGCTTTGATACATATTCTTGTGCAACTATAAAGATTGTAGGACATGTTGGACGCCCTGGAGGCCCAAATAAAACGACGAAGAAACAATACAAAGTAGCTACTGATAAACGTACTAGGTTTTTATGACGTCACAAGCCCATTTCCCATGATGTACTACAGCTTGGCTCCGCCCCGTGGGTTAACCTTTTGGTCTCATAATCCTTGGGTTACAGCCGTGAGGAAAGCCTTGTTTTGGTGATAGTGTAGAGTTAAATTTGGCATTGAATACGTATACATGCACTCATATGTGTGCCTCAAATACCTGTAAAATGTTTGCTGAGCTGTGACGCCATTAGCAGAACCAATCCATCGTTCCTAACCTTAAAAAGTAAGCCATCATTTGACACAAAGTTTATAGATTGATCAACGTCAATATTTCAATGGTGTCGTTCCTCAAGATAAGTTAAAAGTGGGTAATTGATTAAGCTTTATTTTGTAAGTTATAGGTACGACGTGTCACTCGACACAGCTGACACTATAACACATAACGACGCGATTGAGTGACGCAATGGTTGAAATGTTACATTCACTTCGCCGAGCAGTTGTATTTGACTATGGACAGAATTTTGCGTTGATATTACTTCACGAAAAAATGTGCGGTTTTGCAACGATTTAAAGTTTTAAATGTAAATTTTTATAATAGAATCACTTTATATAGGTGGAAAAATAAAAGAGCTATATAGGGGTGTAAGTAAACTAATCCCATCCACATGCGCCTAATAGTACTGATGTAATGCTAGTCTTAGTAAATTATCTCTAAAACTACTCGTATCCAACAGCTGTGACTTATGAATTCTTGCTCAGCACATCACTATCTACCAGAGTAGGGGTCTAAAGTTATTGGGCCTGAATGGTGAGGGGAGCTAGAGTAAAAAAAAAAATAGCTAATTTCGTTCAGATAAAGACCAGACTCTTTTATATCGTATATGTACAATAATGCTATGGACAGAGCGAATCACCAAGTCATAAACATATATTAGTGTGTCGTGGGAACGACGTATAGTGCCTGTGACTTGATGAGGGTTTTATTGAAGAAATGTATGGTATTTGAAATTCTTTTGCAGCACTTGTCGTTTTTCCAGACAAAAAAATCTTAATACAAATATCTTAATATGTCAAAATTCAGTCGTTACATTAAATTATTCTGAAGCTAATATTGTTTTCATACATCCGTCCTTAATGCGTATAATTATTTGACACTTTAAATAAATATGATACCACATCTTTAAACGTATATAAACATAGCTTTAAAAATACGAAGTTGCTAATATAATCTGTCTCGATCTAAAGAGGGATATCCAAAACTGGGCAGTTTGAACCTGCTGTAGAGGAAGAATTGCACGAGCGGCTCATATTTTGCACTATTTATGGAACATCGTAAATACTGGGCAAGCCAAAGCTTGCCAACGTAATCGGAAGGGTAAGTAGAAACATTCCTGGGTTTGAGAGTAGTGGGCTTAGCTCTAAATTCGACTTTGCCGAGCTAGTAGATAACACTTCAAGTACGGCTGCGTATAAATACTTAAGTGTAGCCGCTCCGTGGTGATTAATAGAGAAAATAGCCGTCAGTACCTCCTCCTTGTTCACATGCGTCTTGCAGAATTTGAATGAAACTAGGAATGTAATAGTGAGAATTACGTTAGCGTTGGTGGAGATTGTTGATACACATGAAATGGAGTGTAAATCTTTTGAGGTGAGGGAAGATAGAAGTGCAGACAAATGACTCGATTATACGCTACAGAACGATTTTTATCTCTTTTATAAGCTCTAAAAAGCACAATGCATTTAATGTTCCCAGAATGTCACCCATTCACTTAAGATTGTACAAGCTCTAGTGTACAGTATAGTAGGGCCTTAGATTACCTGCATAGGGAGTTCAGCTTATCAGGTAAGTTTCGGGTCCATTGGTATCCAGGATACGACCCGAACTGTGATGTGTCCAGGAATTTGAATCGATGCAAATTTTCAATTGTTTGCTTGGGAGACACCAACAACGCTCAAAATGAACAGCGGCATTACAAGCAACTGTAGCGACTCAAGTTTTCGGTAAAAGGAAAACAGCTCAAGTGCCGACATGTCCGAAGAAGAGGCAACGAAACATCGAGCGTCTGCTGCCGTTGCAACCCAAGAAAGTGATAGCTGTGGACAGCCCGACACGTGCGAAGAATTCCTTAAACTCCTATAGGATTATTCTGGCACTGCTGAATAATGCAATAAGTCTGGCGGTAGTAAAGAAGTCAGTGAAACCGACTCAGAAAAAACCTCTTCTTGTGAACTTCGTCGCAAGAAAAGAGATTTTGTAGAAGCTTTGGTGATGACGAGCGGTAAACGAAATACTTTCCCCTATTCTGAAGATTACCAAAAGCAGCTCGCTGACTGCGAGCGGCTGCGCAACGACATCAGAATGCAAAAAAGCGAATGTGCTGGCACGGTTCTGGAGGCGCAGGGAGTGTCGCAAAGAATAGCCTTTCAAGACCAGTAATTGCTCGAGCTGAAGAGAAAAATCAACAGAATGAAGGCATTTGTGGAAGAAATAAATGGCGAGGTGACTTGCTTGGCTGATACGTTTACTGATAGAGAGAAGGAGCGAAAATAAGAACTTGGGGAACTCCACCAACAGCTGGAGCAGTTGACCGCTAAAGACAAAGTGTATACTGACTCCGCTAATGCAATTGATATGTCCTCCATTGTGGAAGAGTACTACGAAGAAGATATTGGACATATGCAAGAAACCCTTAATAAACTTCAATTAGAAAACTTGCGAAAAGAATTATCAGTTTAATTATTGGAAGATCAAAAGAAAATCTTGGAGTGCAAATTGAATCATCTGGACGAGCGGGGGGAACAGTGCCAGCTCTCTACCTTTGCAAAGCAACTGCGAGAGAAGGATGCCGACATTAACAAACACTAGCTGCAAATAAGGGATTAAGAAGCCGAGCTAGCACAGTTGGAGCGGTAAATGAGCGAGGCCCGCAAAAACGTAAAATAAATAAAGTCTGAAGAGTGCGAACTGCAAGACACTTTGCAGGAGAAGCTGTGCCAACTGCAGTGCCTCGAGTGTCGTTTGGAGGAGCTCAGTGCTAAGAACGAACAGGCCAAAGCAAAAGTGCAGGCCATGCAGACACAATTGAAGAATGAGAACATGCAGCTGGTGGAGGAAGAACTAGTGCACCGGGACGTGTTCGGCATGCACTGCTGAGGTCTCGACTACGCAGAATGTGCTTGCGTGTTTTTATATAATGTGGTGATTGCTGGAATTGAAGAATGAGACCATGCGACTGATACGTACGAAGAACTTGTGCACTGGGATGTGTTTGGAATGCAAAACTGATGTCTTTACTACCCGGATTGGAATTGATGCGCGGCAGGAACGCTTGAAGAGGCACCGCGTTAACTGATAGGAAATAGAACTTATCCTGTATCTTATAGTTAGTATGTATTTTATTTCGATATTCGTGCCAAACATTTTGCTAGTAACCATGAGTAAAATACTAGGTGGTTAATTTTTTTGTGACATGTTTTAGATCGGCTCAATCTATACTTTATTAAAATACGCAGCTCAGATAGATTCGATGTTTTTTGAATAAAGCTGTTGAACGTGAATAAGAAAATAGACGTATTAATAACATGAAATGCGCTACTTTCCTCCATTAGTTGTTTTGTGAAAGAAATCTATGTGGATGTTTATAAGTATATATGCATTCCGCTGCCGAGAGTTTGTTGGACATGAAAAAAAAATTGAAATCTCCTCCCACGGACATATAAATACCCTATACCGTTACTGACTTGCACTGTACCCATGCGTATGTAGGGCTATGACCCTAGCCCGGGCAGCGAATTTTTTTTTCCTGAACCTTTCAGCAAGTACAGTCTCAAGGCAGCCAATGGCGTGGCAGGTCACAGGCCACAGTGGGAGGGGCG
>LQNS02278157.1:5866645-5880921 GCA_001587735.2 Parhyale hawaiensis
TGTTTGGAATGGTCTTGATGGCTCTGTCTTTGCTGGTGCTGGTATTGGCAGCTTTAAACGATCTGTACACAGAGCTATTCTTTGATCTCGGATCTTCTTTTTTTCATTCTTTTGTTTTCTCCACCCGCTGGGCTGGTTGTGTGGGGGTTTGTTAACCTCATGGAGTTTCTTCGTTCCTACGTCGCCAGCCTGGTGTGATTTAATAATAATAATACTCAAATCCTGTATTTTTTGTGACATAGGGCCTAATTAGTTAATATGGGGCATTAAAAGAATTTTTCAGAAATGCTGTTTTTGTTGGAAATGCTTAGCCTATTTTCCTTCGATGGCATTGCCAGTTGAGCAATACGAGATGCCGCAGGCCGTTATTGCTTCTCCCGCACGTCTACACCCTATAAAAAATTAATTTTGGCAATGACATAATTATAGAACCGATGCGCATCTGTTACGAGTTGGAGACAGAGCGCAAACCGATAGACACGTCATTTAATCGTTTAGACGCCGGAGCGTCAGGTGCTTCTCCCGTCGGATGGATAAACGATGAGTTCCTCATTTCTTAATTTGAAGTAGTGTTAGTTTATTAATGTCTGGTTTACTTTTTTGCAGCCATTCAGGATGAGTAATAACAGTGATCATAATATTATTATTGATTCTATTGAAATCCCACCTAGCAATTGGGACAGAATTGAAACTTCTATGAAACTGTTGGTTGAAAGTGCTCAGTCGAATGCGGAGGCGTTGAAAGCTAATACGTACGGAGCTTTTGACAACCTTTGCCAACAAATCTACTACAGATTCCCGAACTGTTTCAGATAGTAGAGCAGAGCCTCCTAGCACTTCGAATACCTCCTCAGCTGGTGGCACTGTAAATGCGAGTTTTTCCGGCTTTTCTCGCAAGCGTCTTGCGGAAGATGATTCTTCCCAGTTCGAAAACCGTAAACAAAGCCGGTCGGGTTCTCGTCAGAAAGCTCCCTTTTTGGGTGTAGGTGTAGCCCACCCAGAATGTCAGCCTGTGAATAGACAGAGTTGTGTTTCTTTTAGTGATTCTGAAACGCAGGCAGAATCAGCCACGTTCCGGGCTGGCAATCAGCCGAACGTGTCAAAGCCGGTAGCAAGACCGACAGTATCATCTCTGGAAGACCTTCTTTCTGGCCCAGAGAATAGTACGTTCCGGGATGTTAATCAGCCGAACGTCTCTGCAACGGGCGATCGTAATGTGACCCTATTGCACGTGCTCCAGCAGTCACTGGAGAGTGTCGGCGCCTCTATTGCCTCAGGGTCAGAAGGACTTTCTAAGATGGCGGCATACGAGTCTATGCTCGCCGAGGTTGATGATGGCAACTCCAGTGACCATGAGGATCTTCCTATTTATGGTGAAGCTTCATCGGCTAATTGGGAACCACCGCAAAAAGCTAGCTTGGTATAAGAAGGTGGCTGATATATTCTTGAAAGACCAAGACTTACAAGGTTTGCAGGACCCATTTGTGCCTCCATCAGAGCTTGCTTCTGATTTTGAGCCCCCAAAATTCCCGGTACGCTGTGGAAAATGGTAAACGATGCTACTCAACTGATGCAACACCGTACCATTTTGCGGTCACAGTCTTGTGTTTACAGTGCCTTAATGCCTCTGCTATCAGTTTTGGAAGCTTACCGTCTTCTAACGTAAACAGAACTAAGTTAGCTTCAGCTATTCAGCTCCTTTGCTGCTCAAATCTACATTTAAACCAACTCCGTAGGGCTTTGGTGGCTCCTGTTATAAAGTGAGAGCTACGGTCTTCTCTCTTATCCCTCCCTGTTACGCATGACTCCATCTTTGGGGAGAATTTTGAGAAATGCGCTGAAAATGTTGTCCGGGAGGAATCTAACTTAAGTAAATTGATTATCTCGAAGCAGCCAGCCCGGCCCCAGGGGTTTAGTAGTAGAAGATTATGTACGCGTCAGTTGGACGCTCCGGGCTCGTCGTGCTCTCCGCGGGGCTCACTACGAAAAAACCACGGACCTGCGGCTGCTGCTCCTGCCACTGCCCAGCCCTTTCGCGGCACAAGCGGGTGGTCATTCCGCACCCGCGGTCGACAGCGAGGTAGAGCGTCCTATCGTGCCCAGCAGTAGTTCGCCGTTAGCTGGCAACATCTCAAGGTATTACTGTAATTGGACAAATATTACGTCAAACAATTTTATTTTGCGTATAGTAAGAGAAGGTTACGCGCTTCAGTTTTCCGCTTCTCCGCCTTTCTTCCCAGTCATAGACTCTACCCTAGTTAATTTTGAAAAGCGATGTCGATTACAGACACAAATAAATCACTTGTTAGCTATTTCAGCAATATCCCCAGTGGATTCATCTTCAAATCAATTTGTTTCCCGGGTATTCACGGTTCCTAAGCTGTCTGGAATGACCGGTAAATTCTCGATCTTTCGTTGTTAAACACTTTCATCAATAAGATACATTTCAGAATGGAAGACTTAAGAGCTGTTCGTTCTTTAATTTCCGAAGGTGATTTTATGGCTTCAATTGATTTATCAGAAGCGTTCTTTTCTGTTCCCTTACACAAAGACAGTAAACGCTTTACTACTTTCCTGTTTAACAACCAACGCTATAGTTTCAATGTTTTACCCTTTGGATGTACTAGCTCTCCTCAAATTTTCGCTAAAGTTGTATAACCGGTGATTTCTTGGCTTAGAAATCAAGGCATAAAAATTACTGCTTATCTGGACGATATTTTTCTATGTGCCTCATCCATTTCTAATTTGTCGTCTCATGTTTCTCTTACCCTCTCAACTTTAAGGTCTTCAGGTTTTTCTCCTAATCTGGCTAAATCACAGCTTTCGCTCTCGCAATCTCTGCTTCATCTTGGCCTCCTTTGGAATTCTGTTTCTATGTCTGTTTCGGTGCCCGTTACTAAAATAGACAAAGCTAAATCCTCTGCCATTCAATTGAAAGGCTGTAAGAAATTATCTTTGCGTTCGGCCTCCTCCTTCCTTGGATTTCTATTAAGTCTTGCTCCTGGTTTTCCCCAGGTTCCTCTTTATCTACGTTCCATTCAAGCGCAACTGGTAGAATTAGTCTCTCTTGGTGTCCCCTGGGATAATTTCTGCCTCAACGACTCTGCTCTGTCTGATCTAGAGTGGTGGTCTACTTGTCCCTCATCCTTTCCTCCATCTTCCCTTCATCCTTTTTCATATGCCGTTGTCATGTTTTCAGATGCTTCTTCTTTTGGCTGGGGCTGTTCTTTATCCTCTGGTAAAGTCGCTTCTGGTGTTTGGTCGGTAGTAGAACAAACGCAGCACATAAACATTTTAGAACTAACCGCAGTATATTTTGGTCTCCGATGCTTCAAGTCCATCATTAGTTCATCCTCGATCTCGGTACGCTCAGACAATATTTCAGCTGGGCATTACATTAACACACTTTGCTTCCTTCCACTTTCATACTCCTACTGATCTTACTGTTGTCTGTTCTTCCTCTTCTTTCCTGACTTGCTGTTCCCATGCGCGTTGATCCTGTGTGGGAACACCTTCGTGCATGGGTTCCCCGTTTTCTGTCGACATACTATATGTCCCTTCCTTTTCCTCTCTTAGAAGAGCTTAGTACTATTTAGGGAGGCTTAAATCTTCTTATAATACCCAATACCTATAATTACATTAACAATTACGGAGGCAGTCATTCACGTGAAATGAATTCGGTAGCATTAAACATTTGGCAGTTTTGCCTTGAAAATATGATAAATTTACGCGCTCAGTTTGTCCCTGGCTCCTCTAATACTACAGCTGACTTTTTGTCTCGTCATCCAGTCTTTGAGCATGAATACTCATTGGCGCCTGATACTTTTGCAGAGCTTCTCTCGTGCTTAACTTTTCGACCCACCGTGGATTTGTTTGCTTCCAGGCTTAATGCAAAATTACCAAAGTTTATTTCGAGAGAACTGGATCCTTTTGCCGTTGCAAGTGATGTTTTTTCCCTACTGTGGGACAGTAATGTTGTATACATTTTTCCTCCTATTCCTTTACTTTTGCGCGTGGTACAGAAATTTTTGTCCGATAATTCTCAGAATGTACTTTTAATTACTCCAGCTTGGCCGAATATGATCGTTTTCCCTTTGTTATATCCACTTTTGCTTTCGGACTCTATATTTATTCAGCATTCCTCTCTCTTAGGAGCTGTCCCCACAAGCCGGCGCTTCAGCCTTATGGCCAGGCCTATTTTCGCTCAGTCTGTGAGAACTCAGGAATATCAAAGGGCACGAGTGACGCGTTCCTTGCCAGTGTTCTTACGTGTTGAAGTACTTAAACCGTACGTTTCGTATACGAGCCCATTGGGTTGCTAGAGGTTTCCCAAAACCAACGGAATCATTTTATCATGGGCAACTAAGCGTGCAGTCAGGAGACAAACCTTGGCAAGATGGCTAACTAGCGTGCTTGCCAGAGCGGGAATTGACACAGGACAATTCACGGCACATTCCTACCGAGGAGCTGGCCTCTCTAGTGCTTTTGATCGTGGAGCTTCACTGACACAAATTGTAGCTGCCGGTAGTTGGAAGAATGTATCTACTTTCTACTCATATTACAACGCCCCATCTTCGAATTCTTCAGTTGGACGTCTAATTATGGGCCTGACCCAGTCGTAGGTTGGTATGCCCTTGGTTTTTCGTTCTTACCTTTAACTTTGCTTTGTATTCCTAGTCAGTTAGGCTTGAACCCTTTAGTTGGATTTATCTTTCAGTTCCGGTACTATTACTACACCCCTTTTATAAGTATAATTTGCGTTTATGCTGAATGAGAAATCAGTAGCACAGCTTGCTACTCATTGCTCAACTGGCAACGCCATCGAAGGAAAATAAGAAATTTCTGCAAGGATACTCACCTCTGCAGCAGAAATATTACCTGTTTTCCCTAGATCCGGCGTTGCCAGTTGGTTTGTAAACTTTGTATCCCTCCCACCTCACTGCTCTGCTTTTGAAACGACTAACGACGCGTCTATCGGTTTGCGCTCTGTCTCCAACTCGTAACAGATGGGCATCGGTTCTACTATAATTATGTCATTGCCAAAATTAGTTTTTTATAGGGGTGTAGACGTGCGGGAGAAGCAATAACGGCCTGCGGCATCTCGTATTGCTCAACTGGCAACGCCGGATCTAGTTACGGAAAATAATATTTTTGCTGCAGAGGTGAGTATCCTTGCAGAAATTTCTTAGTCTTTGAGCTAGGCTAGTTGACTTTTAAGTTCAAATTGTTTTACTATTGGAGAAAATTACTGGACTTGCTACTGACTCCATAGGAAACTAGGGTAACCAAAGCTAACCTACTCTAACCTAGCCCAACTTAATCCTAAAAATATATATAAAAAGAGGTTTTCCATTCCACTGGCACTATGCATGTGTGACTATTTTCTCTTGTAAAAAAACAATGACAACTTTAAATATGTATTGTGAAAACTAAGCATTTTCAACAAAAATGTTGTTCATGAAAAAAGTCTTAGAATGCCTTATTTTACCTAAATATGTCAACTAAAATAGTAAGATAAAATGGGGTAAAAGTGAACAAAATTATGCCATTTTTTGCACTTATGATATTTAATGATTTCTCACAAACTGCATGTCATGTCTAAAAATCGTTCATAGTATAAAAAACTATAACATATTTTGCAGCTAATGGCATATACCTATGTCATCTTAAGACCATATTTGTAGATACCATATGAATTTTGGGTCAATGTTAAGCCTACTTTTAATCCAATTCATTTTTTTTCATTTTTAATTACTGTTATGGGTAAAATGAGCCATTTCAAGACATTTTTCATGAATGTTTTTGGGGTAGATGCTTAGTTTTTGAGATATTTGACTTTCAAGTTCCAATTGTTTTCCCATGGGAAAAAATAACTGGCAACCCCAAACCGTAAAAGAACCTAACCTTACCTAACTTAATCTAACCTTACCTGACCTAACATTATCTAACTTTACCTAACCTTACCAAACCTCAACTAACCTTACCGTATCTCACTCTAGCTAAAATCGCCAATTATGGGGTTTTTGTTTTCTAAAAAAAAAAAAACTGAACCTAACCTTACCCAACCTAACCTATCCTAACCTTTCCTAACCTTACCTAACTTTATCTAACCTTGCCTAACCTAGCCTTACCAAACGTAACCTAACCTTGCCTAACCTAATCTTACCTAACTAACCTTACTTAACCTAACCTTACCTAACCTCACTAACACCTAACCTTTCCTAACCTCACTAACACCTAACCTCACTAACACCTGACCTAACTTAACCTTTCTTACCTGACCTAAGCTAGGTTAGTTTTAGTATCTACCTCTTCAGTCACCTGTTATTTTTTTCCTGTAGGAAACGATGGAAACTTCAAAGTCAAATGTCTCGAAAACTAAGCATCTACCCCTAAAACTTTATACGTGAATACGTCTTAAAATGACTCATTTCACCTATATAAACAAACAAAAAAAAAAAAAAAATAGAAAAAAAATGAGTTGGAGTTAAAAAGTAACATTCATCTAAGGTGGTCAAGGCACAGGGAGACATAGGAAGACACAGAAAACATAGGGAGACAGAGGGAAGTAGTTATAAGGACCCTCAGTGAGATAGCTAGAATGTCCCACAAAAAGACACCTCGAGTTGCAAGGAGGCGACAAAGGGAGACAGAGAATCATCGGGCCTAGGGAGTCACAGGGAGGCATAGGGAGTCACAGGAAGACAGGGTGACAGGAAAAGACAGAAACATGAAATTATACCTAATGTTCCACATAACATAGTTGGGTCTGTTTAGCTGTGCCCCATAAAATGTAAGGGTCAATTCCACTTTTATGATTACGTGTAGGCCCTCAGGGGCATAGGTATTGTGGCGGGCTGTTTCCCTGCCACAACATAATATGTTTGGGCATCACGCACCCAAGAGTCCCGAGTGCTTTTTCCGCAGGAGATGTAGCAGCTTGCCGCAGTTCCTGCTGACAAGGTTAGTTTTGTGAAGTTAGGTAGGCTCTATTCTTTTCCCTTCCTGTTCCGTGGGGTGGGCTGTCGATCGAGATAGTCAATCTAGTAGCCTACGCGGGTCACCTCTAATCTCTCTCGTGTGGAAGGCCACAAAAGGAGCCCTCCACTTGAGTGTCTTTTTCTATTCTTTGCGCCTGTTTTCTCGCCAGTACCTAGTAGCGCACTGAGGCTACCGAGTTTTCCGGTAGGAATACCGAGAAAAGATATTCCTACTGATGAAAAGCGTAATATTTTCAGTCGAGCTTCACTCTTGAATCGCCTCACTTAGGCTAGGGTGGTTAAACACTGAATCTAATAATAATACATAAAAATGATTATATATGTGTTGTGAAGTGTTTCCTAGTATAAAATTACCTCAAAACATTTAAATTAATGTCCTGGAAAATCTATTCCAATATCTCTGTATATAGGTATGTCTGCTGTAGACCTTAGCATTTGGTATTACAGCTCATGTAAAAAAGGACGTAAAATGAAAACCCCTGAAACAAACAGCAAGGCATGCAATAATACACATTTAACATTTAAGTGATGAAATAATATCTAATAAACATACAGGATAAGGTAAAAGCCGCCTTGTGCACTATTTCTATTTTTTCGAAATTTTTTATTATTAACAATGTGTTTGTTCACTTTTGCCTCTTTTGTATACTTTTGCCCCAGTTTATGGTAGGAGTGGGGGTGATGGAAAAAAAAAAATACTGCTGATAGCTAGCCTACAGTTGAAACTTCAAATATCCAGGCCCTTAAAGTAGTTTTTTTTTTACCTGTAATAACTTTTACTAACAATCTGCATTATCTAATTTTTTTTCTTTGTGTAGGCTAGTTATGCAGTAACAGCTTGATTTTTCAGCATGTAAACTACCATGTGACAGGCAGGAAATTAGATTTCCTGGTGGGCTTTGATATTCATTTAATACAAACGAATTGCAGTTATAGATTTTTGGCTGTGTTTTTGATGCTGTTGCATGCTGAATATTTCTCGTTTAATTTATTATTGCATTGTTATTCACTTCACAGTTATCAGGGGGTTCTGAGTGTGTCTTGGTTAATCTAGATCATTTTTACTCTATTCTTGTTGGTAATTGTAAAAGAATGTCACCTTTTTGCTTAGGCTATAGGTAGGCTATAGCTACTATGTACAGTGAGTTGCACATATCTTACTGTGGACAACTTTTTTATTTTACTTTTGGCTGGTGTATATATATTGTAGCTATTTTATAACTACTAGGTACCATTGAACAGTCATGCTGTAGCTTACAGATGTAGGTACGGTATATTATTTGGCTTGAAAAACCCATTTTTATAAGTGAAATTATAATTTCTATACCTATCGTATTATTGGTAATTGATTAGTCCACGCTACATATATCGTTGTAAATATGTTACCTATAGCATTTCATACGTACCTACCTAGGTACCTAGTCTGAATGCAAATATGACTGGTGAATCTGAGCAAATATTCCCAGTCACCACATAGGTGTTATCATTCACCCCAAAAATGCAAATAGCTATGAGTGTGGGAATGTGACAAAAAATTCCTTGTCACCATAGAAAGATGTTTGATATCATTTAGGTACCTCAGAAATGCAAATATGACTGGTGAATGGGATAAAAAATTGAAACTACTTTCTAGAGGGAACAGTATCAGAAAGAGAAACAACTTTCCGCAAGAAAGAACACTTATATTCCAATAGAATATTCTACTGGAAAAAATAATATCTCTGTATATTTTTTTGGTTAAACTGAATCTGCTAAAGGTATCAAAATTTTACCTGGAATATGAAAGGAAAGACTTTTATTTTTACACTTTTTCTTGTACTCTGTAGGGCTCATATTTTAAAAGCTACCTCAAGGACAAGACTCTTGTTATTTCATTCATGTAGCAAATAGTAGAAATATATATGCAGCAGATAACTTGTAGATTTTTTATAGCCTGAAAGTTCATTCAATTACGGGTCTCATTATCCTCGCTGGTCTTAGCTGTCCCATTTGCTCCATCCAACATTAAGTCGCAAACTGTCTGGATCCCAGAGCAAGGGTCCAGGAGTTGGATGCATAGTCAAACCCCAATTCAATTTGGTCTCTTCTCATTTGGCCTGCTCACTCCTTCTGAGTCCTTCAGTCTGTTCCTATTTAGTTCTCTTTGGTCGCCTCACCATTTAGATATTGTGGGTATTTTTTTCTTTCAGATTGTTTGAAATAAACAGCCCGGAGGGGGAATGGGCCATATGGTACAGTTAGTCAGGTTTGGCCATCCTCAATTAGCTTACTATAGTGAGCAGCGTTCCAAAGGCTCTTGTAGGTTCCTTGCTCCTTAATCATTGGCTAGGCCTTTGAGTTGTCTATCTTTTGTATCCCCTTTGTTTTCTTCCGATTTACCACTCCTACTGACCTTGCTTTTCACTGCAGTATTCTTTCTCTTAATTCTCTTTCAACTTGGATACTGTTCTCATGCTCACTGATCCTGTGTGAGAAACTGAGAACACCTTCATACATGTATAGGCCTACTACCGTAGTGGCTTAATGGTACCTACAGGAGCAGCTTGGTGATCTCTCTGTCTCCTAGTCAAGTCCCGGATTTACCTTAACTGTTTTGTGTAGCTACACATTTTATATTACTTACGTTATCATATAGCTACCTAGCATATTTAGACAAAGAGTCCAGCCAGGAACTCAAATTTGGGACCTCCAGCTTACAATACCAGTAGGCTACTCTACCACTGAAATCATGACAGCTGAAGGCCACCTATAAAAACTAGTCATGGACAGTTTTTGTGCTACTTTTGTATCTAGCTATAGCTATACATTTGCATAGCATACCTAGCTATACTATATTTTGCTTCCAGGTATGTGAACTTCATTTTGCTGAAGAAGACGTGTTGAAAGTTTCTTCGTATAGCTTCTGACTGAAGAACGGGCAAGACTCTCACATAGGCTAGCTACCCCTTAAAGGTGCGTATTCATTTTAATGTCAGTGTCTTAAATACCAGTGTCTTACATACATAGGTACCGGTACTGAGAGTATGAAGGCCCATACGGTACTTTTTTCATGAGAGGAGTGGCTTGGAGAGCCGAAGCATGTTAGCTTGTTTTTTTTTTTTTTTGACACTTTTCTAATGTTGCTTCCAAGTTATCAATTGCATTTGAATAACTCAACTACCAAATACACAGGCTTTGTGGAATCTCATGCCACAAAGTTGAACTCGAATTCTTGATCCAAGCCGGGTCTTCCATCAACTCAAGCTTTTGGAATGAAAAATTTGGCCTTCATTTTCAACTCTGTTTTCTCACAAAAATGTTTGTGAAACCTGCAATATAGGTACTACCTAGCTAAGTCTTTCCAGTGACCATTATCATACCTATTTACATGCATAGCCTACTAAGCTCTTGTCTATCACCTTAATCTCTGTGTTTGAGCCCAATTTTATTTTAACCAAATCAATAATGTCCAAGAAAATAGCTAATTACCTCTGCCAAGGAAGTTATGATTTTGTCATATTTGTCCGTCTTTTTCACCAAGATTAGCCTACTGAAAAAGTTAAGAGCCAATCTTTACGGAATTTAACGCAATTGGTGGACATGGTAACAGTAACAGATGATTAGCGTTTGGTGAATTCCGTTCTAATGTTCATTTGTTTGTCTATCTATTTATCTCAAGGCCATAAGTAAGAAAGTTATGGATGGATTTAAATAAAATTTACATGATTTGTTAGGCATTATACGAATAGCAAATGATCAAATTTACGTGATTATGTGCTTGTTTATTTGCCTCTTTGTCACTTTGATTTTATGCTTGTTGACACAATCTTTATTTGCCTCTTTGTCACTTTGATTTTATGCTTGTTAGCACAATGACTCAAAAAGTTCTGAATGGATCTTAATGAAATTTACACGAGTTCTTAGTAATGTTTAAAGGTGGCTCCTATAGCTAGATGATTTAATTTTAATGATAGTTGATTGGTCTCTTTGTGTGTTTGGCTTATGTTTATCTTGATGATTGTTCACAGCATAGGCTAAATCAAAAAGTTGCCTATCTATGGATCTTCCAGAAACTTACAGGAATTTTTAATGCCATCGAGAAGCACAAATGATTCAATATTGGTGCTGATAAAAGGAAATCATGGTTTCAGAATCAATTAGAATTTTTTTTTTGCTACGGTTGCCTTGCTTGGCAGAGATAGCTAGCCTATGTGCTCTCAGAGTGCTCGCTAGTTGCTAAATATATTAGTGTCATAGTACTACTGATTCTTTGGTCCAAATAAAATGCAGTTCATTGGTATATAAATTACTACGTATACACCTATATAATGGGTCTTCCGTAAAAAATTAAAAATGGTTCGCTACACTGTGCATAGTTACGGTGTTTTCTGTAACTTATTGCCTAGTCTAGGTATTGTTTCTTTTATCTAAAAGCTTTTTATTACTTATAATTCTTTCATTTCTTGTGTATTGTGGTCAGAGAGAGATACGGTATAGCTATACAGCTTGATTGCTTGATTTCATTGACTAGTAGCTATCCTTTTATTTTATTTATTATTTTTTTACAATATCATGATTCTTTGAGCTATGCCGCCTGGGTGATGAAGGCTGGTGCTCTGCTAAGTAGGAATAGAGTCTGTGTAGCCGTAGAGAATTGTGGCATTTGGTTCTGATTATCGCCAAGTGATAAGTGAGGGAGATGATAAGTGGGGAGATTATGATTTTTCATTGAAGATTTAAGTAGGTATGTAGCTATATTTGTTCACCGACAAAGTGGATGAAAGTGTTGAGCAATGTTCATAATCTTATGCAGGGCGTTAAGTGAGCTGACCTAGATGTGAAAAAAATTCCTAAACTCTAGAGTAAGCTGGCCACCAAAAATGACTGCGTTGAAATAGCCTATGCCCCCCGCCACGGGTGATGGTCTGACGTGCTTGGTAGTTCTAGCTTTGCAAATGATTTCGTCTCTAATAACAGATCTTTAACCCACTGAGAGAGGGGGTTATGACTGGGAAATACCGAGCAGCCCTCGGCTCTTAGCCATATCTTAGCCAGTCTGTGCTGCCAAGCTGCAAAGAATATCTTCACTGAAATATGATAAGAACATACAAGGGCCGCGAGCAAAATAGTAGTTAGCTACAGGCTGGTAAAACTAGGGTTTGCCATATTCTTCCGAAGCTGCACAACTCCATTATGAGAGATTTTTTGTCTTAAACATGGGCATTAAGAGGAGCCTTTTGAAGTGAGATAATATAGCTGCCTATATATGTATTGCTAACTAAGATACATTAATTCAATGGGTTGATGAGACATAGGGCGGGTCTTCTGAGTCGGGGTTAGGTTGGTTACATAGTCTCACCTATCCTATGTTGTGGTATAGTGACGCCCTTGGGATCCGGCAGGTTGCATTGGCCTTTCTAAATCACCGAAATGTCTTTTATATGATGCCCAATTTGCTCTTTAGTTTTTCTTTTTCTTCAGCTGATTCTTTGCTATGTTTTCTTCCATATGTTGGTTCCCCTGCACGCACGTTGACCCAACGTCAAAAGACCCTTTTGACGGTGTTTTATCTTTTCTGTGCGCGCTCTACGTCTATTTTTTTTTTTCCTCTTGAACTGTGAAGCCTCGGTTGTGCTTGAACTAATACCTGTAATAATATGTAAGTAGCATCATACACTACCGTATCTAAAATTTAGCTACCTACTTCATTGTCTGTTGAGTGTTTGCTGTATGTGCGTTTTGTTATTAGCCTAGGTAGCTTTGGCTATTTTCTATACATGTTGGCACATAGTCTTGGTGTCATGTTTGCATTGTTGTTCAAATTGTTGCTAGCTAGAAAAATTAATCAATCGTCGAAAATAACATGACTGACTGTATTTTCTGTGGTAAACAGTTAGCTCCTTCCTGTACCGTACTCAGTCGTTTTAGCTTTTTAACAGCGAAGATGTAGCTATCATAATGGAATTGGTTAAACAAAAAACTTAAGTATTAGTGTTCATTGTGTTTATGTTTGGTATATGTGGTGACTGCTTTTGTTTTCTCGTGGGATATGCCACATTAGGTTACATTAGCCATCCTATGCCATACAAAGTTCTGCTTTCGGTCGATCCCTTAAAAATCCTGAAATTCAGTTTTATGTTTATAATATAACCACAGTGCTAATTTCTTTTTACAGTTTCCTCGTCTGAAAGCCGGAGCGTGCCCCTGTGCGCTGCAAAACTGCCCGAAATATTTGTCTTCTGCCCCCTCTTCAAGGCCCAGTAGAGACGAGAGGTTGGCGTCGGCTGAGATGAAGCAGCTTTCTGCCCAAATTCAGAAGAGCCAAGAAGAATACAGTGAGGCTTGCTCAGCGGATGCTTGCTTGTGTCTTGGAGACATCGGGCAGAAGCTGACACTGGATGACCCTTGGCATATCATCAATAACAAAGGATATATATATATATATCTGTAAGTTCGCTAATGCTCCAACTTCTGGTGGTCCTCAGATCGTTGCCTCATTGACGATCTACGTAAACTTGTTAGCGAAGGCGTACCTCCGATTGGTGTCTCAGTTATCTCTTGGAAATGTTGAAATGCCGTTCCGAGCATCCACTATTTCTTCATTGCATACCCTCATTGAGAACTTAGACACTTGTGCTTCTCGCACTGAGGAAGATGGAGCTAAGAGCAATGAAATTCTCCTTTTACAGCTGATGCAGAGCTTGCTTAGCACCATGAAATGTGGCACCAATAAATAAAAAAAAAATTCCTCCTAATGTACCTACTCTCAGGTCCAACTACTATTGCAGACAAAATTTAGTTGTGCTCCCGACTTCCTCTTATTTTCATCTTTATTTTATAACATTTCCCTCTGCGCTTACCGCTTCCTGCCAGACTCGGGCCACCTAATTCTCCCGTCTCTTTCTACCGTTAAGAGAGTGACCCTTTATAATTCATTGAGCCCCATTCTTGAACAAAATAATTCTACCTTTGGATGAAATTCACTTGCAGCAGTATTTTGATTATGTTTAGAGCCTACTGGAAGTTGAACTTCCACTAGCCTCTTGCCCCCGTGGGCGGGTGGCTCTCACCCACTTTAGCCTGTCTGGTGTCAACCATCCGGTGTCCAGGTCTTAGAGATCTTAAAAAGCAAAAATTTGCGGATTACGCAAGTTACGCAATTACGCAGGTTACGCACATTACGCATCGTTGGCCGGGCTGCCTATATAAGGCGAGGAGGCCGCTCTCCCTTCAGTTTTTCACCGCGTGCTGAGCGGAGAGGTTGTGTGCCGCTCCCGCTCCTGCTGCCTGTCTCAG
>LQNS02278157.1:5894564-5921489 GCA_001587735.2 Parhyale hawaiensis
TGCAATTTTATTAGTTTTTGTTTTTTGTTTTATGTTGCCCAATAAGTTTGTTAAACTTTCAGTGGCTACGCAGATGCATTATTCTATAGAGTATTACTACTTTACCAAATACTTGTAATAAAATGTGTTTGTGTGTAATAAACCTATAAACCTATCAATGCGTTACTGTGTCCGTCTAAGTGACACAAATCGGCGAAAACGCGTTGAGTTCGCTGCACTTCACATCTGAAGAGCTATCGGAAACTTCACTTTTTGAGGATCTTGACAGCTAACATTTTACTAATTTACCAGTAGCCACACATTATTTGTCTGTGTGAGAGGACTCAACAAATATTTTGAAAATTAGCTGAGAGGAAAAGTAATCTGACGGTCTTGTGAAGTCCATTGACGTTTTCCTTCCAGAGGCATGAAATGGATCATAGTCCTTATGGCTAGGTTAATTAAGTTTACCCATCCTATGTTATGGGGAGCAACTACCCCAGGGAGGCCCTGTAGGTAACCTAGCTTTGGCAAGGCCTTCAGAATGTCTTTCTTTCAGGCCCAATTTGATTCCAATTGCTTTCGTACTCCAGGCAATGCTGTATATTAATCTTATTCTTCATTCCCGACTTGCTGTCCCCATGCGCGTTGATCCTATGGGGGAACACCCTCGTAAAGGTGCAAGGTACAAATTTTCAAAACGGCATAACTTTTTTCTAACCATGCCAGGTACTTCTTCTTCTGCACACTATTAGCCAGTAAGAAGTTAATTATTGTGTTAAAATTTGAGACGTGTATGAAGGATAATAAAAAAGTTATGAACGAAAAGCTTTTCTCTTCAAATTTATAACGTCCAAAACTAAAGGACAAAAAAGAAAAATTTAGTTAAATTCTTATTCAGTCCGTATTTCTTTATTTACATCGAAGACAAAGTTTGACACTGCCATTTGTAAACATTGCTGTTCGTTACATGATGGCATCACGTCAGAAAGTTGATTATATCCTGCGACAAGATATCATCAAGTTGCACAAGAATGACTTCACTATTAGAGAAATTTCTGAGAAGGTAAACCGTTCGAAAAGTGTTGCGGGCAGAATAGTGAAATCGTACGATGAAACCGGCTGCACTGGTGCCCCTAAAAAAGCCGGCAGGCCCCGTAAAACGTCAGCTAGAGAGGACGGATTCATCCAGCGTACGTCATTGAAGGATCGTTTCACGTCCTCAGCTGCGATAAGTAGGGAAATGAATGACACAACATGTATGAACGTCTAACGTAAGACCGTTTCTCGGCGCCTCCAAGAAATAGGGTTATTTACAAGACGTCCACAGAAGGAACCACTTGTGAGTGCCAAGAACAAGAAAAAGAGATTGGAGTTTGCGAACAAGCATGTTAACGGGTCCCATGAAAATTTTGCTAGTGTTTTTCAGTGAAGAAAGGAAGTTCAATTTGTTTGGTAATGACGGTAAGAGCTTTGTTAGAAGACGTGCAGATAAGAAATTAAGTGTAAAGTGTACTAAGAAGACTGTGAAGTTTGGCGGCGGGAGCGTGATGGTTTTCGGTATGTTCTCTAGTCAAGGGACGTGTTGATTGTTAAAACCATCGCTTTGTTGCTATGGAAATTTGAACAGCATACCTAATACCCGCTCAAATCAGTTCTAGTATTTTGTATACGCTTGGAATCAAATTGTCGGCGAACTTAGTGATTACTAAGAAGTGTTCTCTTCCAGGTAGCAAAAATTGTTATGTGAATATTAGAATAATGTTATGATGTAGCTAACATTAGATAACATTATCCCTAATGTTGAAATAATATTTTTTACACGATTATTTCAATGTTAGGATAACTTTATTCGGAAATATTACAATAATATTGTTGCATAAGGTTAGATGTTACGATGAAATAATAAACATATATTGAAACAATGTTTCAATGTTTCTAATATTATTTTAGTATTAATAAAACATTATCTTTTAATAACTGTGAAATTATGGTTATTCTGTAAGATAGAAATAATGTTCCATGATATTTTTGTTATACATATTATGTTAATGTTATGATGTCCATGTTATTTCATTATTATTTACCAACATTAAAGTATTACTCGCCAGACTATGTCAGACCCTGGATAGACCGAGGGTGCAGCCGTCTCCGTGTGGTTCGGCTAAGGTACGTAGGTAGGCGTAACCTGTCCTTCGAAAATAACGTGACAAGAGAGGTTCAAGCAACAACAAAGTTATTTGCCAGTTTTCATCTCGGACAGTATTAGTAAAATCAGATTGGACTCCGCCTTACACATCAAACAACGGATGATCAGATTAAAGATATTTACTTGATTCCATACATTATAGTAGGTTTGCCTTTATAGGGCCTACCTACAGATCTAAATTTCATGTGATACTACTATGGTTTTCACTGGCCGTGTTACCCTTTTTTTCACTAATAATTCTTCAACGAATTGTCGGTTCACTCTGGTATTTCAACACAAAGCTTATTACACCCCTACCTAATTTATGGCCCGCATAGCATACTGCTATAGCCTATGTGTATACAGTTAAGCTGAAGCCAGGAAGTCGCTTCAACACATTCGAACTACGCTGAGGCGTGTTGCATTCAGACGTCGGTGTTACCCTCAGTGTCATACCCGTTATCATCCCGTGTAGCGGCGAATGCGACGTGCAATCTCAGCGCCCCCAAGAAGTGTTGCGGAATTTGAAGAAAACTCCTACCTAATCATTTCTGGCGGAGCCTTATTAGTTATTATGGCTGTATTTTAGGGTAAAACGTTGAAAAAATACGCAAAAGTGCTTCAAATGCAGGAACTCGAGCAATATATGGCAGTCATTAATTTTTTAACACCGATTGTTAAGTATCAAAGTCAATGGTTGTAAACAAAGGTAGTGTTACTCAGCTCATAAACGTACAATTTTGGGGCGTGTTGCAATCAGACGGCGGTGTTACCCTCACAATGTTACACGTGTAACGGTGAATGCGACTTGCGATCTCAGCGCCTCAACAAAGAGTTGCGAAATTTTCGGCAAGCTTAAACATATACATTTCTGACGGAGCCTTATTTTAACTGTATTTGAAGGCCCTCTTAAACATGCTACAGACTGTACAGTCATTTTGCGCAACATTCGACTTATCAGCTCCAACTACACTGTTGGCTGTGTCATTTATTTTATTTTACTTTTTGAAATCTATTCGCAGCGAATTAATTTTTTATGACATCTTTCTTTTCGTCGTCTGGAAATTTTTCCTTAACTTTCCAAAAAATTGTTTGCATTGTTCATTTTTCTTGTTTCTGTTGCTTTTTATCACTGTTAATAAGGCATTATAATGCTGGTAATGACCTATATTCCTAATCTTCGATGAACTCTGATGAAACATTCGTTCGTCTTCGGTGGTTTTGGAAGACATAGTTTGGATAGGCCTACTAGAGAAGATCACAACGCCAACCACTCGCTATGAATTTGGGAGAGAACTCAGACAAGTGCGGTTTGGTTGCGCAATCCTGCACTCAGTCGACGCAAGCATTGCCAGTGTGCCAAAAAATATCACACGGTTTGAAATCACACAATCATTATGCGCAGTCACGCAACCGCACCCTACACGATCAAAATGCTTGCGCAAGCACTATGTCTGCGCAAATTATTTGTACGTTTAGGGGCCCCGTCAGGATAAAAAGTTAAGAAAACTACACAAAAGTACTTCACATGCTAGAATTCAAACAATGCAGGGCAGTCATACATTTGCAATACCGTACTTATTTTCGAGAATCGTAATTAACATTCGTAAACAAAAGCAGTGTTACCCATAATATAACCCTGAAATTTAGGAGGGTTGTCAGTCGGTGTCACAACTTGTGTTGTGTCGCACTGGAGGCCAGTGTAGCATAGGTGACACCGAAGGCCTGATTGCAACACGCTCAAGTTGGGCGTAGTTCGAATGTGTTGAAGCGACTTCCTGGCTTCAGCTTAATATACACGAGTAAACTCCTCTGTAAGCACATATAGCAATATACTATGTGGGCCATAAATTAGGTAGGGGTGTAATAGGTTTTGTGTTGAAATACCATAGTGATCCTACAATTCGTTCAAGAATTATTAGTGAAAAACTGTGTAACACGGCCAGTGAAAACCATAGTAGTTGAAATCACACATCCGAACATTTATCTCTTGTGTACAGTGGAGAACATTAGAAAATAAACATAAATGCGAATTCAAGCGGTGACTTACTTAGAAAAACTGTTCGTGTGAGCGTGTTTATGAACCGATTTTCGTCGCTTTTAATTGGTGACTGTCCAGTCAATGAATGGTGTAGTCTGTGTTAGGAACCTAACAGTTATACACAGTAAACCTGGTGATGCGAATTACATAAATAACTGGAGCACTCTGAGAGCGCATACCTCCGTCAAGTAGGCAATGGTAACGAAAAATACAAATTGGATTTGAAACCTAGATATTGTTTATCAACTCCAAAATCTAATCATTTGTGCCTTTTTATGTGGTATTAATAGCTTCTGCAACTTTTTTTAAAGATCTGTTCAAAATTTTTTGAGTTATGCTGCTAACAAACAGTGTAGCAAACATAAATCAAACATATAAACGAACCAACCGATCTGCACCAAATTGATCATTTATGTCTTTTAACATTACTAAAAACTCCTGTAAGTTTCATAAATATCCATTCAAATCTTTGAGATTTATTGCGCTAACAAGCATAAAATCAAACACAGCTACAAACACACGAACGAACAAACAGATCATCACAAGAATTTGGTCATTTACTCATCGTAATATACCTATAACAACTCGTGTAAATTTCATAAAAATCCGTCCAAAACCTTTTGAGTTATGGCATTGAGAAAAATGAGGCAGATAAACAAACAAACGGATGGACGGATCCTCACCAAAAGTTGATCATCTGTTCCTCCTGAGTCCTAACATACCTAACTATGCCAGTAAATTTCGTCAAAATCTGTCCAGCTATCTTGGTGACAGAATAACAGACAAATAGACAGACAAACCAGACGAAAACATTAGCTCCTTGGTGGAGGTCTCTCTGCCTTTTTGTTTGATATTGTTTGTCTCTCTTTCTGTCTGTCATCATGGGGTTTGCGGTGGACAGCATCGTTATATGGTAGAGTGGTGGTGTAATTGACAAAACAGGGAAGAGAAATGTTGAAGTTTATTTCATTTGATTGTCTAAAACATTTTAATATTTTATATTTTTTTAATGTTGAAAAAGTATAATTTACTTGTTAGTCTGAAACATTATTTAATATTTGGAATAACGTTAAATTAAAATATTTTGAACATTAAATCAATGTTAGGAGATAATATTGATGAGTAACATTATTATAATATCATAGTAGCTATAAGATATAAACACAGCGAAGAAATATTACATTTTAATCAAAAAAAAAACTTGATAACATACCAGAAATAATACATAACACGAAAATAACATTCCAACGTTACAATATCAATATAATATACGATTGCTACCTGGGCCATGAGCTTTCTCCAGAGCAGTTTCTGTACCGACAGGGTTAACAGGGAGATAACACGATACTTTTCGCCTGATGCTTAGTCTCGTTTTGAACAATCTGAACTGAATTATGAAAATGAAAAAAGGTAGTGCTATAACTACCATCCATGATTAGAGTAGTGTCGCGCTTGCCTTCGCTACACAAACGTTTGTCTGGTGGTGAGTCCTGCGGAAATGATGCATTGTAACTAATCTATCTTGGCTCCTGCGTCGACGTAAGTTTTCGCTCTTTCTAGTAGAACAGCGAATGGAATGTTGGCATGCAATTATTTTTACATTCCTGTGGCGTATAATAAAGTTCCCTACATTCCTGTGGTGTATAACAAAGCTCCCATCGCTCTTTATGTTAGAACAGCGAATAGAATGCTGGTATGCAGTTTTCTTTGCACTCCTATGGTGTATAACAATATATTCATACCGCGACTTCACTACAGTGTAACTATGTCTTCGAAGTCCTTTTCTTTGTCTCTTCTAGAAATAGGCTACTGCGTCGTATCTAGGGAGGCTTAAACTTCCGTACTACGTCGTAACTAGTTTCTATCGCCTCTGGACCGTGGATCTCTATCTCTGCGTAATAATCCTCCACTGATTAATGCCCTACTATTTTTTTAAATGCTATGCAGCATACAGTCTGGTAGGGTGGTACTAGTCTGTGAGCTACGAGCAGCTCGTCGAGTGACTTTCTGTGGCCCGCGACCGCTTGTCTTCTTAAAAATAAATTGCATACTCGTATGCATGGACATTTATTTGGCCCTTCATGTATTCGTTTAGACTTGAAGTGGCCCAATATGAAAAAATTGAACCACCCTGCTGAACAGGTTCATTTTCTGTTTTTGCGCTACCGCTTATTGTCTTAGGAAATATAAACTAATGAATAAAATTTAGAGGATTTACTCGTTTCAGGTCAATACATACATATTAGCGAAGTGTCACGGTTTCCTCAGCACCTCGCCTAAAATCGGCATTTGTGTATACATATTGCATATCTCTACATGTTCATCAGATATACGCGTGTTGACATAAATTTTTATCAATTTATGGGCAACATGTTCAAAATTGACGACGGCTCAGTATGACTTATATTCAAACAAATAACATACACTGAAAGTAGGTGTGCTCACTATACAGTCAGTCTTCAACTCTTCATTGACCTTGCAGATCATTGGCATCAGCTCCTGTAGCTATGCATTGGAGGTGGAGGAGTTGTCATCTGTGTTGGTTACATTAACACTACCGGCAGATAGGGAGTCTGTATTAGAGCCATCGGCACCTTGGGTGGAGCTGATGGAAGAGCTTCGCGGGGCGGCATGCAGCGGATGAAGAGGAACCTCCATGTCCACCCTGTTGCTCCCGCTCAGTTTCCTGCAATATCAGACAAGGTACAGTGTGAGGTTTCTTTTCTATTGTAGCCTTTGTAGGTTAACGTATTCTACCACATGCGGGATCGCTGCTAGTGCTCTGTTTTGGATCTCTGGTCGGATTAAAATACAATTGAAGAATTAAGATGAACTTAAATTAATTAAAATGTGAATTTTTTGTGATAATCTGTACAATATTTTCGCACACGACAGCATCACATGAGCGTGCAGGCTGCTGCCCAGCCAAAGGCGTTGTCCCTTGACTTGAGAACATACCAAGCACCATTGCACCTCCGCCAGCTAACTTGACTGTCTTCTGGGTACAATTTCACTGAGCAGTTCACCCTGGCGCCTCCACACACAGCTTTTTCTTGTTTATCACCAACTTTCGGTGCGGAAGGCGAGCTAAAGTGTTTTTTTTTTTTTTTCAGATTTTGGATGTTACATTTTTACTGCCCCACGTATTAGGTTTAGCTTGCGAGCTTTGGATCGCTTTAACGGTGCTTATAAGACTATACTCTTCGTTCAGAATTGGTCAATTCTTTCGTGTTGCGCCTATGCGCCATGCATTTCGCATTAGTATCAGCTTATTTTTTAATCTCTGCAGGAAGCTTAAAGAAAATACTAGCAAAATATAGTCTGGGAAAGAAATAGCTATAGTTATTTCCACCAATAGTTTTGTCAACCTGGAGGGGTAATTTTTTAAACGAGCACTCTTCAAGTTACTGTTAAATACACTAACACGGAAGTTGTTGACAAAACACTAAAACGCACAGTTTTCTATATGTGCACCTACTATCTCCGGCCAAAGGAAATAACGAGCTAGGTTACGAAGGCCCGTACTTTGCTATTTTACTTTTCCTACTTATTAGCGGTTGCTTTTCTAGGCTTAATGTAAATGTCTAGGAGCCGTGTTAATAAGCACTATTATTGTGAATCTTCTCCTTTTCCCTTAAAATACTGGCTACAGTCTCAAAACGGGCCTTGAAAGCCGTGTGGTTAATGGTCCTGTCGGTTCAAGTTGCAGTTTCCTGTGATCTACCTATTTTAAATTAACTTGATGTACTACCAGGCTCACTGTAACATTTTATGATTTTATTTACAACTCTTTTTTTTTTTTTTTAACGATTCAACTTTCTGCTATCTCTCCATAACACTAAGATATTACTTGCTTACTGCCTCTTTTCTCGGCTTAGGTATGGCGAGGTATGTTATCTGCAGTGTTCACAAATTTGTGTCTGAATCTTTTCCAATTAATAGGAACATAAACAAAATTTGGTTTGACAGAACTGTCTAATAATGACCTAAGCCTAGGAAGTAATGTTTCGTCGAGTCTGTCTGTCTCAGTCTGAACTGCCTATTTGTCAGTCTCTGTGTCAGCCTGATTTACTCTGTTGTGTAGGAGAAAAATCACTGCATTCTAAGTTAGAAGTTTGTATGGTAATAGCAAAATCACGACTCACAGTTTCCTGTCCAGGTAGGCAGCAGCAGCAACCACACCACCAGCAACCACCAGCCCTGCCACCACCATGCCCGCTATGAAGCCAGGACTGGCCCCCGGCCGCTCTGGGGTATCTTTTCGCTCGCAGCGGTCGCCGTAGTACGGGGTGGGACAGCTGCACGTGCAGCACCATTATGAAGGATACGTTAGTGCAGCCGGTAAGTCACCTATCGCTTTGGGTTGTCAGAAGTGGGGAATTATTATTATTTTGTGCGGGAGTTTAAGATTCTGATTCCACAACAGAGGCGATATCACCGAGGAAGAAAGACGGGATATAATTACTACAGTAAGACGATAGGCACGAGAAGTCCATGCACGACGGTGATCCCACAGAGAATCAACGCGCATGGTAACAGCACGTCGGTTAAAAAGAGGAAGAATACAGAAAAGTAATTTCACTAGGAGTATGAAATCGAGAGGAAGCAAAGTAGGAACGAAAGACGGACGTCACGAAGGTGTAGCTAACGGCTGAGGTGACCTACAGGGTATCGTTGCAAGGGGTCGCTGCTCTCATAACATAGGATGAGTGAACCTAAACTGACCTTACCCTAAAGCCTATGGCCCATCATATGCCCCCTGAGAGGAGTGCAGAGTTATTTCTTTTTACTTTAACTTATTGGAAGTGCACCAAGAAATTCCTGTTTTTCGAAACTGACACCAGTAGCTGCTAATTTTAACGTAGTTATTTATTTACGGACTAAAATTTTTATTCATTAAATCTAGTGGCCGAGTCTCAACAAACAACAAAATTTAGAACTGAGGCATGAAGTGAACGGAAGTTTTTACGACACCTTTTATTTTCCTTAATAGACACTGACACCGAGCGCCCTGTTGAAATAATCGGGCTATCAAAGAAACTCGAGCTCTGGATATCAGACCAAAGGCGACTGACCTGCAGGTAGGAGCCTTCGCTGCCTTCACTGAGCAGTTACCGCCGTGGATGCAGTAGGACTTGGGACACAGACCACACAGACTCTCGTCAGCCTCGTAAGTGTCACACATGGCGTATTGGTCACACTTGTCGCTGTCCTGCAGACACGGCTGGTCCGCCATGTAGGTGTCAGCGCAGTAGAAGTATCCTGGATCGCAGGGCGATGTGTCTGCAACAGGCAGAGGACGTTTGGGCAGTGTTAGGTAAAATTGTGTTTGGTCAGAATTCACTCGACTTTTAGTGGCTCGTTTACGGCAAGGATCTCTGGATTGCGGAACTCTGACTATTGGGAGCTGCTCAAGAAACTGTCGTTGCATTCGCTACAGCGGCGCAGGGAGAGGTACCTTATCATTTAGCTACACTTGGAAGATGATAATTGGTATGGTCCCCAATTACCAGAACCAGGAGCTTAGACTCGGCACCAAGCAACACGTGCGTCTGGGTAAGCTCTGTATCATCCCTCCCTTTAATAATAGAGCACTTGGTCCGAACGAAAGACAAGCAGTCTTTTTCGGTGATGGGTCCCCGCTTATTTAATTGCCTTCCACTGGCTCTACGGGATTCGAGGGAAGCCTGCCGGTCTTCAAGAGCAAACTGGACGATTTTCTGGCATCTGTGCCGGACCAGCCGCCGTTGCCGCACTATCAGCGAGCGGCCCTGGGCAACAGTCTGGTGGAACAACTCGCACATCAGCGGGCCCAACTCTAACCTCCCTGCATCGCCTGCGGTGAGGAGGCGGCGCACCAACGTGGCCGGAGCATCACGGCTCAAACTTCTTTCAAGGATTCGAGGAAATGCTATTAAAACACATAATACTTTGTGTATTTTACGATCATATAATTAGCGTGTAAATTCTTACCTCAATTTGCACTACTGGCTTTGTTTCAGAATTTAACTTACCTAAAGATAACAAGTGCTACTAATCGAGACGTGTTAAACAATTTTAACATATGTACTTATTCAATTATAAAAATTTGAGTTCCCGTATATTTTTAGGAAAATTGAATAATGAAGGAACTGGAAGTTTTAGAGAGATGGAACGAAGTATTTAAAGTCTATATACAGTACTGTGTAGGCCTATCTAAATAAATGGGAAGCTGAAGGTTTGTTTGAAAGTTGAGCATGAAATTGTGGAGTGTGGCCTCGGAATACAACACATCACTGTTTAGAAGGATAAGAGCAGTTGGTTGAAGGTCCTACCCATTTGTTAGGAGGTGTTCTTGACCTACTGATGACTGATGTTTCTGATCTGGTTGGAGTCTCAGTGGTGTCTCCCATTGGTTCCTCGGACCATGGTGCCCTATCTACGACGCTGCAGGTTCGTCAGCGGGTCCCCAGAGTCACTTTTACGCGTGAAATATTTTTGAACTTCAGAGTGAATTGGGATGCTGTCTCTGGTGCCATCCTTGCGCTACCTTGGGGTGTTGTGAGAGAGTCCCCTGATTCTGGGTAGACTTTGGATCGGCTTCTCTCTGACATGGTGCGCGCCTATGTCCCTTCCCGCTTAATAACGGTCAGGACGGGCGATGAGCCCTGGTTTGATGATGCCTGTAGGAGGGCTCACCAGTTGAAGCGAGAGGCATATGCCCGTTGGCGTACTAGCCGATCTGCTGTCGATTTTCAGCTTTTCAGGGAACAGCGGCGTCGGGCTGAATACACAATGTATTGGATTGATCAGGTAGTTGAATTGTATATTATTACCGAGGTATGGTTATGATATAGGTCTATATCACTTGGACAGTACTCAGAAGATGGCCCGAATTATCTTCGTATAGTTCCAAATTTCCTGAAAGTATGTTAGAAGCTGAAATGTAAAGGTATTCCAATCGATCATACTTATTCAATAATATCTGGTTCAATGTTCTCAAAATATATATATAACCATACCAGAAGACGAGGATTCTATTATTCAATCCCAAGGATTATTCATTATGATCACTTACCAATGTGAATAATGTTTACTGTTCTTGCTGAAGAAACCGCAATACAATGCGTAGGAAATAACCCGTCTTTTGCGGGCTTAGTTCCGCTGGCGGAAATTTTCTTTGAAAACTGATAGAAGTTTTCTTCTCTTTGGAGGGGAACTGATTTGTACTTCATAGTTCTGCCTTCCCAAATTCCGCTTCTTTCAAGCGAAATTTGGGCCCCAAGGGGGGAAAACTATTGAACGAATTAGCACTCATGAGTTCAACATTATTATAATTGTATCATCACCTTCAGAACAATAGGTTCCTGTTGTTCTGTTGTTGTCACAATGTATTGTGTATTGTTATACTTGTGTTGGGGTAGAGATTATGCTGTGCACCAGGATGTATATGCGTGTTCACAGCAGAGTAAAGGTTACCAACTAAGGAGTTGAGTAATAAAGGAAAATTGTAAGACGATGCGCTTGTCATCTCGCGTATTGTATATCGGTAGCAGGTGCAGGGCAGGCCAGCGAAAAGAGCCAAGTCGAGACTTGTTGCGAGAAACGCGCTGCGTTTGTATCTAACAGCTGCATGAAGAAGTTAACTCAACAAGTCAAATTAGATAAGTTAACCAAGAACTATCTGCGCAGAGCAGCAGTTGCTCAGCCGAATCAATATGAAATATTTAGCATTTATCAGGCAGAACTTATCGGTAATTAGCTGTAATTAACTAACAGCTGCAGAGGTTGTACTTACTAGGTCATCTTGACCACGATAGCTAAAGGTATATAAACTTAGAGGATCCCGGAAAACGGGCTCATTCAACTAGGCAGCCTTCGCCACGCCCGGGCAGCGGATTAGCCACAGTCTTCACTAATACTGCGTTGCATGGTTTCTTTATAGTAGTGTGAAGAATAAATACTAGTGGTGTGACGGACGTTTCCTTTACCAAGACTTGGAAGAGTGCTTCAAACTCTATTCAGGACGAGACGGTCTTACCTCGTTCAAGTATTATCAAACCTCTAAGTCAGAACAATGAGTTAAAAGAATTATAATAACTAGGGTCGTCTCTAAGAGAAAAAAAACAGCATTAAAAAAAGTATCCACAAGAAAACTTCTTTTAACACTGCTTCTGATCGCGTGAATCACCTTGGGCTATTCCATAAGCTGAGATTAATGGGTATTGGTGGCTCAGTTCTCGCGGTAATTAGTCAATTTTTATCTGACAGACGTCAATGTGTAGTTGTTGATGGGAAGAGGAGGAGTTTTTGGATTTGGTTCTGGTGTTCCACGGGGTAGTGTTCTGGCCCTTTGTTGTTCATTGTATATACGGCGGATCTGTTTCATCTTAATAATTTACTTGTTTGTTACGCTGATGATGTTACTTTGCTGGCTGTTGGCGATAAGCCTAGTGATAGATTAGAGGTTTCAGAATTCATTCAGCATGATTTGGAAATGATTGATTCCTGGTGTTCTAGGTGGGGGATGAGGCTAAATGCGGGCAAGACTAAGATCATGCTCGTGTTCAGGTCGCGTACTGTGGCACCTCGTTTTCCTGCACTCATACTGGATGGTGTATCACTTCTTGTGGTTGATGACTTGGTAATCTTGGGTGTCATTTTTTATCCAAAGTTGACGTATGAGCCCCACATTCGTTTGGTTGCCTCACGTCCATCGCAGAAAATTGGTCTTATGAAGCGTGCTTGGAGGGTGTTTGGCTCGGTAAAATTGACACGTCGCTGCTTTAATTGCTTTGTCCTTCCTCTTCTGGAGTACTGCTCTGTAGTCTGGGGTTCTGTTGCCTATTGCCATCTGTGTTTGCTCGACAAAGTGGTTCGTCGATGTGCGTTCATGCTGGATGGTGTTGTGCCTTGTGATCTGGTGGGGTATGTTTTTTGTATAAAATCTATACCTGCCCCAGTCATCCACTGTCTGTGTTACTTCCGGATCCATTTGTTCGGGTGAGGTATACTCGGCGTACTGGTGTTCTTCATGAGTTTGCCTTGGAACCGTTACGATGTCGTACGGGCCAGTATTCCCGTCCTTTTTTTTCCATCGTGTGTGGATGTTTGGAATGGTCTTGATGGCTCTGTCTTTTCTGGTGCGGATATTGGCAACATTAAACGATCTGTACACAGAGCTATTCTGTGATCTCAGATTTTTTTTTAATTCTTTTGTTTTCTTCACCCGCTGGGCTGGTTGCGTGGGGGTTTGTTAACCTCATGGACTTTCTCCGTTCCCACGTCGCCAGTCTGGTGTGATTTAATATTAATAACAAGAGAAAATTTGCAATCTATGCGAGTGGTGGTGTTGATGTTGCTGCTCATGCAATAGAAGCAACATTGCACTAGCTAAGTCAGTTAATTTTTAGCTTGAAACATAGAAGAGATTACTGTGCCTGATCCCATTTCGGCAATGTAGCACCATTTTCATTCATGTGCGGCCACAAAAAGTGAAATGAAAATTTTGAGATGAGAACTTTTGTTAGAAGTATGTCAGACATTTCTCAACTGCTAGGCTTGGGCATGCCTAGAAATGCTGGTTATGATTGTTTAAATCGAATCCAGAATACGTGGCAGAAAGTAAATAAACTGAAAAATACCTGACAGTCTCCACTGCCGAGTTGTCGGCGGTAGTTTCCCTCGGAATTTCATCCAGAATGGGAAGTTCATATTTTAAAGTTAATTTCACTCATTTTTCTCGCTTTATTTCTACGGCGCCCCAAAATTTCCCCATTGTCATAACTACATACTGGTATGTATCATATATCTACTCTACACACGGGAGAAATATGTGATGTCAACAGAGAAAACACGATGGGAGACATAGTAAGTACGCCAATGAAACATTACACTTGCAGACCCTGAGCAGCCCGTAGCAACGGAAACTTTACAGAGAATGTGCAAAGGAAGCAGGAAGCCATCACTGCAGGTATGAAGGAAATTATTATTAGAGCTGTTATGTCGCAAAATTTTAATATTTTTTTCACTGGTATGGTGATACTAAAAATAAACGAAAGAGTAAAACATATTGTAGTACGTCGAGAGCCACGTAGATTCCACTCTGCTCCCGATATGCTGTACACTTATTTTTTGTTTTCCTCTTTGAACGTTATTGTAATGGAAAAAGGAGAAATAAACTTCATACCGTAACAATTCTGATAAAACAGCAAGTTATATAGTTAGTTATAGTCTGAAAGTTTAAGCATCCGTTTCAGAGAAGAGCGATGTCAATGAAAAAAGCAAGGGACATATAGTATGTCGATAGAAACGTGGAACCCTTGCACTAATGTGTTTCCACAAAAAACCACGCGCATGGGAATAGCAAGTCGGGAATTATTATATTGTGGGTTTTCCCGCCGTATTAGATACAAAGACTATATAACAGCGATCCAATTTTGTATGATATAGTTTAGAAGTTTAGTCGAACTAACATGAGTACTATTAGAACAATCTTGGCCAGGTGCACCATGTCTGGCAGGGAATAAAGCGCGAGCATCTCCAACTCCAAACGGCTCGGTCGAACGAAATCGCTCGGCCGTGCGGCGCAGAGAAGGAGACGAAAAACGAAAAGAGAAAAAGACGGAAGAAAGCGAACGCTCGTGCGGGGGGTTTCCGTGGCCCTCCACACGGGAGCAAATAGGAGTCCCATGGGATGGGTCGCAATTACCACCATTCGGCGGCCAACCTCGCAGAACAGAAGGGGAAATATAGAGAACCTACCACACTATACAAAACTAACCTTCTCAGCAGGAACTACGGCCAGATGGGACATCCCGTGCGTAGAAGGCACTCGGGACCCTTGGGTGCGTGATGCCCAAACATATTGTGGCAGGGAAAGGGCCCGGCACAATATGCCCCTGAGGGCCCAGCAAGTCGGGAAAGAACAGAATAAAGCACGAGGAAGTAGGAGTATGAAATCGGGAAGGAATCAAAGTGGGCACGAAAGACAGACATCCCGAAGGCCTAGCTAATGGCTGTGGTAACCTACAACAGCCCGCTGGGGTTGCTGAGGCGCACTGGCGTCAAACTCGCCGCGCTGTGTACGTTCATCGCTGTGCGTGCGTTCAAGTAAGCTTTCTCGTTGCGTTACCACCACAAGAAGAACTACAATAAGCACCACCTTACCTAGCCTAGCCTTACCTAATCTAACGTAACCTAACCGAATTTGCGATGCAGCGACTTGTGTCGATGGCACACAGCACACGTATCTTGAAGGCAGCACGCACACCGATGCACGTACATGGAATAGTCGCACACGTACATAGCGCGCGGCGAGTATGACGCCTGTGCAGCCGAGCCTCATACGTAACATAAGAAGGCGAACCTAAACTAACCTAACCCTTTGGTCCATCCTATGCACCCTGAGGGGTTACAGCAGCACAAATGTACGAAAGGTTCCAAGTATAATTGCTGTAAAAATGCTGCAAGTTAGCTGGCAATTCAAGATCTCTCGTTTTTTAGCCCATTCGACGGACGCTTGCTCGTTTTCATCAAGGTGTTCTTCAAAATTAGAATGTCTTGTATAGTTATTACGATTGGATTCACTGGCTAATCTTACATCTTAGTTCCTACTCTTTAAAATAAAGAAGTGTTTCTTCTCAAGCAAATTAACTAAACCCTCTTCTAAGGATTCACTTTTTCTGCAGTCTCCCGCGTAGCTGAGACATACTCCACTCTAAAATGTAGTAGACTTGAGTTGTATTTATTGTTATTACAGCCTCTGTGGTGAAGCGAGAGCGAGACTATTGGCTCTAGCAAGGAGCTCTACTTGTGTGTTTGCGCAATGTCTGTTCGGGAGCGACGAAAGCAGGGGGCTCAGTTCAGTACCTGCCTGACTGAAGTCGCGTATGGTTGGACCCAATCTTACACAGACTGTTTTACTTCGCTGCAGAGGCTCTCACTCGCGTAGGAAAACTGTATGAGAAAGAGCCTTGGTACCGAAACAGCGCAGTTTGAGGAAGATAGGTTTAGCTCCAGGACTCCAGAGTGCGAAAAAACTATAGCCATTAAGTCGAAAGCCATTGTGATATTGAAAGCAAAGTACGTAATAACCAACAGAAAGAAAAAAGTTATCGATTACCTGGGCAGTCCTCTTCGTCGCGACCATTGGGACAGTCGGAGACTGAGTCGCAGAGCAGCAATCCCGGCACACATGAATGATTGAAACTTCTACAGTCAAATTCAGTTTCTAAACAATAGGGAGATGTCGTCGTGGTATGCAGAGCAGTTGTTGAGGGATGAAAATCAGTCGAGGTGGAATGTAGGTCAGTAGTTGTGGGATGCATAGAGGCCGTTGTGGAGTGCACAGGAACCGTTGTCGCAGATGGAGGCGATGCTGTCGTATGATGCGAAACTGTGGTCGAGTCTACCGGCACTTTAGACGAAGAAGAAGAACTCGTAACAGGAGACTGAGGGCTGGTGGTAGGCGGTGTCATTGGAGAAGTCGACCTCGTGGCAAACGTAACGCAAGTGTTGTTCCCTGGAACGTCCATGTGGGATTAAAGAAACAAGTGTGTGATATTGAATTGTCAAAGTTTGCATGCAGTTTCTTAGAATGAAAGACGAAATATTTTACAGCAAAATATGATCCTTTTCTCAGAGATACCAAAGAGTTCCCAACTCATTGCTTTACGAGAAAGTGAGGTTCCAAACTCAAACTGTGGTGCCTAAGTGTTCACCTTGGCGCATGAGTAAAGTCTGATTCTTTAGCAAATGAAACATATAAATCTGGTGAGATTTTTTTGGAGGTCATAAATCTGTCTACGTCGTGGTATGGAGCAGACGGTATGTTACCATTGCAATAGAAGACACTTCGCTTATATACACAGTATGCGACCAAAAGGGCTGCTAGCTTGTATAGAGGTTGCTATTAAGCGAGTAATAAACAGGAGAAGTTTTGGACGCCGAAGGGCATCTACGAGCAGCATGAGCCACTTAATGTGGCTATCCCACAGAGGTGATGCGGTCAGGTTGACTTGACTTTGATATCGGAGCGTAGAGACAAGCAAGCTACAGTTTTGTTTCAATATCCGCAGTTGATTCGGCAGAAATGCCCCTACGTTAACTGTGGCATTAATAGTCTACGAAATAAGAATTTTTCTCAAATTGCCGTCGGAAAATATTAACAGTGGAAAGTCTGACATGTTCAAAAGGCTGAAGTATTGGGACTTCACGGAAGTGTAATAATCAGCAGCGACTTCTAAACAATTTTGCCAAAGCCTTGAAATCATGAAATCCGTACGGAGGTGTTGGCTCAGAAAACTACAACTGACGCTGTAAGCACGTCAGGATCTCCCAGCCCGCAACCCAGCACCTCGAAAGACTATAAAAACACATCCTCCCATCAGTAAGCCAGCAGCAGGAAGAGGGGTCAATGCGGATCATAAGAAATCTCAAGGTCTTGGGGACAAATCAAAGCTTTGGAAGCCCTGATGTGGAAGGACAAATATGCCCACAAACAGGCCGAAAACAAGACATCGTCGCAGATTCTTTGGGGGCTGCAAAAAAAGTCCCAGCCTTACCGCAGTCAGTTTCATCGGAGGCGTCTGCGCAGTCGACGAAGCAGTCACAGAAGAAGGCCGCTGGCACACACTCGCCGTTGGTGCAGGGAGTTTCGTTCTCATCGCACGTACCGTTGTTGCTCACGGGTGGTGGGATGCCGGTGATGCACTCCTGTGCCAGCATTGTAACGAATAGTTAACTCTGCAACAGTCCTAGTTTTAGCATGCAGTGAAATAATTACAAAAAGTAATTTTTCTAACGGCAATTACCTACCTCCTATGAGGCAGAGCTAAAGAAGACTCATTATTAAATGATTAGTTTAAACAACTTTTCTGCCAAGGGGCGATCCGCTCAGTGATGCAAGTCGGCGAGAATGCTCGAGTAGGAGGAATATCCTATTTCGACATCGGCTCTCCTCTGCCATATAGCATAAGTTTGATTACTGCGCTACTTCTGGCAGGAAAAAGGTGCAAAGAATAGAAAATGACTCTCAATTGGAAGGCCATTTTCGTTGCCTTCCACACAAGAGAGACTGGAGATGTACGCGTCCTAGGTAGGCTATGTCGATCGACGGCCCATCTCACGGCACAGAAAGGGAAAAATAGAGAACCTACCTAGCTTTACAAAACTAACCTTCCCAGCAGGAACTGCGACCAGCTGCAACATCCCCTGCGGAGAAGGCACTCAAGATAGCCCTTGGGTTCGTGAGGTCCATATAACGTATCGTGACAGAGTAAGGGAACGTCAGCATTTATCCTTGGAGGCTAAACATGAACTTACCGTTCCAGCGATTCCTCTGTGGGGAGGAAGAAAGAAACGCCCAGCCTGTCGAGCTAAACGAAGGCCTGGGTCCGGGCATCGAAAACGGTCCGATTGCGTACAGTCACTGGAGAAACCATTACGCGCAGCCTGATATTATTGGTAGCTACGTACTCTACATATTTTGGTCATAGCTATCTGAATAGAATTTTTTCTTTATAAACTATTCACAAGTTATAAAATTACGATAGTTTTAATTTTCTAAGGAGATAAGCCCGAAATATACAGAATGTGTGCCAAAAATATCATGCTGCGTCCAACATCTTGTCGTGGGGCTGTGCCGATCGGACCAACTTCGTGACTTAGAAACCCAGGCCTGTACTTTAGGGGGCCTTGGCTATATATGGAATTACTGAACAGGAGCTGAAATTCACGAAAGAAGACGTGGACTACAAAAAAAAAATAATGCACGAAATGAAAAAATTCCAGCCGTGTTCTACTGACGCTATATGTAGCAGATTTTCAGACGCACATACAACAACATTAAATGAGCGCTGTGTACAGCCAGTTCTGAATTTCTGTTAAATGTTGCGAGATTCAGGGCCGCATTCAGGCTACGCCAAGTGGGTGGGGAACAAGGCAAGTTAATCTGGATTCCCCATAACTAACCGTAAAGGTAAAATATATAGCTATACAAGTAGATTCTTACAAAAAATAATGGTAGATTTCAAGATGTTTGTTTTTGAAATATCAATAGAATCCTGGAGGTATTTAAATTCCTAGCCAAGAGCATCTACGCACCGCTGTCATCAACAACGAGATCATTTGGGCCTCTTCTATAAAAAACCGATGCGATGCAACAAAATCTCGGAGAGCTGATTCCACCTAATTTCTATTAAGATCATGAGAAACTGAGTTATCGAGACTCCTCACCACGGCAATACTCGGTAGATAGCAAGAGGCTGTTGCAGTCCTGACACTAAGCGTCTCTGCATTTGATGAGGGGTTTAGTTCAACAACTGTTTGCAGTTGTTCATCGTTAAGACTGCATGGTCACCGTTTACTCTCTTCATCGTCAAGGCTCTAATGATCAGCACAAACTTTCTGGTAACACCTTCGAACCGTTCGATCACTGTGAACCCATCTCTCTGTACATGGATGATTCGGCCGCAATTTGGGAGGAACTTTGCCAAATGTTAAACTCGTGCAAGAGCAGTAAACGAAGATAATTTCCAAATTAAAAATAATAATACATTACCTATATATTGACCTTTCAATGATACAGTAGCTATATCCTCTTAATCCACTGTTAAAATGAATTTTCAAGAAACAAAAATTAAAGCGGCCATCGTTTACGTAACAGCTTAATCCCACATCTTCGAGTACCTTGTCTGCCAGGGGACCCTCATTGCCAGTGGGTCCGAGGCTATAGACCCAATGCCCCTTTAAAATACCGGCCCAGGAGACAATAATTGCCGGACCTAGGAATAATTATACAGTCCTTAAGAAAAACTGCAAGAACGTTATAACTGGTTGCTAAAGGATTCAAGAATATCCATATATTACCGCTATAGATCATCAATATCACGCCTGCAGAATAAAAATCCATGAAGATATTAAGGAAAAAAATAATATTCCGAAACTCCAGCTGCCAAATCGGCTCTCGATCAAGACTTGGAATAGCTCAAAAGGTCTCCACATCCTTGAATAATTTTTTTCTATCATATTCAGAGGTGTAAGCCTTCATTTTCGCAACAAAGGCGATATAACAGAGGAAGAAAAAAAAAAAAGAAGGGACGTATAGCATGACGATAGACTCGAGGAATTTTTGCACGAAGGTGCTTTCACCCAGGATCAAAGCGCATGGGAACAGAAAGTCGGAGAAAAAGCAGTCTGAGTTAAAGAGTGAGACAAGATGGAGGAAGCGGTGAAACTGAGAGTACTTTCTGCACGATAATTACAGCATAAGCAGCGGAAAACGCTTCGCAACAAATTACTTAAGGAAATGGTGTCTACTCCGTACATCCAAAACGGCCAGCACAAGGTCTACGGCGGTAATTGGCTGAAATAACCCTGCAAATCATCAAATAAGTTTGGGCATAAAAGGGTGAACTTCATTCTAACAAAGCATGAAGACTACGAAAAGCGAGTTATATACTAGTTTTCTTGGGTGTTCGGCTGCGGTCTGTTTTCAAACGGCCAGTTCACCAAGTTAGTCTCCTGCCCGACGATCATCGTTCACAGAATTCGAATGCGTTGTCATGTCCCATTAAACAAGAGCGATATGCGCAGCTCGCTGAGCTCTGCAGCAATGAATGAAAGACGGAATACTAACGTGTGAACTGGCCTTGATTATTATTGCCAGTTGCAACGAGACATAAATGAAGATAGAACTTCATCAATAAATTCCGGAGAATTTGAAAATGAAACTTCAACAATTAAAGCTGCAAGAAGCAAATCAAATTTATCAAGGCTCCTACGGACAACATTATTTGGACGTCTTTCATGAAGTACGCTAATAGAAAGTCCATGGGTACTGTCACTCACCTCCGTGAAGGAGACATCGTCGAGAGCGACATAGCTGTACGGCGACGGGCTGACCTCTGCTTCAAAGAGGACGAAGAATTCTTTGTCTGCCCCCAGAAGTTCGATGTGCTCCTGCCACGCCCGAATAGAACTTTTCCCCAAAAAGGCAACCTCCAACCTCTCATTTTCCTTGTCTTGAACGAAAAAAATTCATAGTACAATGCTGGTGAAACTTAAAAAACAAGTTGATACGTGAGACAAACAGACATCTTGAGTGTTGGCATGCGGTGAAGTTTTTATTCTAACTATAAGCCTCGCTATTAGGTATAAAGTAATAGTTTGTACATACTTTTACTGATTTTACGTTCATATTTCATGCCAATTATAACACTCATTGTAAGCATCAACTGCCTCCACGCAGTAGATGGGCAACTGATTTTGTATCTCGTATTACAGTACAATGACGGACTCACAGCATACCGGTACGCCTAGCATCAACATGCTATGTATGTATGTATAAATAAATATATGTACGTAGGTGTTTTTAGCAAATTATACTCAGGTTACCAGCAATGTAGACCCGCAGAGCACCAGTCTGGTCCCCAGTGGTGCTGTCGTCGGTATAGTTGGAGTAGATGAAGTACCAGAAGCGGAGGTAGCAGATGCCCTCACTGGGAGGGAACTGTTGTTCTGGTAGTATGGTCATGACAGATACATCTGTGGTGGCAGATGAACTTGCCGCGTACACGTAACTCCCTGTGGAGTGAGGGGTTTAAAATTTACTCATTTAAGTTTTAGCTCATGCATTATTATATTCACAAATTCACGTCTCCCTTTTCACAACAAATGCGATATCATAGAGGAAGTAAGAAGGGACGTATAGTATGACGTTTGCTGATGCACTGTCTGCAGACCCTTACAGTATTCAACATGCCTCATGAACACACACAATTTTAGCTCTTGGAAAATTAAATATTCTTACTGCTGCTCATCCTTTGTCTGTTTTAAAATCTTCTGAAGATGGGAATTAGTTTCCTGAAACGTTAAGAGTTTTAATGAAATTTGTCGACATCTTATACTTGTTTTACGATATTATCTTTAGTTCAATATATTTTACTGAACTGGTTCATTATTTTTTAATTTAAAAAGTTCAATAATGATACAGTTGCTTCTCAAAACCACTTCTTTCATCTTGGAAAACATTAAACTTTTTTCTGAATAAAGATGATTGCAGCATAAGATTTCTTTAGGTCAACGTAAAGTCATTCCAAGAAAGTCTAAAATAGATTCATGAAAGTTACATGTAAAATTCACTGTATTAGTTTAGAAATGATATCACTTGAGAAGGGACACTCTTGGCATATGGTGTTCAGTTGCGACTCAACTACAGCATATTAACAAAGTATCATGGCGCTTGACGTTATAGATATATCTAGAAATCTACTGTGGTCATTCGTTGCATAATTCTACAAATTTATTGTCATTTTAATGGTAGAGGGTCCGCCTGTTTCAAGTCGTCTTCACTGGGGGTGCGTAGAAAAAAACTGAAGTCAGGGAATGACTGGTTTAGTGATTAAATAATTCGTGGTTGTAGGTTCCTTTTATTATTACTCAACACAATGCCTGCGCCGAGATCACTCAGAGTAGAAGCTCTCACAGTAGGGAATCAATAATTGCCTACAGCCGTGTTACCCTGGCAAAGTCGTATTTAATTTTAGTTCTGTTACCGTATAACCTCGACTAAACACTATCTCAGTCCTTAAATTTGAATTTTTTCAACCTGTGCACAGGTTGAATATTTTCGTTTTTTTCCCTTTGGGATGGTTTTTGCTCCCGACTTATCAAATCTTGCTAATTTTCGATAGTGGCTACAGTCTTGGCTAAAAAAATATTTTCAAACCCTGCAAAATGCTTTCGCTTTTATCCAAACAAAATGTAAGTACAGGCTCTAAAGGACCTTACAAGCAGAGACATATTACTGCGCAAGCGGGGTAGAGATTAAGGGTTATTCTAAAGAAAAACGAATATCTGGAAAAAATAATATTTTTCTGATAAATCCAAGCACGTGGAAAAAATTACATTGTTTCTCCACGCTGGCGATTTCATTTAATTGGTTTTAAACTTAGTTTTGCCTTGGGAAACAAGAATTCTTCTCAAATACAAAAATAAACTCGTAAACAATGAAAACTTGTCATCTTTTCGATGTGCTGTAATTCCTTGTATACGAGTTTGTAGTTGTTGCTGTTATGCTCAATACTTCTTATAGCTCTTTTCGTAAAAGTACCTCATCACTCAAGACGCACGTCACGAAATATCAATAAAACTGAGGGCCCGTGCTGTCAAAAATGACAGCTAGAAATTTGTGACACTTTTTCATTTGTTATACTTTTAGTACAAATATTCATGTACAGGAAACCGCCACGACGGCCACCTCAAATTATCGTAAAAGATGCCTGCTTTCTTAGCCTTTCTGCTAAGCAATACGCTACAATTCGTCTTCTGCACACTCCTCCCTCCCCTTAGACGACATGCAGAGAAATTAACAATATTAGTAAGCGCCACAGTTCAGTTACAGAAGATCTTCTTCTTCTACAGCAGTATTATTCCTGTTCAAACGGGGTCGCTGAAGCAGATCTTTCTATTCCATGTATTTCTGTCCATTACCATGTGTTCCTCTACCTCCATATTTCGCATATCTTCCCTCACACTGTCCATCCTGGCATATATTTACAAAAGATAGTTGTGTCATACTTGGGTAAATGCGCTTCCCTCCTAAATTTCCAGGTTTGTGACGTCAAAACTTCGTCACGCCACTGTGGCAATATCAAAGACTAGAGGGCCAGCGCTATCATAAAATGACCGCGAAGAATTGTGATAACCTTCATTGATAATACATTCGTTATTACAACTGCTAACCTAAGCACCCTGAGCAGAGCATTAATGGCCTCACAGCCACCCAGTATCGAAACTTTTTTCTCTGAAATGGAGAAAATACATCGCTTATTAAGTTATTGCAGCCCGATCAGCAACTCTCAAAGTAATAGCTCAGATTCGGTAGTGTGGATAAGGTAGGCTAGCCTATACAGGTCCAGTGGTTTTTGTTTAGCGAAAGCTGTTTCATCGACCATTGAATTAAATTTGGGAGAAAGCTGATGCAACGAAATCATCTGAGGGAAGAAACTACGAATCAAGATGCATGAGAGTGCCGATGGAAGCTTCAGATATCTTCAGTGCTGCGATTTCAACTTCGGCAATGCAAGAAGTGCATTCAGACATAAAGTCGCGATACTTTGCCATAGGTTCGATGTATGGAGAAGCTAATACTCGTACAAATCAGACTACGCATGCGATGTCTTCATTGCTTGAATTTCAACTGTCCATGATTAAGATACGTTTGCCATCTTCTGCAACCCGGCCTATTTTCTACCAAACAGTTTTCAATGGAACTTGGAAGGACGACCAGAGTTTCCAACCTGCGCTAATTTCCACCTATCTGTTTCGTTAAAGCGTGACAGAAAATGAATAAACCAATAAACAAACAGATAAATACACATCAGTCTTTATTCCTCGCTCCTACAGTGGCGTTACGCAATTATGACGTCACAAACCTGAATATTTGGGGCGTAGCGCATACACCTAAATTTGACACAACTATCTTCTGTAAATGAACTGTGGTAAGCGCTGAAACATCCCTGAATTTAAATTCCGTTGCGTATCCAGAATACACTGTGATATAGTTTTAATTTCCGCCGCGTATCCAGAATACACTGTGATATAGTTTTAGCAGAACAAAATTTTCGCGCCCAATAGGAAAATTCATCATCAAAAATTGCAGTGAGGAATTTTTAAAAACCTGTCGGCAATTAAATTGCTTATGTGACTAACATGCTTGTGAAGGATACGCTACACAGCCGATACAAAGTGTCATAAGAGATAAGTGCTCCCTCTATCAATTCATTTAACCCTTTACGCCCTGAATTATTTTATTTTTTAGCGCTACTTTAAACTTTAATTTTCAGTGCGACGAATTCGTCACCGCCGTGCGTAAAGGGTTAAGCAGCACAGTCGTTAAGTGACAGGCGGAAAGAAAATCTTACATTACCAAGCAGTAAAGCATTGCTGAATACAATTAAATCCTTGCCGCGTATCCTGCCTACAAGGCTACCAATCAAGTCTTCGGGAGGTCGTAGCTTTTGCGCTGAGCGAAAACTGCCCCGCCAAAAAGGAAGACAGCAAGTTGAAAAAAGAAATTGTGTCTTCTGCCCGTAAAGAATCATCGCTCCGAGTGTCTTTCGTTGAATTTATTCGTCGTGCCCTGAGAGCAAACATGTTTCGATGTAGCTATGGGGAAAGGTATGAAAATAAGATCCCATGCCAGAGCAAAAAGAAGCTGTAAATAACTTTGTTTCGATTTCAAGAAGTGTTTCGAGCAAGAAATACAGTCAGACAAAGGGATAAGGATCGTATTTTTGCTATATTCTGCAAGCTGGTCATCGATCTCCATGGAAACGCAACCTAATTAAAAGCTCTGCAACCTGGCATATTTTTCGCCTATCTATTTCCTCAAAAGCGTGACACGAAACTTACAAACACACAAATTTATAAATATATCCATTATATAATAAAACACAGTTGTTGCTTGCTTGCTCTTTTGATTGCTCCAATGTTGGTCCGTCTCTCCGTCACGCTCTATGGGAATAAGATAGGAATAATTCAAGGGCGTAGCGATCCGATAAATGGGAATCAGGTAGTAGGAAATTTGAGGGCCTGGCTCTGAATCTCTGGCCTCTGGATCCCGAGCTCTGAATCCCCGACCGTTATGGCAATTAGAGAAGCTCAGTCTTGGGAGTTTTCGTTCCCTTCGTGCATAATCTATTCCGCTTATGCTTTCATTAGCTGAATCATATCGTAGCAGTTCAATCTTCACGCTGAGCAGACGTCGTTTAATATTGAATTTGCATTGCAGCCAAATTTCGACGCTTGAGGTTCAACAATCAGATGGTATCCATCATACGGTGAGTCCTGGGCATTTCCAGTGAATTATTTTGGCATGAACTATATTTTCTTAGGGCAGCTTAATGTTTTCCCAATTCCAAATTGATAGTCACTCCTTATCTTGCTGGGGGGATATTTTGCTATCGCAAAACTCATGGCTCTACAACTTGCGTTTCACTAACGGAAGATCAGGCCTGCAGGGATGAGACCTATAATACAGCAAAACTTATTCTGGGAATCGGAACAATAAAAAGCTCAATCAAAAAATTGTTGCCATCATTTTTGACGGCTGGATCCTCTAGTAAACAAATAAACACACGACGGTGATGATCATTTTATAAATTTATAGCAGGTTGTACTAGTAGTCGCGTTGTCTATAGGGAGGGGGTGTTTGAGACGTCAACTGAAATGGGCAACAATTGATTCCGACAGTTGCACAAAAGTGAAATGTTTGCAAGAAGCTTCGTTTAGCGGATTGATCTGTTTGTAGAGATTTATGAAAACACCCAACTTAAGGAATTTGACATTTATTAAAAAATACGAACGCATCAATATCGATGGTTTTTATGACTTTGCATAATTACACGTTAGAATGTGTAAAACTATGAACTATTGAATGAGCCTACCGAATAATAGTAATTTCTCTTCAAAGAGGGCACGAGAGTGAAAAAAACAAACGTATTGCTCTGTGAATAGGGTAAGTGATGCACAAGTTATATTATTATAATTAAATCACACCAAGCTGGCGACGTAGGAACGGAGAAACTCCATGAGGTTAACAACCTCCCACGCAACCAGCCCAGCGGGTGGAGAAAACAAAAGAATGAAAAAAAAGAAGATCCGAGATCACAGAATAGCTCTGTGTACAGATCGTTTAAAGCTGCCAATACCAGCACAAGCAAAGACAGAGCCA
>LQNS02278157.1:5923106-5936573 GCA_001587735.2 Parhyale hawaiensis
GCTTCCCATCAAAGTAGCGCAACAAAAGGTCCGCCTTGGCAGCGGGGTCCGCAACAAGATCACCACCAGTACCAATTAAAGGAGGTACAGAAGAGCTCACACCAAGCACAGCGCTCTTCTAGGTGGACTACCACTTATGTGGGCTAACAGACGAGGTTAACAACTCCCTGGACCTCAAATTGTGCTCCTTCTCAGCTTCCTCATAAGGAGCACCAGCCCGACGCCACTGTTCCCTGAAAAGCTGAAAGTCAACATCATGGCTGAACTATGTTAACAGGTTGACTCACGCGCAAGTCGGGTTGCCAGCCCCGCCACTTCATCTTAGCTGTGACGTCACGTGGGGAGATAGACTCCAGTCCGTGTTCATTTTTTCCTACCCGTCACTTGCTTTATAAATACAGCGAGGGCTTACATGGAGGAGAAACAATGGTAATCATTTTCACACAGTCTCAGCTCTTAACTTCACCGTGCAAATATCCGTTAGTGAGAAATAAATAGACTATCGAATAAATGAGCTCAACGACGAAGGAATCAAGTACAGCAACATAGCTATGACTGCTTCGGCATTACGTTAACATAGGTTGTTCTTCGTCACCACATTACTGTTTTATATACTAGTGCACTCCACTGTCAAAAATAATTGCAAAACAACACGTCTTAAAGAAAAACATTTAGGATACAGCGATAAATCATGTCGCAATTGCAAGTTGAAATTGGTTTGATAGACGTGTAGTAGGAGTGTAAGTTAATATATAATCTCTCAACTAAATTAAAGAGTTATAGAGCATTGATAAAAGAACAATTACTAGCGTAGCAATAGTAAGTCACATCGCCCTCAATTCTCAATGATGTTTGTGGCTGCATTGCTACCGAAAAGCCTCACTTGAACGTACATCAGGAGGGACGAGATTTGAAAGCTCTAAAAGTAATTTTTAAGTACAAATTTAAGAAGTTTAGCTTTTAATTTATCATATTGAAACATTAAGGGGCTCATCTTAACAAGAAAATCCAATTGTCAAGCAGATGGGTGTGATTTACCGGTCTCAGCGTTACATATCTCTATATTCCGAACAGCGAGCACCTTCTCTGTCACGTCGATGCCACACCTTATTCAAAAGAATGAGTATTGCCATCTTTTCGTCCGAATGTCTTGATTTGCCCATTTAAATATAAATAGCACACACTTGCAAACGATTTTGAATTATAATTCTCTCCAGATATAATGATACGTCCGACGGTTAACTAACGGCTCTTGCGGAGTAAACTGAACTGACGGTAAACATTTTCACGCCATATATTAACAATCTCACTGCTATGTTTAGAAGAGTTCAACATAACATTTGGACGAAAATATTACGACACTCGTTCTTTTGACTAGCGTGTGTCATCAGCAACAGTAATAAAACAATATCCCATTAAACTTGTCTCAATTTTCTTGTTGGGATAGTGAAAGAACGTAATCCAGGCCATTCTAATTACAAACGCATTGGCGTACAAACATCGAGCTTTTTCTAATTTGAGTAATTTTCATGAAATTCGTGAATAAAATGAGTATTGACTGGTGTTACTTGGGTAAGCCTGAAAGGAAAATTGTATCACTCATAATTACTATGAGTGCTTTTTGAAAAATTAAAAAGAAAAATAGTAGAATGTTGAGAATCAAGAAGCCTTTAGTGCTACTCCCTGAGGCCTTGTTTCCATAGCCAAATACCTGCTAAGACGAAAAAGTTTCACACCATTTGCCCCATTAACAACACACAGATGTACATTTTTCTAATTTAAGCCTTTTACTGATGACAGATAAGCGGTAATCATATTGCTGAGGCGAAAACTAGCCGGAGCACATTCGGCCTGCCACAGCGGAACGTGAGTTGGCTCATTTGCAAGTCCAAACGCGTATTTTTGCAACACTACTAGCTCATTAAGAATGCGATAAAGCTTCAATAAATTTTTATCAACATGTTCAGAACAGCCAAACATCGAACGACATGCCAATATAACGAAAAAATCGAATGAAATAAATTAGAAATGATATCGATATTCTAGCAACTCTGACGATTTTCACGAGCGTTCTCCTCACGCGACGTCACACAGGGAGATGCGCAGAACCGTCCCAAAATAGTCAAGCGATGAGTTAACCTGTTAACGTAGTTCAGCCATGGTCAACATCAGACCGGCTAGTACGCCCAACTCAACCTACCAACACCCGCTACATATATCAGTGAAGCGTACATCAAAGGCTCCTCAGCACGCATCAATAGATTACTTAAGCCATACAACGTGAAACTCGCCCATAAAGCTGCCAACACCTTGAAGCAGCAATTATGTTCACAGAAAGATAAACGAAAAGAGTTCCAGCGTAGTGGTGTAGTATACAAAATAAATTATACGGATTGTAATTAATCATACATTGGTGAGACCGGCAGAAATACAATTTGTCGCGTAAAAGAACATAAAAGCCATGTGCAAAATTCACATCCTAATTCATTGATTTTTCAACATGTTCAGGAAACAGGACACAATGTCAACTTTGACGAAATTTCTATTTTTGCCAAAAATGATAACGCCTAACACTGCAAATTTCTAGAATCATGCTTCACGCTATCTTATCCAAATTCCTATAATAGATTAATTGCCCTACCTCCTGAATATAAATCACTAGTACTTTCCCTCTGCCGAGTCTCATCATGATTTATTTAATTTTCTTTCAAAACATTATGGTATCCCATTCACAGACTTTGTGTGTATCACTCGTTGTTTGAATTTTAGCTGTACCCTGTAGACGAGTGTCACTTAGACGCTCGAAAGCTTGGTTAATAAACACCTTGTTCAGCAGACGTCTTAATATTACTTCTCTAAACTATGGAACCTCTAAAATGTATACTAGTAATGCTACTAGTAATACTTCACCTGCCGAGCCCAGAGTGTGGTCGGAGTCGGGACCCGTAAGCGAGGAATGTGAGGACTGATCCTGACTCCAGGAGCCATCGTCGTCAGTGAGCTGCTTCCAGGCACAGTCCGCCTCCCAGTGTGTCGAGTCGAAGTTGCAGTCTGCCTGTCGACAGGCATCGTATGCAATCAAAAATCACAGTTGTACAATAGATGTACATAAGTAAGGATTAATAATAAAGGTCTCACTTCTGGAACTACCGACTGGTGTCCATAAATTAGTCTAAGTTTCAACAATCGTGATAAGGTATTAAGGAGATAGCCCGCATTATTCCTATAGATTAGATAGGCGGCAGTAGACGAACCAGGAGGCCCATTCCCAAAGAGACACCGGAGCTTACGCCCCGGCACTCTATGAGCAATTGCCATTATGTTAGTAGGATGTAGAGGACTGGGGAAACGAGAGGAGGAGAAATGGAAGACGAAAGAGAAATAAAAAGCAAAAAAAGGGGGGAGAAAAATCTCCGCCAAAGAGTTGGTCATAAATGCACTCAAGCATGATCGATAGCCGCTGATATGCGGAGCTTAAATATATAGATGGAGCGGAAATGAGAAGAAGTCAGCTTAAAATGGTGAGGGAAACTTTAGTCATTAAGTGCTTGCGACTCGTGGAGGAGGAGTTCTTAGCTGTGGAGGACGTCTCACCCAATGTACAGAGACGTGTTCCCGTAACTACGCAGCAGCATTAATGGGTCAATAAGGTATATATATATATATATCTACTGCATTTTACTGCACTGTTGCCTGCTTTACTGAATGCAACTATTACTGCGGCTAGTCACTTGCTATTACCTCTACATCATGAGACATGAGGCCTATGCAGTCCGAAGGGCGCCACATGAGAGCGGCTGTATTATAGGCATCGATAGCATATATAAATCTTTATCATTATAAAGTACTTGTAACAGGTTAAAAACATAACAAAATTTACTTGAATGTAGGAAAAGCAAGGACTATCCATCCTACACCAGGAAATAAAGAGCAATCATAGCGCCATCTACTTGCTGAAGAATGTAACAGTAGCGATTACCATGACATATTTAATTTCAAATAACAGTTCTATATGAAAGTAAAAGTCATTCTATTTTAGTTCAATGACTACAGGTTTTCACCTTAAATCTATTTGTCAGGGCAGTGCTCTCTTATTATACCAGGATGTTTTGTTAACCCAGTTATGTCTAGCATTTTATGTATTGGACTCCTAAACTATTGTTATTCGAGTCATATCCTTGAAAATATGTCGCAGGAAATGGATAAAGGGCTACAGGACATTGCAGCAACTTACAATGGTGGGCTGACATTTGTATTCATCGCTTTTGTCAGGACAGTCATAGGAAGCGTCACACCTCCGCTCCCGGGGTATACACGAGCCGTCGGCACAGGTGTAGTCGGTTTCACTCAGGCATTCACCTGACTTGGGCTCACAGGACTTGAAGGTAATGTCATCCAAAGCAACGTACGTCTGGTAAGCCAGAATTTATGCATCAGATTTTGGAACTTGATCCATTATAAAATTTAGACAACGTTGTATGCAGATTTTGTGCATACCTAGCAGTGGAGCTAAGACTGCTATTCAAGAAGAATTGAAGTAGCTGAAAAAGCGAGCACAATTAGTCCTAAAAATGTCTTCAAACGGATCACACTAACTGCTTTCTATCTTTTTCGAAGAAATCTGATCTTAGAAAATTAGAGGGCAGTTAACCCTTTACCGGGAGGCTGAACAATACTTTTTGGGAATGCATTTATCGAGATAAGGTTGCCGATCAATAAAACTAAAAGAAGCAGCGTAGATCTCCCGTGATATCAAACAAATCATTTGCAAAACACGGCATTGAATGGTTAGGACGTGATAAATGGACAGGCAACATCTTGCAATGCATTATGTAAAGGGAAAAATGGTGCAGAATGCTGGGTATGCACAAGCTCTTTGCTGTTTTAGGGAGCTCAAAGAAGCAGCAGTAGCTGCAAGCACAAATGTTTTTTATTTCAGCTTAGTCATCAGAGAGTTTGGAGAAGCCCATTGGAATACACGCTATATTAACAAATATTCGTCCACATATCTCTTCAACAGAGTCCTTGGAACAATGTGTGTAGCATAAGTGAAATACTTTTTCAAAAGATAATAATAGTGTATAACCGGTAAAGATGAAACTTCCAACCTTTTATCGACATTCATTAAATGAATTCCGAAAATAAAACCTTGCACGCCATCGTCCAATTGAAAAACTTTATAGCGTAGCTCGTATCGAATTTCCTGAATTCACATTGGACTTTTGCGCCAGTAACTATCGTCACTATTTTACGTACAGCCGTTTATTACATGGAGGCACACTTACGAGGCCGTGGCGTAGGTGCACTTGGAAGTACAGAGTGAAGTCTCTGCTGGCCCCCACCCGGGCGTAGCTGTGGTGCCACTTCTTGTCTCTGGTAAGACTCATCCACAGGAGTGCAGGAGGCTCATTCGAGCTCTGAGAACAGCCGTGATTCATTAGATGCTCAAGACTTTTATTGATTTGCAAGTTTAGATATTTCGGTTGTACAAAATCAGCGAGTGTACGTTCTTCAATTACTGACTAAAATATCAGGTATTGAGCACCTGAAGTGCTGGAGATTGGTGGCATTCAGATCTGGTTCATAACCAACCAGTCAACCACTTTATCGTTGCCCTAATTGGTTCAGAATAAAAAAAAAAAAAAAAGAGATGTAGAAATGGAAAGCATAGAAAATATAGTAGATCAGTTGGAAATAAACGAATGAAATCTAACATGACGCAAAGTTCAAAACACAGTTGTTATTTGCATTTAGGAAGTGTTATTAAAAACTAAAAGTGTCAATGGCAGACTCCAATTTTATTTCCATAATAGTCCTAGTCATAAAGAACTTTCCCGCTAGTAACGACTGCAGTTGGTAACAAGTTTATTATTGGTCTAAAGTCCAGAACATCCATTTCTGTCGCAGCAAAAATAGAAGTGAATGCTCGTACTTCACTGCCAATATAGGTGGGATTTTGAATGTTTTCCTTACGCGATGAGATATTCTGATTCTAAGTAAAGTGCACCCGCTGTAACAAGCAACACTGGCATCGAGTGGCCGTTACGCACTTGCTTGATATCACCGCTGGAAAATTCTACCACTGGACAATTCTCAGCATTTCTACACCAGGAAGTGAACTGACAGTGAGCTAGCCGAGGCAGAACGATGGGCAGGGTCATTAGAAACTTGAATGTCGCAGCTAACTTTTTTTGCGTCGACTGCAACAACTTTATTACGTCAAGTCAAGGTATCATCTTCCGGTGTGGTATTCCATCCTAGTCATTAAATTCAGCACTGTCGTGGAGCAAGCTGGTCAACCGCAATAGATTGAACAAACCAATTATTAAACACGAAATGAAAAATACATCACGCAGCCAATTTGGCTTACAGTGACAGGTGAAGATTCAAGCAAACAAGGATAACTACAAATTATCACGAGCAAGACAGTGGTCCTAATGTATTCTGAGAGTACAGGATGATTTGTACTCCTGTATCAGCGCTGTCCATCACAAAAAATTTTTTGCTGCATTAAATATCACCTGTAATTGCGCTTGCTATTTTTTAGGGAACACCAGCATCAGTTAAAAAGAAGTGGTAGAAAAAGAAAACAATGAACAACATTAGCTATAGACGTATCTTTGCATGTACTGTATGCGCAGCCATTACAGGGACAATCCAATTACTGGAAGATGCTTACCTCCTGAGCGGCGGTCTTCTTCATCACGTGAAGTACAGAGTAGAGGGTAGTGTTGCTTTTGGCGTAGTACCAGAAATCCAACTTGCATTCCTTGTACGAGCTGCTGAATGTGCCACTCTGTAGGACCGCCAGCGCCGAATTGCTACTCTGCCATCATATACATGAGTTTAAGGCAGTCAGATGTAACAAAAAAAAAAAAAAATGAACAGAGCTCATGAAAGCATTTATGAACCTCAATCCTGCCGTCTTATGTAAACTGTGGCAGACTGGTGCTTATTTACGCTGAAATATGTATATATACCGTAGAGGTGGACCGAATATATACATGGTTTCCAATATTCGCATTAGCAAGTAGACAAGCGAAGAGTTTGCGAATATCTAAGCATATCCACCGATAAAGTTCCTCTAAAGTGGGGAAGATGCACGCGAATATTTATCTTAATCTTTCTCAGTTAGCTAGGTCTTATTTTGCTTGTCCGCCAACTCGTGTTGCGAGTGTAAGTCTTTTTAGTGGTGCCGGCCTAGTATACGATGAAAAACGAAGAAACCTGACTGGTGAAGGAGCAAAAGAATTGTTATTTTTTAAGTTAAACCTGCCAATAATAGAATTTAACTATTAGATACTTGGTGTTTATACTTCTACTAGCAACAGCAATAATGGCTTGCATGCAATTTAATGAATCCAGTCAATCTACTAGTATATATTACTTTTTTCAAACTGCGGTGGCAGGGAAAAAGGTTGGTGGGATGCATGTTTGGAGGGTCCTTGTCCCACATCCTGGAAACATTGAAAATTTAATGGATTTTAATTAGTTATTCAATTTTCTATGGTAAGACTCTTACAATGAATTCGAACTTCGAACACTCCTCTCCAGAGTCCAGACTTTGGACTCTAGAACCTAAATAAAATGCCATACCACTTGAGAAATGAAACTTTTGAGTAAATATTCGCATTCACGGATATCGAAACAAAAAATTCTCATTCGCGAATGTTAAAAACAGATATTCGGTCCACCTCTAGTTTACGGTATAGGACGAATACACGCTCCACCATGATACCAAGAAGGGCAGTGGACATGGTGAGAAAATAGTTCAGAAGATATTTATTCGAAGGAAAGTTGTTCGACAATGTTTATTTTTGCATAAAGGTAAAGTCAACTTTCATTGCACCCTCAACTGGGAAACCCACACGCACTGGTTTGTGCTGCAGATATAGGCCCTCTGTCCCCAGAGGGGTGAGTGCGGCTGCAGTCGATGACAGGTCATAAAGTCAAGAACTGTGACGCCAATTTGACGGAAGGTTCAAAAGACCCGCGACCGACCCCCCCCCCCCTCATCTCTGAAGAAGGCAAATTTCACGACGGCGCATTGCATGCACGCCCACCACAGCCGAGTCACCACACCTAGATAGGCAAAGAGCTCGCGTAGCTGGGTTGGCCTCGAACCTGCAATACAAGGAGTTAGAGTTGCGAACTTAAGCATGCAGCTACCGTGGAGGCGTGCTTCATTTTATCTTTACCAAATATAATAGATTGCTTTGGTTTAGGTTAGATCAGGCTATGCTAGGTCAGTTTTTCTGATTTTTAAAAAGCTGCCAATTGCGCTCTGTTCTGTTGCTTCTTTTTATTACCTGACCTACTGTTCTCGTGTCGATTGAGCTAATGCAGGAACACTTCCGTGCATGGGTTCATCGTTGGTATCGACATCGTACGTTCATTTTAAAAACTCAATCATAAAGCTCGAAGAACAACTTGAAGTCAGCAGTTCTTTCCGTCTTCCGTATTTCTTAGTCAGAATTTGGAATAGACTCCCCTCCGACGTTGTTAGTGTGGAGTCCGTCAACGCGTTTAGAATCATCTAGACCAGTGTTGGCCAAAGTTCAGTTTTCTACGGACCCCCTGTGAAATCGCCCTGAAGCACACGGACCCCTCGCCGTTAAAATGGCATCAACTTTTATATTACGTACTGAATGAGTATTGTAGATGTCGATGGTGTCCGGGCTATTGCGTTTCAGTTAATACAGAACAGCAGAGGCATAACAACATACGCCTAACATATAACTGCTCATGTCACAGTCACGTGACATCCCAGCTCAGCCCATTATTCACATACAGCGAGTTTTTACCTTTAACTCTCTTGAATTTATTTAGACTCGCCCTAAATGACTATTTGCATAGGATGGTGGTTAGCATATGGTGTTCTCGCCGTTTTTGAAAGAGAAAAAGTTATGTTTTTGTGACCGAGCAAAAACATTAAGGGGTAACTATGTCACTGTTAAATTTTTCACTTTCACTGAATTGAAAAAAACATTATTCTAAGCTATTTAAGCGTATATACACGCAGAAAAGTATGTTCTTTACGATAAAAAACACCTGGTTTCTTATAAACCTAAAATATTTTGTAATTTTTATTATCTATGAGATAAAATCAATGTAATATCACCACAGAACTTCCAACGTCATGAACCAGGAGGGGATCCGTGCGTGAACCACAAGGGGTCCGTAGGTTCATATGTACCCAAAATCGAAAACACTGCTCTAGATGTACATTGGAAGAGATATCCTCCACAGCTAAGAACTGTCCTCCAGGAGTCGCAAACTCGTTACCGCCCAAACATCCGAGGCTGTTCTTTTTCTCTCTTCCGCTCCAGCTACACAGTTTGACATCTGTAAGCTCCGCATATCAGCGGCTATTGATCGTGCTTGCGTGCATTCATGATCTTCTCTATGGCTGAAATTCCCCTCCCTTTTTTCCTTCTTTTTACCTCAGTCTTCTATATCTAACTAACATAATGGCAATAGCTCATAGAGGGCCAGGGCGTAAGTTCCGGTGTCAATTTGAGAATGGGCTTATTGGTGGAAGCTTCGTTGCAGTCCTACGGAGACTAGAACTAGCATGTACTATAGTAATGGCAAGCTTGAGAGCAAACTTGTACTAAAATAATCGCAAGCTTCATTTTTAATTTCAGTATTTTTAAGTAAAATTACAAATTTGGAATAGTTGTTTTGTGGATGATTTCCATTCGAACTATTTTTCATTTGAAAAATTGTCGTAGAATCAGTGGTAATGGCTAAGCGCGCCTCAGATTTCAACTGTCTTTTAGAGAGGCTGAATATCGTTGTTTGAGGAGAGGACGCTCAAATATTATTGTTAGAGGACGCTCAAATATTATTGGTAGAGGACGCTCAAATATCATTGTTTGAGGAGAGGACGCTCAAATATCATTGTTTGAGGAGAGGACGCTCAAATATCATTGTTTGAGGAGAGGACGCTCAAATATTATTGGTAGAGGACGCTCAAATATCATTGTTTGAGGAGAGGACGCTCAAATATTGTTTGAGGAGAGGACGCTCAAATATCATTGCTTGAGGAGAGGACGCTCAAATATTGTTTGAGGAGAGGACGCTCAAATATTATTGCTAGAGGACGCTCAAATATCATTGTTTGAGGAGAGGACGCTCAAATATCATTGTTTGAGGAGAGGACGCTCAAATATCATTGCTTGAGGAGAGGACGCTCAAATATCATTGTTTGAGGAGAGGACACTCAAATATCATTGTTTGAGGAGAGGACGCTCAAATATTATTGTTAGAGGACGCTCAAATATCATTGCTTGAGGAGAGGACGCTCAAATATCATTGTTTGAAGAGAGGACGTTCAAACATCATTAGGTGAAAAACAACTAACCGGCAGCAGTACACATTTCGTGGTACATGCTGCAGGAAGAAAACCTTGATATCCATGCACGCTAAGCGCTTACAACATCAGGAGTGATGAAAATATCGAAAGTGCTTGCATTTCCGCGATGGTCTTTCTCAGGCCCCGGAGAAGGCGCAGGGAAGCCACCTCGCTGCCACCGAATGAGATGATCCGGCGTGTCAAACCAGCCGCACAGGTCACCCTCCGTCTCGAAGTCACAGCTCTTGGCTGAGAAATTAGAAGTTGAGTTAGCAGAGGACAGCACCGATGCACGAGCAAACCTTTCAAATAGATTTTACTGCATTTATTTTCAAACACCTTTGACAATCATAATTAGCTACTGATATTTTCTGAGAAGTGACGATGGAATATTAATGATCCGAAACGTTCATTCCAAATAAAGATTGCAGCCACGATGCTGTAGAATTTTTTTATCCAGAGAATTTCATTTCTAGTGGGTCGATCTATTTTAAGAACCAAAACTTGGAAGTGTATTAGTAATTATTCTTCTTCCTCTCACAGTTTCAGCGAGACACCCCCACCCGTCAGGTGGCGTGCATTTCACCACATGCACCTCACCTAAATAACTCCTGCTGACGTAGAAAGCAGCAATATTTTTTATTTATAGAATGAAAAATTGTGTTAGCCTTCGGGTAGCCTTACTTGGATCTTTCATGATTTGTTTAACATTCCTTTGTTTCATTTCCCCGAGACGAAGAGGGCAGAAGAAAAATTGGATGTGAGCACCCAGTGCCTCCCTCACAATATTCTCTGCAGTTTAGATTAGATAGGCGGCAGTAGACGAACCAAGAGGCCCATTCCCAAAGAGACACTGGAACATACGCCCCGGCACTCTATGAGCTATTGCCATGGTTCCCTTCTGTTCGGTACTTGTCGGTGCTCTTCGTTTCTGTGACGTGATCACTTCCCCTCCACCCCTCTGGGAGGTGCTACTCAGATTGTCTGGGTAGGAGTGATGACGGATGAAGGTTTGACTGCCTGTGTGGGAGGAGGAGGTCCTTGGCTAACATAATTTTTCATTCCCAAAAGAAAAAATGTAGCTACTTCCTACGTCAGTAGGAGTTATTTTTCCTTTATGTCATTTCAAAATTGTGTTATAGCCTCCGGATAGCCTTCGCGATTTCAGGCCCTGCCATCGTCCGAGGTAGCGTATGGGAAAGAGGAGCAGTCAATTGGAAGATGAAAGAAGAGAGAAAGAAATCCCTTCTATCCCGAGAGGGAAACGTCCCAAAAACAGAGATAAGAGGTCCTAAGGGTGTATATGTTGTGCGCGATCGATCGATCGGGCTTGCGCGATCGATCGATCCATCGTTCAAACGCCTAACCTAACCTTACCGAACCTAACCTAATCTAATCTAACCTAACCCCATCTCATCATTGACTAAAATTGACGGTGCCCGAAATTTTAAAATTCAAAAAAAAAAAAAAAAAAAAAAAACACGCCTTGCCTCCCCTAACCTACCCGATATACTCAGAAATAGGGGAAAAGTTGAAGAAAAGCATTGATTAGGTTAGGTTAGGCATTTGAACGATCGATCGATCGCGCACAACATATATAACACAGACTTGTCTGAAAAAAACAAAGCACGGTAGATACTAATACCTGCTTCTTTCCGCAACAGAGAAAGAGGACGTCAGGTGACGCGAACCATCTTGGTGGCTCCCTAGTCCAAGAGTGTGCAACAGAGCACCCATATGCTCGCGTGTCGTGACTGACGGGCGGGTGAGTGAGTATGAGGGGCCTTTGAGGGCCCCCTGGGTAATGGCTCTGGCAAGCTAGGGGAAGGAGCTGCGAGGCATGCCCCGGAGCTGGAAAGATGGTTGAGTGACTCTTGGTGGGATTGGCATGTTGCTACCCGCTGGAAGTGCCTGCTACCCAGTACAGGAAAGGGAAGTCCGGGGACGAGGGCTTGTCGTCTGTGGCCAGGGCTTGATCTGGGTGGTAGTTGAAAATACGGTCGCTCCCTTGCCGGAGGTACGGACGAGTAAGACAGTTTTGTGGGACGAAAGTTGTGGGGCTAATGGTTTCGATGCCCCTAAGGAAATCTTAGTTTGCTGGGTAGTGGAGGAACTGCTCTTTCGAGGGCGGGGTTGATCCTGCATGAGAGCGTGGGTCCAGGAGCTAGAAATGTGACCTGCAGCAACGTGTGAGAAGCTGCAATCTCCATCAGGATTGAGGGAAGGGATACGAGATACTTCATCGGGGAAATGAAACAAAGGAATGCTAAACAAATCGTGAATGATCTTAGAAAATCTACCCGGAGGCTAACATAATTTTGAAATGAAATAAAGGAAAAATATTAGCATTGGAACTGAAGTTGACCTTACAATCAGTACAGAATCCTGGTGGCTAGATACAACTACGCGATCAGACTTACTGCAGTCCCGTTCGTCAGCCCCGTCGGTACAGGCCACAGCGAAGTCACACTTCTGTACGGGACTGTAGCACTCGCCGGGGGTGTCGCACGGCAGCAGGTCGTACGGACACTGCACAGGTGCTGCGGTGGTGTGCTGCTCCCCGGGCAGCGTTTGGTCCGCGGACAGCTCGCAATCAACGTTGAAGGAAACGTCGTCTATGGCCATTGTGAAGTCGTTCACGTTATCGAGAGTACCTTCCAAGACTACCTGAAATCAATAAACATAATTGTTCTTATTAATACTATATAGTACAGTCCCACACTGTCATTGCACTATTTTCATGGTGAAATGCAGTGTTTATTTTTTCTCACTATTTAACTTTCATCAAATGTAGCACCTCTAGAAAAGAACGAAATCCTCGTTGCCTGCGATCATCTGTGTGGTGCTGTTTACAGAAATAACTTTTTCTCGTGGTTATTATTTTCAATAATTGAAGATTCCATTTCCGTCATCCAACAGAGGACGAGGGCCTGTAATATATCGATAAAACATGAAATCAATACACGAATACCAAATGAGTTAACTGAACTAGCTCCGCAATAGAGCTACCCAAGAATCACCCTCGCGTGAGAAGCAAAATAAGATATAATTGTTTCTACTAATATTAACATTACTGCTTGTTCACTTAAAGTAAGGTAAATGGAAAATGC
>LQNS02278157.1:5941976-5963396 GCA_001587735.2 Parhyale hawaiensis
CGCGTGAAACGTTCCCTGTCTGGCTTAAGGTGCTTCAGATATATCAGTGAAACCTTCACATCGTACCATGGCAATTCCCCGTCAACATCACAAACAACACCGAGATTCGATGTATGATATCTTATCCGACCAGCCTTTTTGCTGATAATAATTTCTGAAGCTGCCCTTGTCTAAGTGGCCGATGGATTATATTATAAGTTGCTCTGTCTAACTGGACCCGTGGAATTCCTTTGGTAGTAAACCACGGTACATGATTCCAAAGATTTATTCTTAGAAATTTCGGGCGTAAAAACAATTAAAAACACCTGGCCTGTGGCCGAGAGATAAGTCAACAGCCGTATCACAGATACGCCAGCTTCTCGAACTGAATAAAGCTCGAATTTCCTTCTATCTATTAATGATGAAGAGCGTGACACAAAAGGTAAGTAGGTACGTAGGTACAAGCGTATTAATATATAGATTATCAATTGCCTTTCTAACGAATACTCGTGCAAAGGAAGAAGCCCTAAGACGCCGCCTCAATTCTCACTTGATCACTAGTCCAGCAATGAGAAATATGGATTGTACTGCTGTTTTTCGTACCTAGAGCCCCATCTCTCGACATTGAAGACTGTTAGGTACTCCCGATTTGCGTTGCTATGGACTTTATTACAAGGATCTGCGTTCAGCCTACTGAATCTGTCCGCATTTAAGTCAGCTGTGAATGGGATTTTAAGTGATGCTTCATAGCAGCATTTGAAGGTTTTGGAGTTGTTTTGAGCTCCATCTCAGTTAATCTGGCCCTCGGCTCCCGAGTGCATGGTGTCATAAAAAAGGAGAATCCAAAAGTGACGCATATGAAAAATAACAATGCAGCTTTGTCTCATCGGAGTTCGGTTGATTTTACCTAATAAAAATTTTTCATCCGTTGGTGCCGGATATAAATACCAGCTACTGCTATCATTCATTGCGATTCACGATTCTTAATAACTTAACATGCGAGGCAAACCTGTGTTGCGAGTTTATGCTTAACCAACGGCAGTTGGAGTTATAGCTGACCTGCATTAGTTCTTACCTCGGGAGTATGAATGTGTGATCTACTGAAATTTATGACCACCCACGATCAAAGACTCAACAGCTAGAAGCTAAATATTTGTTTCTAGCCAGAAGAAACGCTCATTTAGTTTAGGACCGACCTGATATTTGTCGTCGCTCACGTCGTCAAAGAATATCTCCCTCCGGTACCACAGCGGGAAGGAGTCAGCATAGAAAACGTGCACCGAGTGAAGTTCTTCATTGTAACTCAGCCGCCTGGTATGGAAAGCACGAGGTGACCATAGAAAGCTCATAAAATATCATAACATGACTGAACAATTCTATTAGGTGGAAACATACTTGGTGTGACGAAAAGTGTGGTTCGATTTACGGTAATTGAGATAGCTAACAGGACTAAGTTGAATGGTTTTTCAGCTAACATATATGTGGTGTTATGTAAGAAAATGTATGCTTGTGACAAGCCAAGGGTGCCGGAATACGCACCGTCGCGCCATATGCAAACTTGGTGCCGTGTTAGACCTCGGCCCAAGGGAGCACTGCCTTTACATTTTGATTACTACCTACTTCATAAGTGTTTCCTATAAGAATCGTTACAAATTGCATAGTTTTGATTATTCTTGAGAGGCGTGTCAATAGGATGTAGGGGATAAATCTGTCTTTTTATGTAACATTTTTCAGATCGCTAGCCTGGCTGCCAGAAGGAGGTTCTAACCGCTCCGGACCTCAGGCAGGGCGCGCGGCGGTCGGCAGAATGGCGCAGCCTTCAGCCAGGAGGCGTCCAGGCTAACCAGCCATCATCTACATAGAAGCGTGAGCTGGTCTACCTCACCATGCCAACCTACAATATGGTCGCGACGAGGTGGGAGGTGTCCACGATGTCAAGTTCACTTACGGTGGGAAAAGGCATGTTCCGCAACCCTTGGCTTGTCACAAGCATTTTTTCTCACCTATCGCTCACTTGACACGGTATAGGATGAATTAATTTGATGCCCGAACGGGTATAACGGACAAGAACGCAACCAGAGATCAGATTGTAGGGGCAGAGGCTAGGGCGTATATTAAAGTCCAAAACTTTTAAGATCGTATGGAGTCCTAAATAATTTAGGCAATGCATTAATAACAGTCTCAGGTAAGAAGGAGAAGACGCCGGCTTGTGATGTACGCATTCCAAGCAGAGATAATGGCCAAGCCGTATCAATGAAATATTCTAATTGTTCCCCTGTGAGGGGGCAAGGCAGTTTAACAAATGCTGAGGCACATTCGAAGCGCCAGTGATATGAAAGATATGGGATACAAACATTAGAAAATTCTCATGCAAGAAACATATCAGCTAGATTTGCGGTTTGCGGTTACGTCAAACGGGGTTATAATTTGCTCCTGGCTCTCTCCTTGGTTGTTGACTGCGATCCAAACGAAGACACCATCATCGTGGCTCCACAAGCGCGAAAAGACGTGGACAACGTCACCTAGACTTTATCCGGAAATTCGCAAAGAACTCAAAGTAGTCAGTAGGTAGTGATGGGTACAGTTACAGACTAAGCTTTCTCTCGTAATATAATCCATGGGCTTCCGGCAGAGAGCTGGCAGGGGAGTACGGGGATTGCCATTAGAAATTCATATCTTGAAGCCAGGATTGGAGTTCAACATCGATGGGCACCCGGGTTATCTTTTTCTAAATACTGTGGAAGGACTCCGAAGGAGTAGGCACTCAGAGGAAACACCGTTCTTTCTGTTTAATTGGGAAAAGTAGGTTCCCTACGGTCTAGCTGGTGGTTGGTGGTTACTCTATTAAAGACACGAGGCATCATAGAGGAATGACTGTTTACCCATGGCAGTCAGATTCGTTTGACAAACTTCCGAATGTCCGCAGGTAAGAGACCGTGATTCTAAGGTGCCGACGAGGTCTTCACCGAAAGACTAGTAGTCTCTTTTTACAAAAGCTGATAGGGAAGATACATACCGCTGCAACAATGTCAAAGTGGGAGTCAGAACTGTCATATATGTATCGTAACTGCAATAAAATTAAAAGGGTTTCTTCTACAGACTCTGAATATTAACGGAGGTTTCACAGCGCGTTCTGCGAGGGTTCCATTAATCACATGGTGTCCAAGGAGAAAATATCAAGGTGGGACTAGAAGGGGTGGCACTTAACTGGAGGGATGCGCTGCCCTGCACCATTACCACGTATTAGTTGAGATTCAACCGACCCACGTCTGAGCGGTGGAATGAGGTATGTGCCTAGACAGGGCGCTAAACGCGTTGAGCTGAGGAAACGTCTTCTTCCCTACCAAGTCGCAAAAGGTTTTCTCATGAGTTAGCCCTGAAGATTATCCAGTTTGCGTGGTAGTGTAGCGTGACCGAAAAGTGTATTGCTTTTGGATAACGTCGCCTTGGTTAACTACTTGTGAGGCAGCACTCCTGGTTTCAACGGACGACCCGAGTATCAATAGGGAAGCTTTTGTGATGTCACACTTTTGGAAGAACGTTTGACCTTTGAGTATTGAATCATTGCAAATAACGTTACAATAATTTGAGGGAGGGCTAGGCTGTTGAAGTCGAACAACTCCAGGTAAAGTTTCAGTTTTGGGGCAACCTGGGCGTAAATTGAGCGAGTCTCCGTGCCAAAATAAGCTGAGGGGTTCTGATTTCAAGATTGATCTGCAGTACTCGACCTTAGAGTGTTTGTTACACACGTGGTCTATTGAGGCTCAAAGCCTTATGGCTGTTCTGTGCCTGGGTGAAAGACCAACCTAATAGGCAGTAGTGTTGAAGCCTTTAATATTCATGAAGTAATGAGAACGCTGTTTGACGTCTGGGCTGTTTCACTTTGATACATAATAAAAGACTTCTCCAAAATTATTTTTATTACGCAAAGTATTCGGCAAATGTCAATAAAAAAAAGGCTGGGGAAGTCCATGAATGTCTATCACAAGTTGATACTTGATATATATGTAAACCACAGTTACGCACTCTGAGGAAGTTTCTTGGAGACGTTGGATAGAGGGGAGCTCTGAATGTCACAGTTTCTGGCAAGGTTACAGCGTTGAACTGAGACCGTACCATTACTTCACGCACAGAGCCATGGAATCAAAAGGGCATAGAGCCATTTGTGCTCCTTGGTGCTCCCAACATGGAGAGCGTTGGGGAATGAGCGTCTACTAATTACTGATATGAGGTGCGCACCAGGGGCAGTTCAGAATCGTCACTGCTGATGAGATCAAGGTACCAACGGACTTCGGTCTTGTAGCGAACCCGTAGAAAACCCCACAAGCGGGGATAGAGTTACTATGCAAACTTAGAGTTATTTCTAAGTCGGTGCTCTGGGCTACTAAACAAACGAAACGTTAAGTTCGGTTTGTTGGCTACCTCTGAAGTACTGTTGCCAATATGTTACAAACTTCGAGATTGCATCTTCGGTACACGACTCTAGTGACTATTTTCGGTGAGCAGGGATCGACAGTTATATAAGGCCGCAGTTATTATCTGCTTGCAGTCTTGTGCGAGAGACCTAGCAGAGAAGAGCTGGCAAAAGCCATTTCCGAGGTGAACGGTCACCTTGGCATATTGAAATTCTTGTCCTCGTTCGGTTCTTTTTTTCTCTCTCTTTCTTTTGTTTTTTTTCTGAAGCTTTTTATTTCTGAAAGCTTTTTCTTGCTTTCTGGAAGTTTCTTTTTCTGCTGCCCTGAAAGTGGTGTATAGGGACTTACGCGCCATGATAAGTCCGCACCCTCGGCTCTCCGATATGTACTGAGCTTCAGTGGACCCAACTCAGAGTCCTTCCAAGACCCTTACAGATTTATTCTTTCATTTCTCCTGATTTTTTATATTTATTTTTTTCTCTTTTTCATTCTATACGAGACAAGGCTCTCCGGGATACCTAGTGTCGGATGTGGAGTCGGAGGAGGCAGGCACCAGAGCACCTGCTCCGCCGACTGTACAAGTTGGTACGGTGACAAGGAGCTTCAACAGAGAAGGAGGGAGCCCTGCGGCCCATTCACAGATTCGCCATCGAATCCACCAGATCTATTATGGCTGTGAGACGCATTCATGAATCTCATTGGTGGTAGTGACGGGGGAGCAGTGAGTTTCACGGGGAAGCAGTAGACAAACTGAGTTAATGATATGCGATTGGTGCATACGTGACTGGCTGCAACCATAGGCGACTCTTTACTGATATGTGATTGGTGCAAACGGCGACTGGCTACAGCCATAAGTGACTCTCGAGCTTCACGGATGAGGCTCCTGGCTCCCTCCTCTCTATATGCTGAAGCTCCTTGTATGATAGGAAAGCCAGCTCACGCATCTATACTGATGCCGGTTGGCTGGTCTGGACGCCTCATGGCTGATGGCTGGGTCACTCTACCGACCGCCGAGCAGCCTTGCTGAGCTCCGGAGCGGCTCGAACCCTCTTATAGCGACCTGGCAAGAGACCTGGAAAATTTTTCTAAAAGATGCATAGAGATTGATGCCCACTACATGCTATTGATACACTGCTCAAGAATAATTGTGTGAAGTAGTAGGCCTAATCAGAATGTAAAGGCAGTACGATCCCCTGGGCCAAAGTCTCAAGTCCTACACGGCGTGAAGTGAGCGACAGGCAGAGAAAATAAAGTAACATGAGAATATGAAAACGAGTACTGTAATAGGTAAGAGATGCTCTAGTGCAGGGCTAGTGAACATGGCCGCAACAACTTAGGAGATAGCTAAAGCTGAAAAACTCAGCAAATATAGAGCAACGGTGGAAAGCTTTGGGCAGTTTATCAGACTCCTGCAGCCACAACCTGTGCTGCACACCCTCTACAGCGGAATAAAATATTAAAATAATTAGGTATTATAATCCAAGTTTAAATCTTCCTATTCACGGCAATGGAGATCGAATGTAGGAACTAAACAAGGGGCTCGTGTATCAACCAAATATAATGAACTCATACGCAGAAAATCTCCGACGATGGGAACAGCAAGTCAAGAATGGATAGAAAATAACAAAACTCCGAAAAAACTACTGGTTAAACCAGGAAAAAATAAATAGTACAGTGAGTTAAGGATAAAATATAAATGTCCCACAGAAACAATAGACGCTAAAATGAGAAACACTAATGTAATCAACAACCATCAAGTGTTGCATATACAAGTACAATGCACTCACCTGTAAACAGTTAAATTGTTATTGGCAGTTAAGTAGAGCCAGAAGCGTAAATAACAGCGGTTGGCCTGCACCACAGCAGTGCGCAGGCGGCCGGTCGTTACTTCCTTGGTGTTACTTCCACCGCTGTTCCACAGCTGCAGGAAATATCCTGTGAATATCAAAACATAGTTTCAGTATATTATGTAGGAAGCATAACACCACATGCATTGTAGAGCTACAACAAAAAGGAAATCTGGCCTACGTGTAAATTGTAATACAACAGCAACGCAAAGGGTTTAAATTGAAGTTGATAATTATGTAGGTAACGCGGTTCATTTCAAAAATGGAAAACATATATTGTCGAACTATAAGGCTTGAATGCAGTGTTGATAATTCTTGTCTAAGTAAATCATTTACCTATTGTAAAGAAAAGCTCCAACGTAGCTTTTTTTTAATTTCAGTGTCAGACGCGCACACGCTAGCACAGGAGATCGATCCTGTCGGCCAGACAGGTAAATTCATTCGGTCGGCGTTTGCGGTATTCAGAGTATTACGCAGTGGTACACTGGTATTGACCTTTATCAGGAGTGGAGATTGTCTGCATGGAGGACGCAATTGTCTCATGAACCTTCCATCTTTGGCGCCGCAGCTCTGACAATTTGTGGTCGGCTGCAGCCGTACACTCCTCTACGACCAGTGGTCATCTGTCTGCAGCACGAATCACTGCATGTAGATTTCCTAGGTAGGGTGTGCCGTTTAAGTTTAGCTAATTTAAATTTTTATCAGCCATTGCTTGCTCAATGTCGTTGTGCTCCGATCTCCATTGGTTTGAAGACCTGCGCCCATACGGTCAAGTCTAATGTAAATTCTTAAGCCTTCTAGTCCTTCAATTATTTCAAATACAGAGCAGTCTCAGGAGCTATTGCCGCTACCCCTCACCTTCAGACGTCATCGTGGTATGGTCGGCTGAGGGCCGGTCGGACGCATCGTCGCCGTCAGCTCTCGCCACCGTCCAGTCAGCGCTGTCGTCCTCCTCCTGAGTGAGCGCGTCGCACATAAGGCCGCTCTCAAAGTCGCACCTGCACAGCAACTAGAACTGTTTTTAGATCTGTTTACAGTCATAAAAGGAATCTAGCGAAAGTTTACTATCATCTTCTCATGTATAAAAAATATTACTGTAAGAATGGCGTTTGTAAGATTAGTTCATTGTTATACAACACATGCAGACAATTATCTATTTTCTACGTAGTTTCAAAACCGTGGGTTGCCTTTAGGTCAAATATCGTGCCGCCGCAAAGTTATACGCTTGAGCCGACGTCGGTACACTACGTATTACCTCAGGGCAGACTGCGAACATATGTAAGACTTCTCATCAGAACCATCAGGACAGTCGGGGCTGAGGTCGCACACGGCAGAGGAAGCAATGCAGTCCCCGGTGTCACACTCGTACAGGCCGTCACTGGTACAGCTGCTGCCTGCAAAATCCAAGATTATAATCTAGATATAAAATTATTTTATATCCTTAGCTTAAAGCTTTCTACCTACATACAGCGGACACTGCGATCCTTGCGAGAAGAGAAAAGAAGGAGCTGGAAGCATATAGAGCGAGATGACAAATCCACTCTCAAAGGTGATCCCACACGAGACCAACATCCATGAGTGCTGTACGTCTAGAAAGAAATGGAAGAACAGAACAACACGTCATTAGTATGAGTACGAACATTGAGGAAACGTTTGAAACACGCGGCACTTTTATTGCGTATAGCCAAGAACTCCAAATATTGAGCAGTTATAGATAGATTAACTGTAGTTGACCGCTGGCCCACAAGATGGACGCTTTGAACAGGATTGTCCCTAAATGTAAACATAATTACGTTAAGGCAGTACAGAACTTAAACAACAAATACGTCGTGTGGCTAATAAAATATATACACTGATTTTGAGTTAATTGAGTGATTCGAGGAAAAATATTGGATTTTGAGGAATTCTTCGAATTTGCGTTAATTTTCTGATTTTGAGATTATCATTTGCTTTTGAAGTATGAATTCTTCACGAGTTACTCATTCGACTCGCAGTAATTACCAGTTTTAGAAGTAATAATATAATTCTGATATTACTTTTTATATTATTTGGGATGTATGTTTGATATTAACGTAATGTACCTCAGTAACAAATAAAGCCACTCCTTTGTCTTCAGCAGTTATGAAACATATAGGCTATTCAGTGATGTGATGTTTATCGTAATGATACGGATGGCAGAAATATTGTAATGGTGAATAAAGTTTACCATAGAGATTGGCAACCTTATTTTATTTGAGCTGGTCATTCAATTTTAAAGGAATTACCTAATTTCTGGATAATTAACTACTAGATTTGGAGCTAATGATTTCATTTGTACCTACGCTCCAAATTTGTACCTTTTGTACCTACGCCCACAATCGTCGACGACACATGTAGTTCTACTCCAAGGATTATGAGACTCCGCTTGGCGGAGCAAAGCTGTAGTGCATCATGGGAAATGGGCTTGTGACGTCACAAATCATAGTAAGTTTATCAGTTGTTATTTTACATTGTTTCTTTATCATTTCATTTATCGTACATGTCCTACAATCTTCATAGTTGCACGAAAATAAGTATCGAAGCATCTAGGAACTTTTTTTTTAGCTCTTTGGAGGATAAAATTGTTAAAGGACGTTTGGTACAAAGCTTGTAAAAGAGCAGATGAAATCAACCGGCAAATGCCCGCATGTATCAGAAGTACTTTTAGAGCCAAGTTTATCGTCTTTAAAATGCAAAGAATCAAGTGAGTTTTATCGAGAGTGATATGGCATTCTAAATTTGAATTTATATGAGAGAATACCGCAAAGTTATCGATTTGTTTTCGTTTTCTATCCATGATTTGCTATCCTCTAAAATTTCAAAACGGTGCAACAGAAATTGGCTCAGATGCGAGCGATTGATCGCCGAGATAGAGAAAATTTTAAACAAGATTTTGCAGCCAGTATACCCTGCCTAAAAAAATTAAGGGTAAAGAAAACATATTGATGCTGTTTTATGGTTCATGCTCGTAAAATTAACAACGAAACACCTTCGTACATGGGCTTCCCATTTCTATCGAAATACTTTATGTCCCTTGCTCTTTTCCCTGTGATATCGTTACGCTCGGAAACGGAGGCTTAAACTTTCTAACTATAACTAACTCTTTCATGGGACTCCTACCTGCTTACACATGGAAGCCAGGGAAGGGACCCTCCACCCTAGTATGTCTTTCTTCTGCTCATTGCATTTTTCGTCTGAGAATAACAATAAAGGACCAAAGAAACTATTTACTTTCCTTCCGGCGAAGTGATGTTAAAGCAAAAGTCTATATTTAATACGCAGAAGCCATACAAGTGCTCGGTAAAATTAGAAAAAAAAACATCAGCTGCTATACACTGCGTGTGTTACAGCACTATAACAGTAGGGTGGCGTCAGACTCGCGTTAACTAACTTGCAAAACTATTATCCTTTGGTAAATTATAAAATTGAAATGAAGTCGACATGAACTAATATAAAAGTTTGACGTTTCGGAGGCCTCCTCCCATTTTCAAAAAACTAATAAAACTAACCGTATTCCACATACCTAAACTGTCTAACAGAATGATGTTGTTGAAACTGGCGAAATGTTTAATCCATAATTAGGAGAGGCGAATATATATGTTTACAACGCGCACGCGATGGTACAGCTTAGGGCAACATTTTACCGAGACTCTCCGACCATGTACGTGCCTGTTATGCCGATGAGACACGCTAGTCAAAAGAACGAGTATCGTCATCTTTTCGTCCGAACGCAATGTTGAACTCTTGTAAAGACAGCTTTGAGATTGCCAAGAAATGTTGCAAAAATGTTTACCGTCAGTTCAGTCTACTCTGCAAGTGCTGGTAGTGGTAGTTACCTTTCGGACACATCATTATGTGTGGAGGAATCTACAACTCAAAATTCATTGCAAGTGTGTGCTATTTAAAGAGGCACATCAACACATTCGGATGAAAAGATGACGATACTCGTTGTTTTAACTCGCGTGTGGCATCGCCATTACAGAATAACAACCTAAATAATAATATTTTATCCTTCATAGAGCAAAAAAAGTTCGTAGATGCTTTCATATATATTTTCGTGCAACTATGAAGATTGTAGGACATGTAGGACACTCAGGAGGCCCAAATGAAGTGATAAAGAAACAATGCAACATAGCTACTGATAAACGTATTATGTTTTTGTGACGTCACAAGCCCATTTCCCAAGATGCACTACAGCTTGGCTCCGCTCCGTGGGTTAACATGTCAGTCTCATAATCCTTGGTGCTACTCCAACGGAACATGAAATTTCCATAATTACAAAGCTGTTAAAGTGGCTTGAGAGAGGTCACGTTCATACTATGTCCAAAGCCCGAGGAAAATTTCTAGCTGACATGAAAGATTGATATTCAATAATTATTTCGTACGTTAATTTCATCACACAAATGATAGTGGTAACGCTTCGCTGAAAAGCTATTACTAGGTACGATATGCCCGGTTTCACCACCGCACCCGAGTCGTACGAAGCGATCGAAGCTGTTAGACTCGGTTCATTATGTCGTATCAGGAGGCATATGAATGTTTTATCTCGGTATCCTGCCGGAAAGTTCCAGTGGGCTCAGTGCGCTACTACTACAAATGAAACTGGAGCGAAGCATCTCCAAGAGACGAAAAACGCATCGAGCAGCAGACAAAAGACGAAAAATGCAATGAGCAGAAGACAGAAATACTAGGGTGGAGGGTCCCTTCCCTGGCTTCCATGTGTAAGCAGGTAGGAGTCCCATGAAAGAGTTAGTTATAGTTAGAAAGTTTAAGCCTCCGTTTCCGAGCGTAACGATATCACAGGGGAAAGAGCAAGGGACATATAGTATGTCGATAGAAATGGGAAGCCCATGTACGAAGGTGTTTCGTTGCTAATTTTACGAGCATGAACCATAAAACAGCATCAATATATATTCTTTACCCTTAATTTTTTTTTTAGGCAGGGTATACTGGCTGCAAAAATGTATTATTACACCGCCGGCAACAGGACGTTTGCAAGTTCTATTGATACGATATAATTATATTTGTGAGTGCCACTGTTTACAATTGCTTACCTGTTTACTTTACAAGAACAGTGGTGGGGCGTGAACGTGAAAATTAGCTTGACTTCATTATTTAGGAATTGTGCTTCTGAACACTGTTCTGCTTTTGATCGAAAGAGTGACAACATAGGTAAGTTAAATGTTTGGGGTCCCGTTCGTAGATTTGTTTCATACAACTACTGGCCACAGCAGTCATCAGAGAAGAGAGTTTTACAATTATCCTATGGTGCACCCCAACTTCAAACCGATGTTAAAAGGATATGCCTATATTTCTAATTTAGCTTAGGTGACCACTTGAATTACCTCGACTAACACCCAAGCGGGCATACATGCACAACCTAGAGGAGGAAACTACCGCTCCCGATACAGGATCCCCACAAGTAGCAGTGTGCTTTTCACTCAAGTTTCACATACTTCTCAGCCCAATAGGCTCAGTGATGATATTGTAGGTGTCGGAAATTAAAATGCAGTCACTTTAATGGAGAGGTCATCCACTGTTGCCTAAAGATATACTAATAGGTATATGATTGATGAACTACAGAAAAATCCTTTTCCGTATTGGGCTTAGATGTAATCAAAGATGCAATTACTGACAAAGTACCTTCTGGTGGAGGAGACGGAGGCTCGCAGTTTTCGAACGACACATCATCGATGGCGATGTCACCGGAGAAGGATATGCCACGACGAACCTCTATAGCAAGTTTCTGTCTGTACAGTCGTCCAATGGGCACGTCTTGCTGAAAATAAATCACGACTACTTGTTACAAAATTGGCCTTTATTGTGTGCCACACAAAACGCATGCCACTATTTACCAAGACACTGGCAAGCAGTTCCTTATCTTGAACACGTAATCTACTAAAAAATATGATCGACAGAAGCAGAACAGTGGCTGACTTTGGCATAAGAATCAACACGGACATCTCACGTACCTAAAGCACACAGACTTAAGAGTCGCTAGAACAAACGGAGGTTAGATTCAGATTTCATGCGATCGCCCTGTCAAAGAGATCTAATGAGAAGATGAACAAAGCCGAAACCTAAATGAAGGGCGAGGCTGACGTGAAATCCTATCACTGTATCACCGTCATTTTTTTCACACACATTACAGTCTTATCTTGCCAATGTGCACAGTACTGCCTGTGTATATGAATACAACAGTCAACGGGGAAAAATCAAAGAAAGATCAGCGAAATTTTTTCTCGCTGTTAGAGAACAGCGAAATTTTCTCTAACAAGTGTTCAGCCATCACAAAAACAGCATCTCTGATGAGCGTTGGCATCACGCATTCAGGTAGCCAAGCAATGGGTTAAAACAAAATTCAGGAAGCTCCAGAAGAGTATCATGGCTACTGGAATACATACATAGTCTGTTGGTCGATAGCTTCGTTATTTGTTTGCTTGGTTGGTCCGTCTCTCTGTCACGATATTAACGATTAGAAAGGAGTAAATTCAGCGGCTAATCACAAAGGAAATAAGATGAAAGGAACTTACAGCTTAAAACCTCTCATTAACGGCATGTAAATATGCTGAGGACGCAGAATTTCATGAAGCGGCTGTACTGCTCTCTTAAGCTGAAAAAATGAAAAGCTTCCCTTCTACAAATCATCGGTCTCTCCCAATGCTGCTTCACGTGTACGCAAATACTGTAATATAGCAGATTCTATTAAGACCAAGTAAGAGGCAAGTTTTAGGTCAGAACAGTATTATTTGAAACGTTTATGGGCAACGTCGGTCCTAATCTGAGCAAGTGAGATCGCACACAGTTATCTTCCTTGAAATTCTTTGCTATTGGCGGTGTACAGGGCATATGCCATTGCTAGATACCTAAAAATTAAAGTACGCGATAAACAAAGCTGTTTAGTCCACAGTAAATAGTAACATTATTTAGTATTCTCATCCTACTAGTATGGGACTTAACTACAGCCATTTTTTTTTGCAATGGGAGAAAATATTGATTCACAATTCACTCTTGTTAGATGTTAACTCTTGAAAAGGAAATATAAAGCTGATAAGTGGGAAGACAATGTGGAACTCGTAGACAAACGATCATCAAAAAAGGAGCATGTAAAGTAGATCTGACAAGCTGGGGGTATGTTTGGTTGGACTAGCCTAGGTAAGCTTAAGTCAAGTTAGGTTAGAATCGGCTAGGCTAGATAATGGCGTGCAAGAGGAAAGACCCAAATTGCGGGGCCTCAAGTGCCATAGTGGAGGAGGCATCATTTGGAAAAGTGAACTTGAGAAACTTCCTTTGATTTATATGAATCATGTAAAATTGTTTTATGCTTGATCTGTGCTTTCGTTCATTAAATATGCCCTATCATCTATTCCTCCCTTATTTCTCATTCCTGGAGACACACAGTACAAAATTGGATGCGCGCATGAGCAGACCCCGGCACACCTCTACAGGTTGGGATATACGGCGCCGTTACATAGAGTCAGCGACACCGGCTTCAGTGCTCACTCCGCACAAACGACGAGAACCAAGCCCAAGAATATCAAATTCCCAACGAAGATACTCCGCATTATTCGTACAAAACAATATTGCTTTAGACGACGACTAGAAACAATGTCAACGATTAAGAATATAAAAATTGGGTATATTTTACAAGTGCACCAAACTCGCTTTCACTATTTTTGTAGACATAAATACGTAAAAGAAGGCATTTTGAGACTTTTTTCACGAATAACGTTTTCGTCGGAAATGCAAAGTTTTCGAGATATTTGACTTTGAAATTCCCATTGTTTTCCCATGATAGAAAATAGCCTCACCCGTAAAGTGTAATGGAAAAATTTTTGTAGGTTTTTTTTGGGTTAGGTTAGATAAAGTTAAGTTAGGTAAGGTTAGGTTCGGTAAGTTAGGTGAGGTAAGGTTAGGCAAGGTTAAGTTAGGTAAGGTTAAGTTAGGTAAGGTTAAGTTACGTAAGGTTATGTCAGTTTAGGTTCTTATGGGGTCGCACGTATTTTCTCCCATAGGAAAACAATAGAAACTTAAAAGTCTAATATCTCGAAAACTAAGCATTGCCGACGAAAACGTTATTCATGAAAAAAGCCTTAAAATGCCGTTCTATTCCGCATGAAACACACTGTTTAAGATAGGCAGCTCCAAAAGTGCCTTGTAAAGCGGATTTTCATGTATGTATAAAACAAAGTCAGGCTACATTTCCCTAATCTATATAACTAGAGAGCGCATACCTCCGCTAAACAAGGCAACGGTAACAAAAAGTTCAAATTTGTTCTGAAACCATGCTTTTCTTTGTATCAACGCCAAAATCTAATCATTTGTGTCTTTCGACAGTATTACTAGTTTCTGTAATTTTTTGAAGATCCGTTAATAACTTTTGAAGTTATGCAAACTAATATTATGACAAGCATAAGTCAAAACACCCGGACCAACCGATTATCACAAAAATTTGACCATTTATATCCTTTAGCATTACTAACAAATCCAGTAAATTTCATAAAGATCCTTCCCTAACTTTTTGAGTTACAGTGTTAAAAAGCATAAAATCAAACGCAGCGCCAAACGAACAAACAGATCATCACAAAATTTGATCATTTACTCTTCATAATATATCTGTTGTGCGCGATCGATCGCGCTGCGCAAACGATCGATCGTTCAAACGCCAAATCTAACCTAACCCCATCTCACCATTGACTAAATTTGACAGTGCCCGAAATTTTAAAATGAAAAAAAAAAAAAAAACAGGCCTTGCCTCCCCCTAACCTACCCGATATACTCAGAAATAGCGGGAAAGTTGAAGAAAAACATTGATTAGGTTAGGTTAGGCGTTTGAACGATCGATCGACCGCGCACAACATATCTAACAACTCACGAAAATTTCATGAAAATCCGTCCATACCTTTGTGAGTTATTGCACCCAGAAAAAATAGGCAGGCAAAAGGATGGACGGATTTTCACCAAAAGCAATCATCTGTTATTGTTAACATACATAACAATCCCTGAAAATTTCATAAAGATCCGTTCAGAACTCTTTTAGTTTTTTTGGTGACAAACAAAGAGTCAGACAAACACGACAAAAACAAAAGCTGTCTGTCCGAAGCCTTCCCAAAACCATATCCAGGATACGAACTCGGAAAGAGTTTATTACTTAGTAGGCTACAGACATGGGCACGGGCCTTTGTGAACTTGGTGGCCTTTGAGCACTTGGTGGGCTTTGTGGACATAGTGGAGTAGGTGAATTTTATAGAATTGCGAACTTTAACGATGGAATTGTAAGATGTTTTCAAATATATATCTTTTTTATGACTTATACAACAAATAGGTCGCTTTTGGTGGTCTAGATTCACCATAATAGTAGAGTTCCCGCGCTGTCAAAAATGACAGCGTAAAATTTGTGATAAACCGTCATCGTTGATCATGATTTTCTTATTAACTTCCTTGGGTAGGACACAATGCAACTGCGAACTTAAAGTTTTTAAGCCCGCAGTCAATATTGCTCTAAATAAATACGGAGCACTGTCATATACTCGAGGGTGTCATATAACTCAAAAGATTTTTCGTCAAGAGAAAACGTGTTCTATTGAAAGACAAACCCAAAATGGAGAATATAATTTGCTGCCAAGCAATCATCGTGGTCTTTCCGCGCGTGCTAACCGCTGAAGAATATCTTACCAGTTGCGTCGATAATTGTGCAATCAATAAGAGTATTAGTGTATACTAATGGCAGCTGAAGTTTGGATGAAAGAAACCCCAGAAGAGGCATACATCACTATGCAAGAGAATGTTTAGAGAAGCTGGATGTATCTGCAGTGAGTGGACTGCAGAATCAGTACTATATAATAATTCACGTCGTGTTTTTATTTATTTATATCTATATTTATATCTATCTTGTCACGCTCTATGGGAGTAAGATAGGAGAAAATTCAGATTTCAAAATGTAAAAAAAGTGGGGTACCTTGCAATCTTTTTCTTCGGCGAAAAAAAAGTTGGGTACCTTGCAATCTTTTTCTTCAGTATTAGATAGGGGAAAAATAGAACTAATAAGATAGGAGGAAGTTCAGATTTCAAAACGCGAAAAAAAATTGGGTACCTTGGAATCTTTTTCTTCAGTATTAGATATGGGAAAAATGAGGAAGCCCAAAAGACGGCTGCAGTTTTGGTGAAGTGTTAATTTTTTGCCGTCATTTATAATGACGGCACGGGCCACTAGTCAGATATACTGTACGAGACCAGAATCAGATATACTGTACGAGTGCCATCATCTGCAGCCTGGAATATATTCTAATATTCTACCTATCAGTTTTCAAAGAAGCTTGGCAGAATGACCAGAGTCTTCAACCTGGCCTAATTTTCGCCTATCCCTTTTGTTAAAACGTTGCATAAATAAATGGATAATGGTGAGCAAATAAATACACACTGAAACCAAGAAGGTCTGAGCTAATTTATTTCCATCTATTTTGTTAAGAGCGTGACACGAAACATAAATATATAATTAATATAATAAAACGCTTCGTGTATTTATTCATTTCGTAAGCGCTCCTGAAGATATGGGCGAAAAATAGGCCAGGCTGCACATTTTGTAATTATGTTACGTTTTCATAGAGATCGGTCAAGGAGATCGATGACCAGGTTGCAGGAGATGTCGAAATTGGGATCCTTACCCTTTTATCTGAATGCACTTCTTGCTTGAAACACTTGAAATCGGATCAATAGGTATGCAGCGTCAGGAATGCGATTTTATAATTTTTTTCCCTCAGGTCATGACGCATAAATTTGGCAGATGATCAACGGAGCGCTCACGAGATGAGGATTCTTCACGGGCAGTAGACAAACATTTCTTCTAGCTTATGGTCTTCCTCTGGCGGAGCACATTTCGCTTCATATGCCAAAATTTCAGCACTTCGGTGAAGCAGATCCAGTATTTGAATGCGCCAGACAGTATCTTGGCTACGGTGTAAGCTGACTGCAGTTGCATTTAAATTTATACAGTGTTTTACTCAAGATTTTACTTCTGACTCTCACTATTGAAGACGCACGCATAGGATCAACGAGACTAGGTACTACAGACTCAAGAACGAAGACGTGGTACCAATGGGGAGAGATGAATCGTCAACGCGATACAGTCAAGAGAAACTTGAAGCAAAAAGGTTGCAGAAGCAAATAATAGCAGCTGATAAGCGTGAGTGAGAAAATGTGGAAACGGCAAGTCAGAGAAGAGAGGACCTAAGGTTGAGAGCACGACAAAGGATCAATGAAGAAGATGAAGAAATAGAAGATTCTGCACCGGCCTATGTTAGCAAAAACATCGATTCATGCGTGATTTCTTCAAGCACGGGTCCAGTAGTATACAAATAAACATATAAACGTACGACAGTCATTCTTAGTATTAGATAAAATAGACTGAGTATTCTGAGCTCCTGTCTCCACAACAACAAGGTGTCTATTTGATTGTCTATTTCCTATTTTGGCACTTTTTAGCACCCCTTGAGAGAAAAGTTTTGCACATTTCTTATTTCAATTTATGAGATATGTACACAATACAAAGCTTTTTAAGGCCAAGAACATTTATGCCAAGTGCTACTAAGTCCTACCATCCCAAATAGGTAACTATAATTAGATACATAGCTACATATTTTTCTTTCTCAATTTAAATCGATGGCGTTAAAGCAGTTATTCTAAATGAACGAGTGCAGAAATGACTACAAATGACACATGACGAAAGCAAAATGTATTTTTTAAAGCACTTTTCACTTGATTTTAGCACTTTTTAGCACCTTGCCCATTTTAGAACTTTTAGCATTTTTAACACTCTGTATACACCTTGAACAAAGACAATCTAACAGAGAAAGCAAATAGTGGTAGTATTCTAATGGTTTAAGCTGGACAAATAGTATGTCGACGAGGAGGGTGCTCATACACAGGATCAAAGCGCATAAGAAGAACAACTCAGGAGAGAAGAGGAAGAATAGGAAAAGCATCGGTAGGAGTATCAAGTGGAAAGCGGAAAATAGGCATGATGAAAAGGCGTATCAAGCTAACGCAAAGAGAAGCACAGTCCTCCTAGGCGTTGCTTCCCGTAACCCAAGACGGACGAACCCAACTTACCCAACCCTACGGCCCATCCTATGCTCTTCGAGGAGCCATTACCCCACAGAATTTTCGGCCGCTACAGAAGCTGTGTCGCGACCTTGGCTTCTGTGGCGGTTAAAGAAATCTGGTAGGGTGCGTAACTTTGGCTCGAGTTTGGCACGCTAAAGCTAAGGTAAGGCAGTTAGATTAGTGAAAATATACGTGACAAGGTGATGAGGAGCGAAACATTTATAACAGTGGATTGTTCACAAACTAGCGCGCCAAATGAAAACGTGCCAAGTAGGCCGGCACCTAACAACTGCGTCCCAAAGAACGCATCCCTATTTCACAAAGAAGAATTAGTAAAGAGAAAATTCATTATGCAATGGAGGCATAAAATACAAGTGATGCACAAAATACCAAAACAAGAAAAAAAAGTACAGCAAATGTTGTTAATCCAAACAGCAAACAAAAGGCAGGATCGAAAAAATATTTGGCAGATTCTTAGTAGAGCAGACAATCTTTTTCGGAAAAAAATGTTCGAATGTATGGTGACATTAAGAGAGCGCGCCTTGGTACTTGTACAAGCAGAGGCTACAGCTACGATCGTGGGCAGATACGGCGACATCCAAGAAAAAGCACGCAGTGGGCAAACTTTTGAGGCTATGAAACTGAGCGAAACTAGAAGAGGAAGTATCCTATTTTTCAAAAATTTCAATAATACAGGAAAACACATAGGGAACTAATACACTCTTAGAGTGTAAAGCTCCGCCAAGAGAGGTAACGAAAAATTCAAATTGGTTCTTAAGCTATTATTTTCTCTTTATTAGCACTAAAAACCTGGTCATTCGTGCCCTTTTTGACAGTAATAACAGCTCTCGTAATTTTCTTGAGCATCTGTCAGTCACTTTTCGAGTTTTATTCTGACAATCAATTTGACATATATGCACTACTGAACCCACAAACGGACCAACTGATCATCACTAAAATTTGATCATTCAAGTCCTAGTATTTATAAGAATTTCCGAAAATTTCATAATGATCTGTTCATAACTTTTTGAGTTACATATAAAAAATACAAAATTAAAGAGACGGACAAATAGGTCATCACAAAAATTTGGCCATTTACTGGATAATCACCAAAACTTAACTAGAGCACTATGAGAGCGTAAACCTCCGCCAAGCAAGGCAACGGCAACGGAAAATTCAAATTGGCTCTGCAACCATGATTCTCTTCGTATCAACTCCAAAATCTAATCATTTGTGCCTGTTGATAGAATCAACACTTTCTGCAATTTTTTAAAGATCCTCTCATAACTTTTTGAGTTATGATCCTAACAAATATTAAGGCAAACATAAGTCAAACATACAAACGAACCAACCGATCTGCACCAAAATTTAATCATTCATATCTTTAATCATTACTAACAACTCCTGTAAATTTCATAAAGATCCATTCATAACTTTTCGAGTTATTACACTAACCAACACAGAATCAAACACAGCAACAAACGAACAAACAGATCATAACAAAAATCTGATCATTTACTCTTCGTAATAAACCTAATAACTCATGAAAATTTCATGAAAATCCGTCATACCTTTTTGAGTTAAGGCGTTGACAAAAATGAGGCAGAGAAACAAACAAACGGATGAACGGATCTTCACCAAAAGTTAATTTTCTGTTCCCCCTAATACACTTAGCAATCCCTGTAAATTCTATCCAAATCCGTCCATAACTTCTTGAGTTATCTTGATGACAGACAGACTGACCGACAGAATAACAGGCAGACAGACAAACCCGACGAAAACATACCCTCCTTTGCGGAGGTAATCATCGGTTCCTTCTAACAAGCCTAACAGTCCCTGTAAAATTCGTAGAAATCCGTCGGTTCATTCCCAGTTATATATAGATATTGGTGACAGACAAACATGCAAATTCGACAAAAAACATAACCTCCTTGCCGCAGGTAACTAATATATGAAAATTATTTAACGATATCCAGCAATTTAAGAAGGTGTATGTTACTATGTGTTACCGTATAAATCGAATAATTGACACACCTTACGCGTCAAAGAAGCACGCGGGGCTACGCTTGCCAAAGGCCGCTATTTACCAAACATGAAGACATTTCAAGAAAACTAGAGCCAATTTTACATTGTTCTAGCAAGTGCAAGTCTATATAGATTGCCAAGGATTTGTGAAGACACAAACAAGAAATCGCCCTGCAGAACATTTAACATTAATTCACTATAGACGAGGACATGGCATAATGGGAGAGTCCCAGACAGATTACGACACCATGAATGGTTTTGAGCCATCGTAATAGAATATATCACAAAACAAGGAGCAGATGCAGTGCTAATGAAGCTTTAAATTGTTGTATGTATATCTGTCTATCTATATTTATTATACTAAAAGTCTGTGAACCGGTCTTGCTTGTATCTTGTGGCTTGCTTGTTTATTTGTGATCTTGTGATCTTGTTTGACACAGGTTCTTCACTTTTAGATAGGGAATAAATTCGATGGTTCTGGGTCCTATGGGGGGGGGGGAGGTATGGCCTATCCGGGGGCATGGATTAGCTCTTTAATTCGATTGTATCTGTGATACACACGTGGAACCTGCCCCTTGGTTGCAAGAACGAGCACGATAATTTAAAAGTTGCTCTGGAAAATACGACTGGGATACGTAACATATACCTAAATCGAATTTGCTTTCAGACTGCGTGTTGAATATTCGTTAGACAAGCATAGAATCTGTTGACAGTGAGCCGTATGGGCAGCTCCTTGAGGAGCAGGAGAGGACGGCTGAATAGCGTGTGGTTTACGGCCAGCTAAATAAATAAGCACAGACGATCGTGACCATTATTATTATATCCAAAAGTTTAAGTCTCCGTTTCCACAACAAAGGCGATGTCACAGAGGAAGAATGAAGAGAAACGTAGTGTGATAATAGACACGTGGAACCCATGCACGAGGGTGTTCCCACACAGGATCAACGCGCATGGGAACAGCAAGTTGGGAAAGAAGAACAGATGGAAGAAAGATCAGTATGAGTTACAGGTGAGCAGGAAGCAAAATGGGCACG
>LQNS02278157.1:5963650-5978623 GCA_001587735.2 Parhyale hawaiensis
GGCATGGATTAGCTCTTTAATTCGATTGTATCTGTGATACGCACGTGGAACCTGCCCCTTGGTTGCAAGAACGGGCACGATAATTTAGAAGTTGCTCTGGAAAATACAACTGGAATACCTAACATATAAATCGAATTTGCTTTCAGACTGCATGTTGAATATTCGTTAGACAAGCATAGAATCTGTTTGCAGTTAGCCGTATGGGCAGCTCCTTGACGGGCAGGAGAGGACGGCCGAATAGCGTGTGGTTTATGACCAGCTAAATAAATAAGCACAGACGATCGTGACTATTATTATTATTATATGTATTCAGAAATTTAGGTCTCCGTTTCCACAACAAAGGCGATGTCATAGAGGAAGAATGAAAGAATGAAGGGACACGTAGTGTGATAATAGACACGTGAAACTCATGCACGAGGGTGTTCCCACACAGGATCAACGCGCATGGGAACAGCAAGTCGGGAAAGAAGAAGAAGAAGAACAGATGGAAGAAAGATCAGTATGAGTTACAGGTGATAAAGAAGCAAAATGGGAACGAAAGACAGACAAGAGTGTCGTGATGACAACCCAACGGGTCACGGGTCGTCTAGTATTATACTAAAAGTCTGTGAGCCTCTCTTGCCTGTTTATTTAGTTGTGTCTTGTTTACTTGTGATCTTGTTTGACACATCTTCTTCACTTTTAGATAGGGAAGAAATTCCATGGTCCTCTGGGGGGGGGGGGGTATGGCCTATCCTGGGGCCGTTACATATAACAATTTGACTTTGCTTACAACCTGGATGTTGAATATTCGTTAGAGAAGCAAAGAATCTGATGATAATGAACTGAACGGGCCGCTCCTTGATGGACAGAAGAGGAGGGCCGAATAGCGAGTGGTCTATGCCCAGCTAAATAACACCTGCTTTTATTGCCAAAGTGAAAACGATCGTGATGGCGACCGAACGGGTCACTGGTCGTCTAGTATATATTATTCTGAAACAGCTTATTCGCTGGATTCGACATTTCAAATTGAGAGACATGAATAGACATGTAATATGCCGATTTCAGAATTATTCATATTCTCTTGGAATTGAGCATTTGTGATGGTGGAAGTACACGAACGCAAAACTTGCTCAGTTAATCAACTTTTTCACTTTGGCTACAGCATACAGATTTTGAATGTTACTCTAATACTATGCGTCACTGCAGCTTTGACCTACCTCAAAATAGGAGGGTTATTTATAGACTTGAAGCTTGACCGTTGCCGCTCATAATAACATCTACTCTTAAAAGCGAATCGCACCGGTAGTTGGAGAGCTTCGTGCAAACCAAAGCCTTGTTCGCAACAACGCAATCGGTTGTGGAATGGGTGGAAGAACAACTTTAGCGTAAGTGTACAGTCGCCAATACCTACGAACTTATATGACCGCAGCGTAGAGCATTTGGTACCCAAGTCGCTATATTTAAACTTTGCATATGCAGTCAGTACGCTGAGTCATAATTGAGTGGCGTTGGGTAAAGTGGAAAAAAGGTTGGATCTTTGTTTAACGATTGAACTGCAGTTTAAAAACCTTGTAATATGATAGGTACTATGGATGAAACTAAAGCCAATACTTCGTTGTTAGTTTCATTTGTTTTGAATCGAGCAGTGCTAGACGCTGAGGGTGGCATTTAGAAAGCTAAAATGACTTGTGCAGTAACACCCATGGTTAAATCTACTGTGTGTCTGCACAAATCTGATTATCCCTCTATTCGATAACGTCAAACGGTACTGGTTCAGCAATGACACTGTACGATATTTAATACCAACTCTTCATAGTTGCTAGCTTGTAATCCTGTTACTGTGATGAAGACAACCTCGCATGAATGGAAGAAATCATTGAATTTCTTACCCAGAGCCAAGTCTTTTCAGAAGCCAGATCATCGACTATCAGATCAGTCTCTTCGTTGTCTTCATTGATGAGGAGCAGCCGCAGCGACGCGTCGAACGTCCCAACGTACCACAGATAGTACGTGAAGCGGCAGCTGGTGCCCGTCTCGCCTGCGGTTGTCCAGCACATGTCGACAAACAACGTTACTGTTTTATTAGCAACTCGTGTTAAACAAGATCAGTTTATTTTTTGCCAGTCAATTAAAAAAATGCGATATTCAGTGACAAATATAACTTGAAGAAGCGGAAGCTGCAGTAATCTCCGTGACTAGACATACAATAACAAGAGATATTTTGAGAAAAGTTGAAATTTTCTGAAAAATTCACTGAAGTATCTTAAGCTAGGAAGTTAGGGACAGAGACAACTGGAGGAAACCGTGCTCACAAGAATATATAAGAGATGAAATGAAACGTTTTTTTGGCTGATGCAATGAGCCTATTTTTTTGTTTGTTAATTTCTTGAGCGGTCGACTGAAAGCAGAACAGTAGAGGCAGCGATAGGTCATAAAATAAAGTTTTTAGTACACATACTGCGGTGCAGAAAACTAGGTGCAAAGTGAGCTATTTCATAGTAAATTAAAATAATTCAGTGCGCCATTACTACAGTGAAGTAAACTGTGAGATTTCCTCTTTTATTTGTTCAATTATGTATTTAGCTACTTCTTGTAGTATATATAGATTGAGAGACTCACTGCTTACAAAATTCCATTGTCCACACATTTGGAAGATCATTTTGACCTTTTGCGAATCCAGAATACTGTTTATATTCCCAGTAAGGAAGAGACAATCGTAAGACTAAATGTGTAGAACGAGTATTAATCTCGAGACACTTGGCGAGTTTAAGATCCGTAATGTTCAAAATGTACAAACTTGATAGTAAAATCAAGAACTATTGTTCCTAGAGTCCTAGACTACACAGGTTGACGTTTCTGCTAAACTATACCTGCAAATTATTGCAAGAAAATTAGGATTTTTTCTAGAGAACAACTTCCAATGCTTTAACTAGTCTAACAGAACCTATTCTATCCTTGTATCAATCTTACAGGTAAGATTTCACTGAGGATCAAACGTTAACATTCGTCATTCGCTGGCGCTAATGACGCCTCATACCGTACCTATCAGATACATTAGAAGTTCAAAGACGAGGTCACACAATAGTATATGAACGAGGTTGGTCAGTTGACCATCCGAATGTTTTGTTGAACCTTCGTAAACCCGATTGTCCGTCTACTATAAACTTACTAAAAATTCAACTCTTTTTTCAGTTTGCTCAGCAAGTGTCGCTGGTAAAGTTCCAATTCAGGAATTAAACTCAGAGAGCTTTCCGTTTTTAGCGTAGTATTCGGATAAGGAGCTAAAGAAGTTAGTTTATTCCGGTCTAATGTGAAACTGCTTAGAGACAGGTACTGCTACTTCTTTTAGAGGTCATTATTCAGGAAAGATCCTAATTCCGTAACCGCCCATGAACACTTAGAGAAAATTGCAAAAGTAACACACTGTATCATTTGCGGTACCAATAAAATGATGCGCGATCAGTCTGGTGGAGGCCTCATAGGCGCCGAACGTAGAGTTGACGTAGGCATAGTAGCCGTTGGCAGTCTCGAGCGTGTGGTCCTTGTCGGGCTTACCGGTGTGTGGACTGTCCTTGCCGCGGCTCAGCTCCCAGCTGTCAGGGGCACACAGGCAGCATCAGTGGTGCATCGAAGTGAGACACTACATCTATGTCGAAGAGTGCGGCAAGCAAACTGCCCAAAACCAGTGGAAACATCAAGGGGCTCTCGATTTACTGCCGAGGCACTGCCATCCATTATATGGAATGTAGAGACATACCGGGGTAACCTACTGCTATACTGTATTATTAGGCCAATGACTCATTGCCATCCCTCGACATGGCACTGCAGTCTTATGCTGCTTTTTTGCGGTGTTTAAGGCACGTTCTTCAACTCTCCATGTCGGGCAAAGCAAATATCTGAGCTAGTATTGTTTTCTTTAATAGTATTAGCATATTCCTATGTTAGTTAAGTTACTTTAGCTACAGCATTCACTTTTATTCGAAAACTGGAAGAAACAAGGGACATGCAGTATGGCAAATGCAGCAGGGAACCCATGCATGGGAAGAGCAACAAAAAGATAACAGGGTAATAATTTTTTTTCCTACTGCTGCAAATTTGGGAGCCGCTCGTAAGTCGCCATTGGACACTGATTTTGGGCACGCTAGTGGAATTTCGGTAGCACGTCAGTTTTTCTTTTTAGATATTCGTAAATACTTGACATTCTCATGATAATGGCATGCGATACATCTGAAAATTTTCCCTGAGTTCGCCCTGCAGGAATAGCACTGATGAGGTACAAGAAACAATACGTGATTACTTTAAAATGGGACGTTATTGACAAAAACGATTTTCAGATTTGGAATCAAAAAGTGAAACTGATAAAAGTACAGTAGAACGAATTCCAGCAACATACTGCTTCTCCCCCAGTGTAATAAGTATGGGTTCAGAAACGAATGAGGAAAGTGGACAAGAGAGCAATCCCGTCGCGAAGGCTCAACTAGGGCTCAATTCACCCATCGGGATCCCTACTTAGCGCGGCTCCCCATACAACAGGATCGGTAAACTTAACTAGCGTAACCTTATGACCCACTATATATCCCTCGGTAATGTGTGTTACAAACTAATTAGAACAAGCAAACTTATACCAAGCTGAGAAGCAGAGAGCTTTATCTTATCAACCCCTCATTGTCTCCTGTGGTCATTGCAAATAGGGCTGTTGTTCCGATAGGTGAATTTAATGAATTTGATGCCGGCACGAAAGGGTTCTAAAGTAGTAGTATAAGTTTTTACTAGCGCTTCAGTGGCACACTGCCTATATCGCGCCGAACTATTCCTGTGTTTAACCACAGGCTCGTGCGCCAACTAGGGCGCGTTTTAAATTGCCAATGATTTTTGTCTCGGCTTTTCTGCCGGTAGGTCTCAGAGTTGTCAGTGCGCTACTGACAGGAATAATGCGCAAGCTGAGCATCTCCAACCCCCGGGCGCGGCTGAACGCTTTCGCTGGGCTACGCCGCACAGGGGAGGTAAACGAAATACAAGAAGGCAGAAGTCTAGCGGGACTAGGCCAGCCACCTCGATCGGCAGCCCACCTCCCGATACAGAAGGGGAAGTATTGAGAGCATACCTAACTTTACAAAACTAATCTTATCAGCAGGAACTGCGGCCAGTTGCTACATCTCTTGCGGAGAAGGCACTGGGGAACCTTGGGGTTGTGAGGCCCAAATATATTGTGGCAGGGATGGTAGGGTTCTAACAGAATATGTCGTTGAACACTTTGTAGTGTCAAACTCTCGGCACGGTACACACACCTGATGTGCAGTGAAATTTTACAATGTATAGATTAGAATGGCTTGTCATCACGCTACCCGATCATATGCGGGAAGCCAAAGAAAGATATTTCATTATTACCTCTGCCAAGGAGATTATGTTTTCGTCGCGTTTGTCTGTCTGTCTGTCGGCCTGTCTGTTATTCTGTCTGACTGTCACCAAGATAACTCAAAAAACTATGGACGAATTTTGACAAAATTTACAGGGATTGTTTGCCGGCATGTTAGGAGGAAAAAACGATTAACTTCGGGAGTAGATCCGTCTATCCGTTTGTCTGTTTCATTTTTCTCAATGCTATGACTCAAAAAGTTATGGACGGATTTTTATGAAATTTAAATGAGTCAAACTTACGAACGGATCTTCAAGAAAATTACTGAAGCTTTCAACACTGTTGAAGGGCAGAAATGATTAGATTTTTTGTTAAAAAAAAAAGAAACTCATGGTCTCAGAGCCGATTACGAACGCCTCGCTTGGCGGAGGTATGCGTTCTCAGAGTGCTCGAGCTTCTATTGGTATATTCTATGCTGAGGAATAACAATGTGCAGAGCTTGAATGCATGTAACAGCGTATCAACTTAGAAAAAACTGGCTCATGCAGGCAACCTGGTATTGCACGGTAACGCATCGAAATGGGTCGACATGGCTGGGTTGCACTATAATAGCCTTCTGCTCCCTGCACGTAGTACAGTGTGTTCGTTTGCTATGGTGTTGCGGGCTCTTTGAACGAGACCTCAATGATCGCTTGAGAAACAACGGTCAAAAACTCAAGCATAAAGCTCGAAGAACGACCTTAAGTCAGCAGTTCTTTCCGTATCTCATAGTCAGTATTCGGAATAGACTCCTTTCCGATGTTAGTGCGTTGTCAGTCAACTCAACGCGTTTAAAAATCGTCTTGACATACATTGGGAGAGACGTCCTCCACAGCTAAGAACTCCTCGTCCAGCAGTCGTAAACTCTTAAACGGCAACTTCCGAGGCCACCTTAATCCGTCTTCTTCTCTCTCCCGCTCCTTAAACTACATAGTTTAATGTCTCGAAGCTCCGCATGTCAGCGGCTCTTGATCGTGGTTCCGTGCATTCATGATCGTCTCTTTGGCAGGGACTCTTCCCCCTTTTTTTTCTTTTTTCCAATACTCTGTATCCTACTAACATAATGGCAATAGCTCATAGAGGGCCGGGGCGTAAGTTCCGGTGTCGTTTTGGGAATGGGCCAATTGGTTCGTCAACCGCCGCCTATCTAATCTAATCTATTTTATAAGAAACAATCAAGCGCACAGCTTCTTGAGTAATATTTTGATGGAATTATAAAGAGATATGAGAAAGTTTACTGAAGCTAACGTTATAGACTGTGGTTTAGTAGACAGTCGTCTTGGCAAAGACGCAAGTATATATAACACTACGATATTTTGCGGAACAGCCTCAACACTTTGGTGCCTCAAGAAAACATCACTTTCGATCGCATGAATAGCACTATATCCATTGTCAACATATGCCTACAGTAGGCACTAACGGATTAAAGCAGGAAAACGTATTTTAGAAACAAGTACACTAGCATATGACATTGGCTAGCTAGTTAGACTTCTTAAATCAGTTTCGACTCATGACTCCAGTTAGTAGCAGCAGTAAAAGGATTGCTGACGTAACACTACTCAGTCGCATCGCGCCGGATTCTCAGAGATTTTTTTCTCGGCTTTTCTGCCTTAAGGACTCCAGCTTATTCAAACTCAGATGAATTCTATTTGTCACCGGGGGTTCCAAGTACTTCTTTGTTGAAGGCTTGCTCTGGATGGCCACAAGTACGATCATAAACTCCCAGGACTAGTGAAGTTCGTCGTAAAGATTTGGTTCTAGGGTAAAGGCCTGCTGAATCTGCATTTTTCAGTAATCGGCACTCCCTGCATAAATGTTGCCATAATAAGAAAATCCCCCACTGCTTGATCCGCTAGAAATCATAAAACAGTTGGTAGAAACTAGGACACGACTTGGAAAGTTTTCAACAGTTTTCCCGCCAAAACAGTGAAAACACAGAACCCTTGAAGCCAAGATATTGGCGCTTGGCTTAAATTGTGGAATAAGCATAGTGTCTGTCATTCACTAATAAGATTAGAAAATGTGTTAACATGGATTTATTAGTGTCTTAAAGTGTGTGGATTATTGAATTAGATGGTGATAGGCAAAATTGTATGATATAACATATTTATCTATGTTTTTTTAAATAATATTTGTGCCGAGCAATGGCTGCGAATTCATAGCATTTCTATGCATCGGTAGTGCTGATTAGTAGAATTAGATGAGCGAAATAATGGAATTGGAGAGCCGTTAATTAGGTAGAACCATGACAATGGATGCTGATAACTGTAAATTCAAAACATCATGCATTTTTTCTCGATTCTCCAAAAAAGTCAGAGTGACATGCTTCCGAAGGCATCTTCATATGATACTGGGACCACTAACATGAAAAATGATCCAAGTATGGCAAGTTTCCCTTTGAAATTTCAACTGTGAGTGAGACAGACTTGCTAAGATTTTGCTATGTGCCGATTATTGGTGTTTTTACCCCATCTAGCCGGCCCTTGGTACAAGCTAATACAGGATGCAGCTGTTTTTACTGCTTTGCTGGTGCTTTCATTGTAAAAGCTTACAGTTAAAAGCAGTTTTACTACTCGACGACTTTAAAAGTTGCAGAACAAAGGGATGCATGTTAAAGGTTTGTAGCCAGCCGGAACAAATGTGCAAGTCACGTAGGCAGTACGGTGAGGAGCAGCAGCATTGGTCAGAACGACAGTCGGTTGCAGAGTGACGTAAGCCGAACCGACCCAGCTTAAATAATCTTCGCCACGACCGGCGGGAGGCCTCTAACCGGCTCCAACCGGATACGGCCATTACACGGGTCTATCGCACAACAGCGTTTAGGCCTAATGACCAGGCGGTACAATGCTCGCCGCACCAAAGTGTAAATACTTAAAATTCACCGTTCAGATAGTGATGTTCTGGTGGGCAAGTGCGGATCCAACTATGTTTCTTGGGGGGGGGGGGGGGGGGGGGGGCAAAATAATCAATTTTGGACTGATTATTCTGAGNGGGGGGGGGGGGGGGGGGGGTGGGGGCAAATGCTGGATGGATCCAATTATTATCAAAAGTGGCGATCTACTAGCCAGCCAAGGCACAGGGCTACTGTATATGCATGGTTGTATCGAGATATATATGCATAATATAAAAATTAGGTTATTATTAATTTAAATAGTTGCTATTCCGTCGTCATAAGCATTATAATTGTTCACTGGACCCATTTTATAATTTTTTGTTTAATTATAATATTCGTTTTGATTTATTCTCGTTGAGCGCACCAATAGCTTAACTCTAAAAACTTTAAACCCGGCCTGCTAACAAGATTTGGAAATAGAGACAAAAATGTATCCACCGCATTTAATATTTAGGCTACTGACACGAAAAATCTGGAAATTCTCGTAAGAACATTATTTTCTAAACCAACAGTAAAGCGCACCGATTGTTTTCCCTAATATACCCCCATCACTCAGCCAGGCAGCACCGTTACTATGAATGAGAGTGAGTGTGTGTGTATGTGTGGGGGGGGGCTCAACCCCAGGAGTGTGTTCATGACTTACTTGGCTTTTCGGGAAAACTGCATTAATTCTATTAATGAACGAGTTGCACTCGTGAAATTGTAAGCATAAGATTTATGTTTTATTCGTTTTCTTGCTGGTTTGTGATATGTTCAAGTCTGCACTGTTTTCAAAATAGACATATATTTGATTCAAAATACCCACAGCCATATAGGGCTTAAAAATAGTTTATGCCTCTTAGGGCTCGCGCACACGTACAAAAAAAAACTGCATATTGTCACGCAGTTCTGTATCCGATTGCGCTGCGAGCACAAGGCTTCGGCTTGGACATTGCTATACCACTAAAAGAATATCTAAGGTACGAGTCATTTCTTGCCATGTGTACGTTACAACAAGCAGCAATGGTCAAGCTTTGAGAATACCTCCTAAATCTGAATTAATTTAAAAAGTTGAGTGACTGAGCAATTTTTGCGATAGTCTACCCACACTTCTAAGGAAACTCCTGGAATGGGCTTAACGACTTCAATGCTACCTTGGCTAAAAACGTTTTACCCTGAGCAATCAATATAATGTCTTTTTCCCAACTGTTTCTCCCAAACTATTGGGCCGATTTCGTGATTTTTTAGTTTAAATCGTTCGTCTTGCTCTCTTCTAGTTGCTTGCACCATCACTTTAATCCTGCTAGGGTTGAAATGCTTGTTGCCTGAACTATTTTTGCCTTATCAGGCAATTTAAAAAATATGCTTCAAAACGATGTATAACTGTGCCCTAGGAGAAAGGCAGGTGTCTCTTTCCCTCAAAAGTTCGTCCCTCATACTGTCATAGTTGAAAAAGATTACTCTACCGATCTTAAAAATTTATGTGCCCAACATTCAGGACTAATATGCCTCTATTAAAGCATGAACATTTTACCTCGACTGTAGATCTGACAAGATTGTCAGAGCCAAAGAGTAAAAATGGCGTTAGGACTAATCAGGCATACGAAAAAAAACAACAGTGGTCGGTCGCGTAGCTTCGGACCACATGCACCTAGCGCTCGTGAATTAGTTATTTTATGCTAACTGTTGCTAAGATCTATTCATGTGAAATAGGGGCGGAATTGTATATAATTGTTTCGACCCCTTCTCAACCCTGCCACGCTTATGAAAGCGCCTATAGGGTCAAGTTCGTAGTGCGTGAGGTCCATCTAGATATTACAAGTATTTTGCTACCAGAGGTATTAAAATCGATCCTGTAGTTTTGGACTTCCCGGTGTTGCTAGATGCTTCATTTGGGTTGCATTACCTGTCAGTGGGAGCTCAGGCGTGAAGTTTTAATAATAATAATAATAACTAGAGCACTCTGAGAGCGCATACCTCCGCCAAGCGAGGCAACGGCAGCAAAAAATTCAAATTGCCGCTGGAATCATAAATCTCTTTGAATTACCTCCAAAATTGAATCACTTGTGTCTTTTCATAGTAATAACAGCTTGTGCAATTTTCTTGAAGATCCGCTCATAACTTTTTGAGTTATACTGCTGACAAACGTAATGACAAACTTGGGTCAAACGTACAAACGAACGTACTGATCTGCACCAAAATTACATTATTCATGTCTTTCAACATTACTAACAACCCCTAGAAATTTCATAACGATCCATTCATTATTTTTTGAGTTATTGTGCTAACAAGCATAAAATTAAAAACAGTGACAAACAAACGAACAAGCGGATCATTACCAAAATTTGGTCATTTACTCTTTTTATATACTTAACAACTCATGTTAATTTCATAAAAATCCATCCATAACGTTTTGAGTTATGGCAGTGAGAAAAATGAGGCAGACAAACAAACAAACGGATGGACATATCTTCAAAAAAAATTAATCATCTGTTCCTCCTAACTTACCTAACAATCCCTGTAAATTTTATCCAAATTGGTTCAGAACTTTTTGAGTCATCTTGGTGACAGACAGACAGAGAGACAGGCAGACAGAAAGCAAGACAGACAGACAGAAAGCAAGACAGACAAACATGACGAAAACATAACCTCCTTGGCGGAGGTAATAAGAAAAAATACAGTGGGGCGCTTAGTGCATAATTAATTTGTTTAGTTCTAACACAGTACCTAATGGTTGAACTTTTGTGGGACTGAATGGTATTCTTCGCTCGGGAGACATAATGAGAAGTGTTTTAACACAAGATTAATTCAGTTTTCTTTCAACAGAAAATCGCTCATTGGATGTGCATTTTTACCTAAATATTTTACCCTAACAAGGTCAAATATTTTTTATGAATAAATAATGACAGTGCATGCAATAGAGAAAACCAAGAAAAATGTTTTGAGCGAAGAAAAACATAGAAAATCGGTAATATAAATACGGAGAAAAGCTGAAAAAAGGTTATGAAAATGAGGGTTCAAGGCACCAAGGTAAAGGACGTTTTTGACTGAAATATTTAGTTCTCTTCGCTACTGATGAATAAGATAAAATGGTTTACGTTAGAAGTTCTAAGATTGTCTCTGTATGTACAAAATGAAACCTGAGACAAACACTTTTGCCCAATATTTCGAACCAGAGCAGCTAGGGTTTAATCAGTTTTTACGGTTCACCAAAATAGTGTAGCAACAAAAAAAAAAAAAAAGAGAGAGAGCAAGACGAATATTTCAAGTGAAAAATAATACAGATCAGCCCAGTAGATCATATTATGACAATGAGTGTATAAATGAAATGCGTTTTTTAGCACCATCCGTGGTAATGCTTACTTTGTGGGTTTTCGGAAGTAGTCCAGGTGACGTTCCGCTCGTCACCCCACGTGTGTGGAGTCACGCTACTGGGTGCCTTCTGTGGGACTGCAGATAGCACCCAAGAGAGAGAGACAGAGAGAGAGCCAACAGTGAATTATCTCCACAGTGCACGGAACCGCAAACTGTTGGCCTATCTGGTATATTCTTCATAAATGAGAATCCAGCACATTTTTAAACTCTATAATTTCGAATATGCTGAGGCATTTTGTTAAACAATCTTGCTCCCCATACGGCTTATAGAATATTTTGTGGCCACCGATTTTCCACCATTTCTGCTTGAGGTCCGTTTATCATAAGTCCTTCCAGTTCTTTCTAAATGTATGGCAACAGTTCGCTCATTCACAGGGATACGTCCCAGAATTTTCCAAAAAGATATGTTTGCAAATCGCTCGAATCTTCGTTGTATTGAATACAATTGGAGACAGCTAATGGGGAAATTTTCTAAAGAATTCATAGGGGCATTTCGTTGGAGATGAATTGTATATATATTTTCCTATTTTCTCACCAGGTAAAAACTGAAGCTTGCACCAAGCTGTGGGCCCCTATTTTCGCTTCAGAGAGGTAATTAAATATTTAGGGTCAAGAAAATGGTGCCTGAAACTCGAGGAAATAAAAACGAATGTTTTAAGCCAAAAGTGAAAAAATTCAGTCCAGTAGTTTTTTTTAAGCATAAGGACATTTTTAGGGAAATGATGTGTGCTTTTCCTGCTGGTGGGAAAGAGTATGTGCATTACCATAAAAAATTTACAGAAGTTTCCTGCAAGTAAAACATGGAACGTGGGGCAAGTAGCTTAGCACAAATTCATAACCTTAGATGGTTAAAAAACCAGTTTTTAAGGGCTAGATTAATGGTGCATGCAACTAGAGGAAATTATTCCGAACATTTTAAGCAAAAAATATTTAAAATCGGCCCAATAACCTGGGAGGAATGTGTTAGAAGAGAAGTTCGGTAGAATAATTGTTGTAAATTAATCTGGCGTGCTACAACGCTGGTATTGAAAATATGCACAACATAAATTTAGCAAGTATTAGACTTCGCTCTTGGGAGGGGGACAAAACATACTTTGGCCCCCCTTTTATCGGTCTTGGGGGGAATGGCCCCGTTGCTTCTCCCCCCCCCCTCGAATTCGCTCTTGTTAGTGGGCCAGTGCGGTACCACTGATGAGAAAATAAGGTGCAAACTATCTCTAACCCTACAGTATGCATTACGACAGAAAGAATTCGCTCAACCAAGCTGTATGGAGCCAAGAGACGAAAAAGAAAAGAGAAGACAGAAGAAAGCAACACCAGTGCTGCGTGTTTCTTCCGTGCTCCCCCCCTCTCCCCAGGAGCAGATAGGAGTCCCATGGGATTAGTCGTTTACCACCATCGGCAGTCCACCTTACAGAGCAGAAGAGGAAATATACTAGAGCCCCCTACCTAGCTTTAGAAACTTTTTCAACAGGAACTACGACCAGATGCAACGTCCTCTATGGAAAAGTCTGTGAAGAAACCATAGTGCGGGGCCTAAGACATTCTGACGGAAATAGCATTCACCAGAGCATGTCCTACTTGTCTTAATGTTAATTTTGTCCATATTTGGTAGGTAGACTAAAAAATCCGACGGTTTTGTTTATTCCATTTTCCAAAGTTAAGATGCCTCATTTTGTCCCAACAACTTCGGAAGTGCTACATAATTTTCTTTACAGCATACTTTAAGTGGGCTCAGAAACACGTTGATAAAGTTTAGATGCTAACTGATTCCATCAACAATGAAAATGTTCCCTGACAGAATTCTTGGCCAACCCAAACACTAAATTTCGTAGAACAGTTTCTGTGGCGGCGAAAAATTCCGTTAGACGTGCAACCTTTAGGATCCACATTTTCAAATGCCACGGAGAGTGTGTAAAGCCAGCTGGAAAAGAGGCTGCAAGTCCCGTTGCCTCACCGTCTACCATTGACGACCTAGGGAATATTTAGTTTCTCTTTGGGCTCAGATACCAGTAGAATCTCTGCAGCGTACTGTGATTTCACAGCCGCAGTAGAGGGAACTAATAGGGGGAGACAGAACGACTCCGAAATACCGTTAGGTACGATAACCGCTTTAGCCGAACTATTATACTAACGTGACATATTTCGATATACGGTAAATGGATTTCGTAGGAAATTTAGTTCGCGCTGTAGAGGCATGATATTTAATATCAAAAGATAAAATTTCTGACCGTAGTAAGTCATGCGAGGCTCAATGGAAATCGCTACTCACGTAAACAAGCTGAAGGCTCGAGACTCCACTGGAGACGGATCTTGGACATGTTCTTGTGCTTGCACTTCCCAGCCGCACAGACTGGCCTCTTCGAAGCTGCACACCTGGGACACTGATTGACATTTTCTTCCGTTTAGTTCGATACATAAACAGGCCATACGCTGGCTGAAAATAGATTTCACGAAAAATAATTACTATAAAAATGCGTTCAACACAGTTTTGCAAGTTTAATCAACTGAAAAACACCATAGTTTATATGACACGGATGTCAAGAAGTGTTGTGAAGCTAATAGTAGTACTGCACACTCACCGCACTGATCTTCATCACTCCTGTCCATATCTCGGCAGTCATCCACAAAGTTACACTGCTTGTAGTTAGGCAAGCAAACAGAGCCGTCAGAGCAGGCAATTTCTCCAGCACCACAGGAATTGGCAGCAGTCGTCTCCGTGCTGGATGTTCCCACAGCAGTGGCAGGGGCGGCAGTGGGCAGTGTGGCGTTCGCTTGTCTGCAGCCAAATATTGCCTAAGTTGGATGTAGTGATGAAGCATTGCAATGGTTACTGTTACTTCGAGGCAAACTTGTATGGCATGAAAGTTGGATTCCACTTTAGTTAAAGTCTACCTGCACAGCATCATTGATGGGCATGGCCGAATAGAGTTAGCCTAAGCCAAAAAGGATGTGATAAACTTGTCCGAACTTCTGAGAGGAGCGTTGGTTTCGCCACTTTGGAATGTGTTGCAAGTGTTAGAAGGCACCTCCAACGCACTCGAAAGTTCCATTTCATGGTGCACGATTGAGGTTTCCTCCAACGATTCCGCTTACAGCATAAAACTTTCCCCAACGGGGCGAAACCAGCGCAGAAGTCTGAATGTCGGAACAATCCAAGCCAATTCTTTAACGCCGTTTCGAAGTGCGAGTTGATGGCGTCTTGGACACCGTTTCAAGAGAGCAAAAATATTAGATAGGCGGCAGTAGACGAACCAAGAGGCTCATTCCCAAAGAGACATCGGGACTAACACCCCGGCCTCTTTGAGCTATTGCCATTATGTTAGTAGGATATAGAGGATTGGGGAAA
>LQNS02278157.1:5987641-6007524 GCA_001587735.2 Parhyale hawaiensis
ATATATATATATATATATATATATATATATATATATATATATTCTGGTTCTAGATGGCGTACATATTGAAGAATTAGATCAGAAGCAAATAATATAGTTGAAATTTTATTACCCACGACGCGTGGGTAATAACTATATTATTTGCTTCTGATCTAATTCTTCAATATATATATTTATAAACACACGACGGTCATTCTTAGTATTATTCTTAGTATTAGATGACAAGAGAAACGTCGGCTACACAGAGTTAAAGCAAAATAGGTTTCCAGGGAGTATGAAGTACCGTTTGCAGAAAACAATCGGCTCAAAAAAAAATTGGGCGAAACAAAATTTTTTTGAGAGTATACAATACAGTGTGCTGAAAACAATAGGCTAAGACCAGATGTCGCGAACTAGTAAACACTTCGCTTATAAGGTTTCCGAAATAGGGTGAAAAGTGAAGCGTAAAGTTTAGAAGATCTAGACCAGCTAACCATTTTTCCAGGAGTGAGAGAGGAAACGGGCATTTATGACAAGAAGTGAAAAAATTTAGAGTCTAAAGACATAGTGCAGTTAGAATTACAATACACAGCACAATGTAAACTTAAGAGAGCAAGTAGCCGCCCTTTATGCATGTAACACACACATTTTATTTTCGTTTTGTAACAAACTGATAAACCATTTAAATTCTCGCGTGGATGCGGTGCCAAACTAATGAAGAGCGTAGCGCCCTAAAGTATTCATTCTTGTTCATAACATTCTTAAAGCTAATACATGGGACAAGCTAACTTGTGGATTAAGATTGGTGATTCACAATTTTTATCTATAACTGATAAAAATTTGATAAAATTCTAAGTAGGCTAGTAGTTCTAACTTCACTAGCATATCAGGGATACAATGTCCATATTGCGCCGAAATATTTCTGTGATTTAACACAGGCTCGTATGTCACTAGGACGCGAGGTGTCTCGTTTTAAATGGTCAATGATTTTGTCTCGGCTTTTTTGCCGCGAGGTCTCAGAGTGGTCAGTGCGCTACTGACAAGAAAAAGGCGCAAGTTATCCCTCGCCAAATCCCTGGGCATGAATGAACGCTTTCACTCGGCTACGCCGCTCTGGGGAAAGAAACGAAGAATGAAAGGAAGAGAAAAGAAGACAGAAGAAAAAATGCCAGTGCAGATCCTCCGCACGGGAGAAGGTAGAAGCCTAGCGGTATTGGTCGGTCACTTCGATCAGCGGCCCACAACCCGAAACAGACGAAGTATTGAGGGTTACCTATCTTTACAAAACTAACCTAGTCAGCAGGAACTGCGGCAAGCTGCAACATCTCCTGCGGAGAAGGCTCTTAGGACCTTTGGGTTCGTGAGGCCCAAATATATTGTGGAGGGAAAGGGCCTCGCCAGAATCTACCTCGATCTGAGAGCTGAATAAAAAAGAATCTAGAACATGTGTAGATGTGAGAAAGCTGTTCCCACTAGAAGAGAAGCTCTCAAGACTAGTATTGCTGTGTCCAGTCAGTTCATACTCTGCAGGGCGATCTTTCAGCACATTGAGGCGACTGAAGACCAACTTGCGAAAGACGGTGACTTGGGCAAGTTTGATTCTTGTTATGGTGTGTCACGTGCACAGCGATCAGCTCATGCGCATTTCAATCCATCCAATTGCGCAGCAGTTTTTGGATTCATCACGTGGTGAGCGTCGGACTCGCATCTTCGGCCGCACGTTGCGCATACGAATATGACTACAGAATAACATAGACCGCATTGACGCTCGAGCGCTCGCATATGCTTCAAATACTGCTCTCGCTGTCCGGCTGTCGGCATTGCCTTTGTTAAAAGATGAAGTTGCAACTGATGTTAAAATTTGCGATTTTTTCAACTGCATGAAACTATTAAAGATGGAATGAACAATTATTTCCAATTAAATTGTTAGGTGACTTGCAAAGAGTTCTTTTACTGGTCTATACTCCTTCCTTTAACGTAGTGGTTCTCGAACTGGGGGGCCATGTCCCCCTGGGGAGCCATTCAGCAGAATGCGGAGTACTATATTCTGATGGAATTTATTATTTTTAAAATAAAATGGAATTAATACAATTAAAGGCTTTTCAAAATGGGTTTTATATGGATCTAATGAGCGTAGAATTCTAGACAGTTGTGGTAGTCACCAGCTATGTTTTTTGAAGGCCATGGACAAGGATCAGGTATACAGAGTGGCTAACTCACACAGGGAACTACTGCTTTAACCCTACACTGCGTACATTGTTTTATGGCTTTCAGAAAAAAATTTCACAATTTTTTCTGGTAATTTTGGCTGAAAACATACTAAAATTGCCATTGGTATATCAAGAAGTTTCATGAAGATTCATCCAATGATATATACTGTATGTAAATAACCATCATATATGATACAAAGGGAATTGGGACAAAAAAAAAATCATCACTTTCACGGCAATGCGTCCAAACCGGAGGTAAGAATGGTGCAATTCTTCCTGAATGTTAAGCAGCAACTAAGTCTCCTATGATACAAAGGTTGTTATAACGTTTAATTGGTTTCTGTTCTTTTACATCGGTCATTTTTCTAATTGTATCACGAATGATACCTTGCGTAGTGAAGGGTTAACAGGACGTTAACGGTTTAGCTAGCTCACATTCCATTTAGTCACCAACCACAATTACGCTATTAATTACTCTGTTATTAAAGGCCTTTTGATAATAGCTATATCTGCATGGCGTCCCCCCCCAACTTTTAGATAGTGGTTACGCCCCTGGACTTACACGATATAAAATGCGCACCGTATTTCAAACTGTAATATGTCTTATTTTTTGGCTCTAGATTTTCTTGATTATCATATATTGGATAAAAACTGCGAAATTAACAACAACATATATCCAAAACTGTGCTACTTCCTTAGTTTCTATCGGGATGAAACTGACAGCCCACTGGTTTGAATCCAGAATATAACGGTAAAGCTTGTCCCTTGTGATCGCTTTACGAATGGTACTTTTACGGCGATGACGCACGATAGTCAAAAGAACGAGTTTCGTCATTGTTTCGTCCGAAAGTTATGTTGAACTCTTTTTTGAGATTGCCAAGAAATGGGGTAAAAATATTTACCGTCATTTCAGCAGTTTACTCCGCAAGTGCCGTTAGGTAACTTTTCAACATATCATTTTAACTGAAGGGATTTATACTCCGCAATCGTTTGCAATTTAAATGGGCACATCACCACATTCGGACGAAAAGACGACGATACTCGTTCTTTTGACTAGCGTGTGGCATCGGCATTATAAGTTAGCTATACTTGTAGCATGAAAGCTGGCACAATCGGAATGTGAACTGCTGCAGCTGTGATTATTTCCCCCGTAATAAATTGTAGCCTATAGTTCCTCATCACTGAAGTTTAGATTTTTTAGGGAATCAATTATCCATTTTATTACATTAAAGCTCAAGGAACAGCAGATAGAGCTGAAACAAAACTATCAACTTGAGTTTCGCAATCACAGATACCGATCAGCTGTTGCTTCAATGTTTACATAGCGCTCTACCTGTATTTGTAGCGTGTTTTCCTATTGGCTGAGCGAGCCTCAAGGCCGTTTTTCAGCATGCACTCGTAAAAGCCTTTACGTTCACTTAAAACTGCAGTGAACATCTCAGCGTACGAATACCGCAGAGAAACGTCAACTTAGTCGTTTACGTTTAAAATTGAATCGTAACTTTACGCAAACTTGGCTAACTTTTAAACATCCGGCCCCTGGTCGTTGGCCTATCGTTGGAACCCGTGCCGGGGGTCGCCAGACACGGAATTGGATGTGACCTCACTTTCCCTGCATAATTTCACTAAGTTCGTTGTTTTCTAGATCTGGGCCGGGATGCACAAAACGCCCGTAACGCTAAATAGGAATTTCTTCTTTAAACTGCTTAACTGGCCTTATCCTGAGGACATCTTAAGTCCACTAAATCTCCAATGCACAAAACGATTTCAAAGGCATTTATTGTCTCTTGCGGCGCTTTTGCGTGCAAATGCTTAAAATTGTCCTTAGCCCGATATCGACCAATCAGTCTCCGTTACAAGCAGAGATGGAACGCGAAAATAAAACCCCAACGACCAGCAGATTTCTGCCGTGACTGGAGTACATGTCATATTTTCTTGTTTTAGATGACCTAGAACAAATCTTAGTTTAAAAACCAATGAAATGTTGAATAGAAAATCATTGTAAATGTAATGACAGTTTCTTTGCTTGGTAAATTGATTCTTGCCTACCTATGCGCATGCTGCAAACTGAATGCTGAGTAGCCTAGCAGGCAATTTGCGGACTAGAGCACCGCATATTGAACGCTGTGTTTGCATGGACGCAACAAAAAATGTGAAAACTCATTGATAAGATGATTCGAACTCGTGAACAGAAGTGTCCGAAGATTTTGTTTTTCCCTGATGTTGTACTGTATGTCAACCGAAACAGCAGTGAAAATATCAGCCTAAGTAAAAGTTCGGCTACTCGCAATGGAGTTGCGTGTTTCTTTCAAAGAGCTGTGCTTTTTTCCAACATTTTAAGTAATATTTTAAGTACGCGATGATAGTTAAAACGCGCCATACTATTTAGGAATATCAAAAGATTAAGAAGTAAAATCAGTTTCATTCGCACCCCAAATTGTTCGACAGTATACAATAGAAAATTGGATACTACGGCTTCCTCGCTTCAAAGTTTGCTCGTGCGTAGTTGCCAGACGTGCAAGAAAATTTTCCGCCTGTTGAGCGCTCGGGTAAACAAAACTTAAAGAATTATTTTAAGCTATACTTTTGTAAAAATACTTAGAGAATGTAAATCTTATGTGAAATGGACCAAATTTTTACTCGGTATTTTTTCTCGTAGATGTTTAGTTTCTGCAGCTGTTCCTTTACTGCATTTAAGGATGGTCCTAGCATCCGTAACTTAAGTACAAAAATAAAGGAAAATCTCTCTTGACGGAAAACGAAAATCGTTTGTGAATGTGCCCGGAGCGCACAAAGTGCACTTTTCTTAACTTAAGGGAAAATCTGTGAGCTAAATACACTTAGTGAAGTTTCGTGCATCCCGGCCCAGTTCAAAAACTTCTTACCGAGCGTTTGCTACATCTTAACCTCCAGTTTCAATAATTATATGTACATTTGCTAACATTTGCACTGTCTTGACGTCTTCTTTCCTCTACACAGCGTTTATTTAGCGTTGCCTCATCTTAACTTCAATTTAACACTTTTTGTACGTTTTGAACCAATGTTCGTCTTAACAAACTTCAATCTTTAACTTTGTAAACACAAGTATGTAAATTTGGTATTTAACGAAATATGTGACTGTTTTATTAGGCAGTCTGCAGTAGTACAAAATTTTACTAGCGCATCAGGGACAAAATGTTTAGGTATATCTCGCCGAACTATTCCTGTAGTTTAACACTGGCTCATGCGCCACTAGGATGCGAGGTATGTCATTTTAAAATATCAATGATTTTTGTCTCGGCTTTTCCGCCGGGAGGTATCAGAGTGGACATTGCACTACAGACAGGAGAAAGGCGCAAGTTGTACATCTCCAATCCCCGGGCACGGCTGAACGCTTTCGCTCAGCTACGCCGCACTAGGAAAGAAAGAAAAACATGATGGTAGAAGTCTAGCGGGAATAGGTCGGTTACCTCGATCAGCGGCCAACCTCCCGAAACAGAAAGGGAGGTAATGAGAGCCTATCTAACTTTACAAAATTAACCTCGTCAGCAGGAACTGCGGCAAGCTGCAACATCCCCGGCGGAGAAAGGACTAGGGACCCTTGGGGTTGTGAGGCCCAAATATATTTTGGCAGGGGTAGGGCCCGTGAGAATATACCCCTGAGGGCTTAGGCAGTCTGTTTTATGACCGTTTAAAATTCGAGTACTTAATAAAATGATTTCAAATACTTACCTCTGTTGGGTGTGCTCGGAATTAAAGCCTGTGCTTTGAACTGAGCTTTGTATTATTTAACTAAATACTTACTGAGTTTACCAGTGACCTGACGGGAAAAGGGTTCACAACTGTTACCAGTGGACAACTTTTTATTTCCGTAATAGCAATAATTTCAATAATTTGTCCATTCGGCGTCACATGTTCTATTGCTCGTGTCACCTGTGTCCAAAATAGCACACGAGAAACCTATCAGACAAAGAGTATTTCTTACCCTACTGGGGAACAAACTGATAATAACTGGTGATGAGGCAGTTTTTTCTTTTTTTATTATTATTATTATAGTCACAGTTTTACCACCGTATCCACTCGATGAGTGATCCGCACAGTGCAAACTCGGTCGTTCTCTGCAGCTCGGTAGGAACAATTTAACTCGGTATTCCTGCCGGAAAATCTCGGTTGGCTCAGTGCGCTACTACTGGCGGGAAAAAAGGCGCAAAGAACAGTAAGAGACACTCAAGTGGTCGGCCCTTTTTGTGTCCTTCCACCCGAGAGAGACTAGAGATGTCCCGCGTACCAGGTCGACTGTCTCGATCGACAGCCCGCCTCACGGGGCAGAAAGAGGAAAGTAAAGAACCTACCTAACTTTACAATACTAACCTCGTCAGCAGGAACTGCGGCAAACTGCAACATCCCCTGCGGATAAGGCACTCGGGAATCTTGGGTGCGTGATGCCCAAACATATTGTGGCAGGGAAAGAGCCCGCCACAATATGCCCCTGAGGGCGGCAGTTTTTTCTTTAGGAACGACAGTTCTCTTGGAAACGCAGCATTTTTAGCATCACACCACCTCAGTGCAGTAGTGTGACAGGGCAATGAGTGAAACAGATTAATGCCAGCCCGGGGCGGGGGGTGGCGGACACACAGGGACAGACTGACACTGTCGCTTATAAAGTACTGCTTTCACTGTGCTATAGTAGGCCGTAATCACGACACGCCAATAACTCTGCACTACAGCAAAACTCACGAGCAATACTCGGTAAAGATGACGTCATCAATAGCTATGGAGCCTCTGTTGTCTTCACCGACGCCGGCCCGGACGATGACCTCATAAGACACGTTGGGCTCGCTGTAGGGCAGCACCAGCCTCATCCTGTGCCAAGCGTTGCCCAGGGATCCTGTGGAGCTCCACAGCACCGTCAGGTCTCCGCCCTGCTCTGTCCTGTGACCCACCAAACGGCATTAAATTTAACTTTGGATTATTTTCTATGCGAGATGCACCAGCTGTCAGGCGTTCCGTGCAGTGAGGAGATACCTCGCTGTCAGTTGTCCCAGTGGTTAAAAGCTACGTCCCAACCGATGACAGTTGCGGAGGAGCCTCTATCTACGTCGGGCGGTGAGGGTAGCGTATTCTCTGAACCTTGTCATGAAATTCCCAAGGTGAACCGATGGTTTTGAAAAGGTAAAAATTGAAAATTGGTTTATAAGTTTGACACGACTTTTACACATGGAAAAAAATTACTTTGCCCAACACGAGGAGTAAAAGCACTGTTATTTATATATTTTACATAAATGATATTTCCTTAGGTATCAATAGTTGATGAGTGTTCCTGAAAAGTAAAGTATGTAAGCATATTATTGCGTGTAATGGTCTATGAAACATACTGTTTCTTGAACACTCCATCTGAAATGTGATCCAAGAGCACTGAGCAACATTAGCATGAAAATTTGCTGTCTGAAAAATAGAAAACTACATATGTCATACGGTTGCTCACATAGCAATGTTGTATAATACTACATACTTTGCCACATAAGCAAATTACTTTGGGAAACCGATCCGTAATATTAATGCTACACTGTACCTCGTGGCAACATCGAGGTAGCCCCCAAACTGCCCGCACATGTAGTACAGCACCAAGTTACAGGCCGCCCCTCCCCGCAGCGGCGTCGACACCAGCCAGGCCTGCTGCCCAGTCAAGGCGTCCGTGGAGTTGAGATAGAGGAAATGTCCGTCGGGGCTGAAGCTGGTGTGATCCATGTGAGGTCGCGTTCCTGTAAGTGGTAAACGTTCAATAATTTACAGCTCACAATTAGCTCTTTCATCCCCGAATTAAATGTAAAGGTAAAGTCAACTTAGACCACACCCTCACCTGGAAAACCCACATGCACTGGTTTGTGCTGCGGTTATAGGCCCACTGGCCCCAGATGAATAAGTGTAGTCGCAGTCACCCTCGGGTCACCAAGAACTATGGCGCCAATTTGACGGAAGGAACAAATGACCCGAGACCCCCCACCCCCCTCATCTCTGAGGAAGGCAGTTCTGCCACAGCGCTGTGCATGCACACACAACTTGCCGAGTCAGCACACCAAGATCTGCAAAGAGCTCGAGTGTCTGGCGGAGAATCGAACCAGCGAGCGATACATGGTGTTTGAGCTGAGAACGGAAGCATGCAGCTACCGTGGCATCATCATTATTATACTGAATAGTTTAAGAGTCCGTTTGCAATACAACGGCGATCTAATAGAGGATGAAATAAGAAACATCCGGTATGTCAAAAGAAATAAGGAATCCATGCACGAGCTTCTTCCCAAACAGGATCAAAGCGTATGAGAACAGGAAGTCGGGAATAAAGAGGTAAACGAGAACAAAACATCATCATTAGGAGAGTGGAAATGTAGAGGAGCAAAAACGACTATTCACAATTTTAGGGGAAGATGGTGGGGGGGGGGGAGAAGGAAAAATATGAAAGAGGGCGGGATGGGGAGAGAAGGGGCTCACAGTAGGATAACCTATTAACCCTTTACCATAGAAGTGGCCATATATGATTACTTCCAAAATGCTATTCCTACGAAACAAAGTTTCAACTACCCATTAAACAGTTGGGACAATCCGTACCAGGCTGTATTAGTTCATAACAAATGCTCTTCACAACAGAAATACATGAGGACAAAAAAATCTTTTAGCCAATTATAAAAGCCTGGTGTCAACAGCATTAACGCGTGCTTAACGTAATGCTTAAATGTGTGTGTGTGTGCCATACGTTCAGAGGGTTAATCATGTCAAAGATAAAGTAGTAATACTTGTGAAGATTGTCGAGGTAGGGGTAAAATTTACATCTTCTAGACCGTGCACTCCCAAGTGGGAAATTCAAATGCACTGGCTCGTGCTGCAGATCACGTTTTCTATGACGCAGAGGGTCACAACACGTGTAAGACCGACGTCCTCTGTTTAGGATGCAACGCACTTTTGGTCAGAGATTCGCTGGTGCCGCGCACCCAGTCAATGTCATCCTCGATGCCATTCTCCCCCTGATGCAGCCAGCCGAGGTCGTCGCTCTCAAACGTCGCCGTGTTCATGTTGTGACAGTTGGTCTCGTCTTCCGAGTCGCCACAGTCGTCAGTGCCGTCGCAAATGTCCGTCGTGTGAATGCAGTTCTGTGAAATAATTTGAATTACGATTAAAGAATTCGAAGTAGGTTACACTCAAGACTACCATATTAGAGTCGAGTAGCTTTGAGTGTAGCTTTATATATTTTCCTACGAGAATTAGGGGGAGTCATTCTAAACTCTTCTGCGTTACCCACCTGCTACAAAGGAGAGAAACACAACCGTGATGGTGACACTTACATAAGTATGTTTGCAGAAATATTCGTCAGAAGATTTGCACGTGAAGGAGTCGGAGTATGTCCAGAGTCGGCAGCCTGAGAAACTCATGGAATCAACAGCAAACACGAATTCATCAGACGTCGCGCCTTCAACTTCGAAGGTCAAACTAAATTTTTCTTTCTGCCGAGCAATGCCAACCACGTCGTGGACCCACTCCAGTACAGCCACTTCATCCGTGTTCTCTGCACCGAATTCCATAAGAACAAACGTCTCATTTCTGGATGTGGAATTTAACTTCAGATATACATTCGATGGCAAAACTGCACTTCGGTAAAAGTAATACTCAAAAGTGCAGTAAGGGTTCGTGTTTTGGTAAAAATGGGACGTGATTGTGGCTGAGTTTCCTGTACCAGAACCGTCATGGGCCAGGAGGAGGAAGTGGCCGTGCTGACTGCCAGTTTGGTCGGTGTCGGGCAGCAGGGACTGTTCCTCGCTGCTTGTGTTCCGTGCAGCGGACACAATCCAGTTGTACCCCTGATCTCCCAGAGAGGTCCATGCGCACAGCGAGCTATCTTCAAAGTCGCAAGACTTGGGGCATATCAGCTCGTCTTCATCATGCCGACAGCTGGGCATGAAGTCGCATACGAAACTCTCCTTAATGCAGTTCCCATTGTCGCACTGAAACTGGTCGGGCTGACAGTCTTCATGTTCTTGCTGTTCATGCGAGGATGGCAGATTCTTATATTGGTTGTCTTCGTATTGCGATTCATAGGTTTCCGCATTGTCACCGTCCTAAAAAGTAAAACGTTTGGTCAGGATAATTGTTTCGGAATGAGTTTGCGGTTTACATAATAATATGAGTCAAAATCAGTATCGACAGGCACTACTAGACACCTCATTGGAGGCCAAAGATAAGTAGCAAATAACAAAAGAGAGGAATATAAGCACGGATGAACACCCCGTATGGGAGCGACAGATCTGGAAAAACAGAGGAAGAACGAGTAACAAAGAATAACCTCACCAACTCTAAAGGTTTTAGGCAACCAGAAATTACGGACGACACAAGGTGTCGCCCCTTCAAGAATAGGAATCTGCAACAGCTCAAAGAGGAGATAGGAGAGGTCGTCGCTTTTTTGAGATTATTATTATTAAAGCTAGACTCCTAGACGTCAAGAGACGGGTCATAATACCCCAATGAATTATAATTATTGAGCAATTCCAGGCTGCCTGCAGCGCTGCTAAGAAGAATCAATCAGAAGCCATTCATGGCTCACTAACTATTGGAATTAGAAGATGCGCTGATGACTAGTTTCAGCAGCGTCATCACTTCGTTAAAACAAATAAGTGTAGAACGCGCTCAACGGGATATATATATATATATATATATATATATATATATATATATATATATATATATATATATATATATATATATATATATATATATATATATATATATATATATATATATATATATATATATTTATAAAGAAGATAGTCGTAGAAACTTGTGAGTAAGCTCGCGGAGCCCTAAAGCTTGAGGTCCAGAAAGAGGTCCGATCCTCATTGTATTTCAATGCAATTTCTCGCATAGAGAAATTTCAAGTTATCAATCATTTTACTATTCAGTGGATTAGTACAGTTAGGCAAATAATTCAGCTAAAAAATATTATCCGAACAGCAGAGATCCAATAGGCATTAGGCAACTGTGTTCAGTGTTTATTATTATATATATTGCTTAACCACCGTAGCTGCAACTCAGGCGTTTCAACAGAGAAACTACTTGTGCAGTATTTACATACCGCATATTGGGTAGGCGTGGTGGCCACGTGCACTACTACGGGTAGGGAAACAAGGCGCAAAGTATAGTACGAGATACTCAAGTGGTCGGCCCTTTTGTGTCCTTCTACACGAGAGAGACTAGAGAGATACCCCGCGTACCAGGTCGGCTATCTCAATCGACAGCCCACCTCACGGAACAGAAAGTAGAGAATCTACCTGATTTAATAAAACTAACGTCGTCAGCAGGAACTGCGGTCAGATACCACATCCCCTGCGGAGAAGGCACTCGAGAGCCTTGGGTGCATGATGCCCAAACATATTGTGACGGGGAAAGGGTCCGCCACAATATGCCCCGAGGGCATTGTGTGCAGTGTTTATGATCGTTCAGAGGCAGAAGCGATTTTGTTTTTCAATCATCACTTTCACTCGTTTGTGGACCCATAAAGTACTTTTATCGAAGAGAGTATTACACTGACGTAAACGATAACCCTACAGATACTTGTCTTTTTACTTTCAGCTTGATGTATTTTTTTGATGGACTTCCTGCTCATCAGGTTCTGATGAAAGGTCATGAGTGACGGCGAACTCACGTAACAGAGTCCTGTGTCTCAGATTTATAAAGCACGCGCATCTCCAACCCTCCACGACTTGGCTGAAAGAATTCGTTCAGCCGAGCGGCACCGGGCAAGAGATAACAAACGAAAAGAGAAGACGACGAAAGAAAAGCGCCGTGCGGACGGTCCCTTCCGTGGCCCTCCGCACGGGCGAAGGTAGGAGTCCCGCGGAATACGTGGGCCACCTAAATCGGCAGCCCACCACACGGAACAGAAGGGGAAATATAGAGGTCCTGCCTAACTTAACAAATTAACGTTCTCAGCAGGAACTGCGGCCAGCTGTAACATCCCCTGCGGAGAAGGCACTAGGGACAGCCCTTGGCGTCGTGAGGCCCATACATATTGTGGCAGGGAAAGGGCCCACGAGTATATACCCCTGAGGGCAATGTTATTTTGAGCATGAATAATAATTATAATTATCCAAGATATAATACATCAGCAAGCAGGAATTAGGATGACTAGCACAGCGAAAGCAAGCCGCATCGCACTGAAGGTGGTTACAAAGGATTTCAGGTTGAGCACACTCTAGTGCTTTCAGCGTGACTCAAAATTAAGCCCGTGTGCGACTACTGGCAGAAGACAAGCGCAAAACATTTTACATGAGCGAAATACGAGAGGAGAAGAAGATAGAAGAAACGCTCGTGCCGAGGGACTCATCCGTGACTTCCACGCGGGAACAAGTAGGAGTCTCGTGGGATAGGTCGCGTAGCACTATCGGGCATCGGCAGTCTACCTCACGGAGGTGAGGGTGAAGTACAAGCCTACTTAAGTTTACAAACTAACCTTACAGAAGGAGTTACAGTCATTTACGACAGCTCCTGGCGCTAAGGCACTCGGGTTACGGTAGTCATTTGGTTCATGAGGCGCTTAAGCATCGGGTTTTGCTCAAGTTCTGCTCTATTTCGTTTTCTAGGGTTTGCGATCAATTACAAAAAGTGAAAAAAAAAATTGTCTGTGCCAAATCTATAACGCGTCTCTTTTAGACTCTTTTACTAGCAGCAAAGAGTAGTTACGTGCATATATGCCACAATGGAAGTAAAAAGAACTGAGATATCGGCTCTTCCGCAAGAGCAGGCCACAGCACGTCAGGCATCGCTAAAAGGCTAAAAGTCAGTCGCATGACCGTTCACAGAGTCGCAGATAGGAGAAAAGGTTGAAGACCTCAAGCACCGACTTTACTCATGCAATTCCGAGTTGTTAATCAGCTGATTGTCAGGGAAGCCTTTTATAATCGTTTCAAGTTAGAAATGCTTCAGCTTGCAAAAAATAACAACATCCTGGCCGCAAGGTCCAGGGACATACGAAGAGAGGGAGCCTGAGAACTATGGAAACATCCCTAGTGACTGTTTACAAGCATTGAAAACGGTGAAAGCACTCTCGGGACTTTTTTAACGATTTGGTGAGCCTTGGAAATCTCGTCGTCTTTGGCAGAGGTGTGAAGATTTTCACTGCGAATCAGGTGGTGAGCAAGCAAGTAGAACAGTTGCGTTGTTTATTTTGCAACTTCGTGTCACATGTCCGCCACGTGTTTACAACCAAGCACCTCGGTTTCGTGAAACCCGGGCCTCAATGTTGTGTAGCACGTAAAGGAGGGGAGGTAGTTACCTCCGCCAAGGAGGTTATGTTTTCGTCGTGTTTGGCTGTCTGTCTGTCTGTCACCAGGATAACTCAAAAAGTTATGTACCGATTTGAATGAAATTAACAGGGATTGTTAGGTATGTTAGGAGGAACAGATGATTAACTTTTGGTGAAGATATGTCCATCTTTTTGTTTGTTTGCTTGTCTGCGTCATTTTTCTCGATGCCATAACTCAAAAAGTTAAGAATGGATTTTGATGAAATTAACATGAGTTGTTAGGTATATAACAATGAGTAGATTATCAAATTTTGGTAATGGTCCGTTTGTTCGTTCGTTCGTTTGCCACTGTTTTTATTTTTATGCTTGTTAGCACAATAACTAAAAAAATAATGAATGGATCTTTACGAAATTCATGAGTTGTTAGTAATAGTAAAAATCATAAATGATCAAATTTTGATGCAGATCGGTTGGTTCGTTTGTATGTTTGACTCACATTTGTCATAACGTTTGTTAACAGTATAACTCAAAAAGTTATGAACGGATCTTCAAAAAAATTGAAAAAGCTGTTATTAATATAAAAAGGCACAAATGATTAGATATTGGAGTTTATGCAAAGAAAATTATGGTTTCAGAGCCAATTTGAATTTTTGCTACCATTGGCTCACTTGGCGGAAGTATGCGCTCTCAGAGTGCTCTAGTTCATTTTGTTTTTGCATCTGTTGTGCCAGGCATACAGGTAACGACCCCATATATTGACTAGGGCACCCCTTGCTAGAATTTTGCCCAGAGGAGTGACGCAAGATGGAAGCATAGCACAGTTTGCAACAGAACCTCAGTGTTAAGACATGTGGTTTGGGGCCAGTTATATTTACAGAAATTTGGAGTACACTGTACTGAATAATTGCGACTAGTTCTCCGTCCACAGCTGTTCTTAATACTACCTCAGTCAGAGCAGCAACAGGGGCGGCGCAAGAGCCATTGTGGAGTTGGAGGTCGTCCAGAGCCAGGCCGCTAACGCCTGTCTGGTGTTGGCAAGTCAGCATTACCTGCAAAGGTTATATATTGCGCTTTACCGGTAGAATACTTCGTAAGGTGCTTATACAGATTATAAAAGAATGTTATGATACGTGGTACGCACAGACACTGAAACCGCATTTTCCTTCTAGTTGTTGAAAATGTTCTTTGCTTTAATACATTTTACTTATAACTTATATTGTTTCAAGGCAAGGCTAGACTGTCAGTATAAAAAAAGCTATAACAGAACTGTGACAAATATTTTGTAGTAAACACATTATGCTATCGTTACTTAAACAAGGATTATTGATACTCTTCAGTGTGCAGAAAATATGTGTATAATATAGAGTGACGACAAATATCTTGGAGAAGGAAGGAACATAAAGCTAGTCCAAAAAATGAGAAACCCTTTTCTCACGGTGTTACCATACAAAACTATAAATACTGTCTCTGGAATTAGTAGATCAGTAAAGGAAAAGAACAGAATCGTTTGTGTGAGGATGTGTGTTTGTATGAAAAGAGGCAACAAAACGGTAACGAAAGGTAGATACTCCCAAGACCTAATAATAATATGCTTTATTAGGTACAGAAATGGAATGGTACACAGGAGACAGCTTAATACTAAAGTTGCATTAGAAACTAAGATCAGTTAATACTACTAAGTGAGGCCAAGATGACCAATAGGTTCTCTTAAGTTAGCGAGTCTCCACAACACAAGGTGGACGATTTTCACTATCCTAGCACTACGGCCGGCTTCTGGTCCATCCTATGCCCACTAAGGGGGGAGATCAAAAATTCCACCACGAAAATAGAATTTTGTCACAAATACTAGAATTGTTTGATGCCAGGCGAGTGATATTGAAACATGCTAGTATAAAAGTGCATTAATCATTATCCTTGCAATGTCATGGCACCGATACGATGAGTGTTCCATTAGTCCAGTTTTATCGAGATAATTTTATCTGAATTTATCAAGAATTTTAGTCCCAAACTCTAGCTTCACCCCCTGCATCAAGTGCGGGGCGTAATCGCAAACCAGTTGCGCTTGAGAAAGTACAGCCCAAGGAATTGTTCAAAATGTTGTTTTCCTCCGACTCCAGCGTAATCAGTTTACCACTAAATACAAGGTGGCGAATACAAAGCTCGGGAACTGAGGACACGTCAAAGGTTATTCAGACTGAATTACCCTTATGGAAATAAGCCAATCGAGCACGTCCTCTATGCTCATTAGTATAGGCTCGCTGATGACCCACCCGCACGTAGGTCCGAGCGTCCACCGGGATCCGAGCGGGCAGCCACTGGTTCAGAGGGGACCGAGGCAGGACTGTGTCAGTGGTGAAGAGGCCGTCGTGTGAAGTGATGCTGACTGTAAGCGTTTGGTCGCCAGGGCCGTGCAGAAGGTAGCGAAACGCTAGGCAGCTGTAGCTCTCGCGTGCATCGTAATACAGCTGCGAGACCGCAGGTTCTGCTCCCTTACTGAAGGAGTAAATGCAGCGACCAGCGCCTGCAAATTGGAAAAAAAAAGATTAGTGAGAAGATCAAGCAATTACTAAACTAATGCACGCGAGCGCATAAAATAGAAGCATTTCGCTGAAAGTAACAAATCACACACCTTTAGGGAGAGGAGACAATAAGGTAGATATAAAAGTGCAGGCTAAAAATGGATAAATAATTCGCACTGCTAAGAAATTTCTTCTTTTGTTCTAAGCTAGAACGCTCTAGCCACAGTTGAAGGAACACTGAAAGGCACGCAAAATATAAAATTCTAGTGGTAGCCGTAAGACCAGCGTACATCTGTCGTCTCTAAAACTTCAGTAAACATGAATCTCAGCAATTCAGTAGTTTACTATTATTAGATTCAGTGTTTAACCACCCTAGACGGAGAGACGCGATTCAAGAGTGAAGCTCATCCACAAATAATATTACTCTTTTCATCAGAAGGAATATTTTATCTCGGCATTCCTGCCGCAAAAACTCGGTTGGCTCAGTGCCCTACTACTGGCGAGAAATAAAAGCGCAAAGAATAGGAAAAGACACTCGAGTGGACGGCCCCTTTTGTGTCCTTCCACACGAGAGAGACTAGAGATGTCCCGTGTACCAGGTCGGCTATCTCGATCGACAGCCCACCTCACGGGACAGAATGAAGAAAGTTGAGAACCTACCTAACTTTAAAAAACTAACCTCGTCAGCAGGAAGTGCGGCAAGCTGCAAGATCTCTTACGAACAAGGCACTCAGGAACCTTGAGTGCGTGATGCCCAAATATATTGTGGCAGAGATAGGGCTCGCCAGAATATACCCCGGAGGGCACAATTCAGTAATACACACAACGCACCATTACTAACATATAGCCTAGCAACTTGACACGAGACCAGACAGTTGATAGATTAACTTGTGTTGTTATAGAACAGGCTTAAATATGTTGGAAGCTAGATATGAATGCTTTTCAAGCAATAATCCAAGAATTAATTGCAGACATAGAGCTATATATAAATATTCATAGATCTTACAGTTGGTAACAACCGCTGCATTCATACTTGAAATTCCCAATAGCCTACAATTTCGCAATTGGTATGGTATATAAGATAGTTTAAGCCTTCCTAAATCAGTACTAAGCCGTTCTAACAGAGGAATTGGAAGGGACATATAGTATGTCGGTAGACGTGTGGAACAAAAGCACAAAGGTGTTCCCACACAGGATCAACGTGCATGGACGCAGCAAGTCGGGAAACAAAAGGCAGAACAGACGAAAGTAAGTTGAGTAGGAGTATGAAGTCTGAAGGAAGTAAAGTGGGGATGAAAGACAAACGTCTAGACAGCCTAGCTAATGGCCAAAGCAATTTATAGGTCTCCCTAGGCGCGCTGCTCTCCGTCACATAGGATGGGAGCATGGAGGTAGGTATAATGTAGCAGGAGACGCCCTAACGCTGCTCTCCTAGTCAGACGAGTGAAGCCAGTTTCGCCTCCGTAATCTGTCTCCACCTCCATAGAAGACATGAGTTCGCGCGCTGAAAATAATCGGAAACATAAGACCAGAATTTAGTTTTTCCAGTTTCACTCGACATACTCAATATACAGAGCGATTAGGCATAATTTTACAACTACGGACACAACTCAATTATGTACTTAGCACATTGTGCGCAAAAATACTAATATAGGCATATGTATTAGTTTATTCTGAAATCCATTAAAGGTAAAAACAACCATAAACGTCTTTGTCAAAAAGAGAAACGTGGTAGTTGGCACTATGCTCTCATTTCTCTTAAAACAGAACGTTTTCTTTTACTGCAGCGCATATGGCATAGAGAATGATTTCTAGCAGAAACTACACGAATATAAGCTAGCTTCGGGGTTGAGTTATCAAATATCTAACAAAGCTTCTGTGGTTTCACTTTGCTGTCTACAATATGAATCGTAGCAAATGATGCACGGTACCATTATGCCTGCACAACATATATGTTGCATGCTACAATATATATATATAGTACGATGATTACGTACCTGTATGCAGTAGCAAAACTGTGAAATAAGAATTAGAAAACAATGTAACTAATTGTACTGATAGACGTCATATGTCATACCCTCTTCTAAGAGGAATAATCATGTTCATAAATAAATAGTCCTTATGTGAAACTCGTCTTATTACACCGAAAGGTAAACTCTGCATAATGGTCAATAATTCTACTTGTAAGCGGAATACAGAAAAAGATATTTAAGGATTAAGTCATATACACAATGAAAGAAATTTACTTGAATTTTTGTTTTCAAATGGGTTGGAAAAGCATCAAAGACCGATGGCATAGCAGAGCGATTGAGAGCCTTCTAGTCGTTATATTTTTATCGAAGTCTTGTTGTTTAAAGTATTGGAGCATACACGAGTCGATTTCACGGTGCAGAGCACGTATCCCTTGCGACCGCAATGAATCGTTTTTGGCAAGCTGGAAGGAAAGGAAGGAGTTGGAAATAGCTTCTTAATTATGTTGGACAATATAGTTTACCGTAATTTTTCTCCAGATCTGAAGCTGACAGTGCGACTGCCGCTGTCATACAAAGATTTGGACTGACATGATTGATTGAAAAACATTTAAACAAATTTCACCCCCACCCAGGAAGATACAATTAGTGTATCTATGGGCATTGTCGATCTCAGGGAGTGTCCCGAGCGGGCGGTTAGATGGGCCTTCTTTTTGTTACAGTAGATAAGTTTTTTTTTTTTGCGGGACATTTCTTTTCATTACACGTCTATCCTGTTTCAGTCCCTACTACATTCTTCTTGAACTTTATCTTGTACCCTAAACTTCTTTCCTGACTTGCTGTTTCTATGCGCAAGGTATCCTGTGTGAGAACACACCTCGTGCATAGATTCCGCGGTCCCACACTTCCATATTATATGGTTTCTTGTACTTCGCTCTACGAACCGTGTCGGTTATGTCTGTGGAGCCTTGAACTAAATTCATTAACTAACTACTAAGCAAATTTCCCAGAATAAATATCTAATAAGCTATTGAAAACTATTTTGGCGCGCGTTTAAGGAATACAGTACGGCTAATCACTCGACCGATATATTACAGTATCACTAACGATGAGTATGGGCGCAAATATCTTGAGCAGTATAAAATATCTTAGGGAGTTTAGTCTCACACCTGGATTATGCATTGGTTAACAAACTGTTCCGGTAATAAAAATATACCTGTCTAATGTGTCTATATCCGGAACAGATGTAATCGGCACTTAAAGATCGTTTAATATTCTCCATGGAGGCTAGACTCTTATGCTAACGGAGAAACTGCTAGTCTCAATAGGATTGCGTTTTTTTTATACTACTGTAGTAACTTTTTGATCTCTGTGACCATTTTGATTAACATAACACTATCTCGCAATAGGTTTATCCTAGTTAATGATGTTAGGTTGTATTGCTTTGAAGAGCTTTAAAATAAAAATTCAGGCGAAAACTAACGATTTAAAAACATATATGCTGATAAGCTAGTCTATATTAAAAATGAACGTTTCGGCTCTTCGGCCATCATCAGCAATTTGGAATGAATTCAAATGCATAAAAATCAACATAGCTATAAGCACACAGTCGTAAACTAATGAACTAAAACACTGATCATAAAATCCGTAAGATGATAAGAACTTAACCAATTACTATCTGGAGTGGTTGAGACGACTGCAGGTCGTTTAATTTCGGTTTGAGTGTGAAAATGAATAGCGATTCTAAAATACGTAAGTTTAAACAGGATTTGCCTGAACCTAAAATTTTTAACTTTTCATCTTTTACAATACACTTGCATTGCTCTGCATGAGATCTAACGGATGATGTTGGGGGATGGGCAAGTATCGAGCCAGTTCTGAAGCTCCTGCCAGAATGCTCGAAAGTCCTTACTCTAAGGGTACGCGAGGTACACCCCAC
>LQNS02278157.1:6011983-6050763 GCA_001587735.2 Parhyale hawaiensis
GACCTGTGGATTCTTAGAGCAACACGAAAAAGTTTAAATCTATGAAGAAATGTTCCAACAAAGGGTTAGAGCCCTCATTTCATAGTGTGGCACTTCTCGCCAAGATCTTGGCGACAAGTTTGCCGTCCTCGGAAATGCGGCACGGTGCCTATGAGCGTCCTGACCTGTGGATTCTTAAAGCAACACGAAAAAGTTTAAATCTGTGAAGAAATGCTCGAACAAAGGGCTAGAGCAACACAAAAAAGTTTAAATCTGTGAAGAAATGCTCGAACAAACTGCATACATCTTACTCCGCTGGCGTCTGTGTCAAATTGACGCTTACGCGCTGGCCGAGAAGGGCCAAGGAGCGCGTTCGGGTAAACTCGGCAGTACGAGTACCGAAAATCTGTTCGAGGTCCGATGCATTTTCTACTCGATTTTTTTGGTCGAGCACCGAATTGGTCGAGTATAGAGGCGATCGAGCACCGAGGTATGACTGTATGTTAGCAGACACCTCTCTAGGTACTAGAACAGCAGGACATTTAGTACTGTATATACTATGTTTAAAGTGTGCAATCCAGGCACGGAGGTCAACCAAGCGTACGTACAGTAATCCTAAGGGCACAATTTAAGTTCGGAATATCATAAAACTCTGATGGTCTTTCAACGGTATTTTCCATAAATAAATGTACGCCGTAAAGTTTTTTATTCGTAACGTATTTCATTTGCTACAGTAATTATTTCAATTACGAAAGATGTAACCGAGTAATACATCTGTTCTGAATTTGAATCCACTAGCGTATACAAAACTTTTCGTCGGCAATATTCTTTGTAACGATTAGGATTACGAGAATAAAGATGTCATCCATTTGTGTCTTTAACATGAACTAACTAGCCTTGAGTTTACCAGATCATCAGATACGGTGAATAGTGTTGTCGGTGTTAGCAAGAATCAGATCATGCTTTCAACATTAGAAAAATGCGCGTTTTGGGTGTAGGAATGTGCTTTCTGAAGTCTCTAGAGTAAACGATTTTGGGTTAACGCCTGAAAATTGGCTCAGCGGGATGAAACCAACGCACCTGCCTGCAGTCCTGAACAAGTAGGGCCCAATGGGTTAAGCGTAACTCATTGTCACCTTTATAAGGAATAGTTAGTGGAAAAATAATTTAGGACGATTTACTGGTGGAGAATAACCAAGCAACAAATGGAGCCAGTTAAGGAACCATTCGTGGTAAATCCCAACTGCTTCATGTAAACATCGCAAGAGAAGGTTATCAGTTGCTTTTGAAACGTTGCAGACAATGCAATAAATGCCTACAGACAATAGTTACTTCTACTCTCAATTTGCTGCGCTATTTTATACAAAACTCATAGTATCCATTTTGAGAAATAATGAAACATTTTGATTAGTGCCAATGCGTTTAAATATTACGACGAGAATGCTTAAATGTAAAATAAATCGAGAAAGAGGAGCAAGATGACACAGACCCTTTTGTATGATTCAGATTTTACACGTTGAAAAGTTTACTTCTAGGTACTCGATGTCTGTGCTTTTGAATTAAAAGTACATTTATCGAGTGTCCACATGCCAAAATATCGAACTAAAATAATTGACTGAAAGAAAAACTAGTAGGGCCTGAACTGAGCACTATACAACCATCTAATTCATCCATTATCTAAAGTCTTCTTCTTTGTTCATATGACTCACCCCTGCCAATGCGCGTGGCATCCGAAAGCAGAGGAAGACAAAGGGCCGTTAGACATAATGCAGACGACATGGCAATCATGTTGTACAAGCACAGCTTACACCGCCACCAGCATACTCGAGATCGCTCTGAATGTAAACCTTATGCACGCAACAGCTAGCCGATCGATAGTAATTTATCGGGCAACTGCTATCACCTATAGCTATCAAAGCTCTAATCGTTGCATCATACCATTGTTTGTCTTATCTACTCTCTACTGTAGGGTTTTTCATCTAGCAACAACACTCGCCTCTGCCTATGTATAGGACACTTAAACAGATAAAAATGCGCCACACTGGAGTTCCGTGAATCACGCCTTAGAATTCGCTATTGACAGTCTACAAAGGCAGCGAAGATATTGCTTCCAGCTTTCCAATTTACAATGACGTGATGTGCGACTTCAGGATTAGATAGCCAGCAGTAGATGGACCAAGGCCGGCCCATTCCCAGAGAGCAGCTGGGACTTACGCTTCGGCCCTCTATGGGCTATTGCCAGGACACCAATAGTTGCCTATTTTCTTATTAATATTATTATTATTATTATTAAAACTTCACGCCAAGGCCGCCATGGACAGGTAGCACAACCCAAATGAAGCAGTTTGTGACACCAGGAAGCCCGAAACGCTGCTATAGAAAATCCAAGAAAAAGCCACTAACAGCCGACTTAAACGCCTGCAGGCCAACATGACTGTAAGCCGAAGCCGGGAATGAATTCCAAACCTTAACAGACCAGGGCACAAAGCACCAACTAAATTGACGAGTTCTGCATCTAACACTCTCCACAGCGAAAGAATGTGCGCCAAGGTGCGTGCCAACCGCAGCACGGGTAATCCTCCCTGAGACTTTGAGGGCAGGGAGAGATGAATACAACCAATGTCTTTCATTGTTGTAAACCTTATAAAACATACAGAGTCCAGCAACCTCTCTCCTGTGGGACATATTCACAAGGTCATTTTCTGACCTCATCCTGCTGGCTGAACTAACAAGTCGGTCCAGCAGACGCAAGTGACTGTCAGTAGCTGAAGCACAGACCGGTGAGCAATACTCCAACACAGGCAGCGAGAAAGCATTAAAGCATCTGCCACAACGCCGCCAAGCCTAATTAATCGCTTGTTTAACTTCAAAAGCTAACATAAACTGGTCGCCAAACCACGGTTTGTCAAGAGAACTCACAAAAATAGTCTTCTCCGGGACATACTTCTAAATAGTCACAGTCAAGTCGTTAAGCTCGGAGATTGGATCATCACTACAAATAATTTGGCGCCAGGGTAACACCTTTACTGCTCCAGTAATAGCATCCCAATTAGCCCCACTCTTAACAAACACCATTTCCCTGGTATCTACCACAGGAACAACTTGGTTCAGGTTCAATGACACAACAAGATGTGAGTGGTCTGTCGTGCCAATAGGGGAGCCAACTGACACAGTCATCAAGTCCGGGACATCAGTCATAACGAGGTTGAGACTCTTGCCAGCAGTATGTGTGGATCCACGAACTAGCTGCACACAATCAGATAAGATGCAAAAGTCTAACGCAGCATCAATATGGCGATCAGTCTGTGACACAGATCCCAACCAATCCCTGTGGTGTGCATTAACATCCCCCACAAAAACAAACGCGGAATTGGGATCCGTACTCTGGATCGAGGCCATCGCCGTCAGCAAAGAGTCATACAGAGAATCATCAGTTGTGGAGCTCCGGTGTAAAGAGAAAAAATGTAAATTATTCAGACAGCCGGCCACACAACCTCACAACTATCAACTCATGACAGGTGCACTCGTGCATTGACTGCCGGTAAGCACAGAAACAACTATGGACATAGACGGCCATGCCCGAAAACCAGGGCCCGATTCCACCAGCCTGCGAAAAGGGGACTCGAAATATGCCTCATACCAGACACTAGCGTTTCGGAACAGCACACGACATCCACCCCACGGGACAGAAAGTCAAGCTCCACGAGGTTCGCATACAGTCCTCTAATATTAACAATAAAGGAGACGACACCGAAGATCCAAGGAAACGTGTTGTAACTCATGTTAAGGGGAAGGATATGACAGATTTCGTAAAGGTTACACATTTCCAAAGTCAAGTATTCGAGCTATTATGAAGAAGCAACAGCCCAAAAGAAGTCACGTCAAAAACAAGGTAGAACGTGGAAGAAAAAAGTTTTTGTCCGAGATAGTAAAGCAGAAGATAGTTAAATATTCCAACCAAAATCAAAGCGTCAAGTGCAAACGACATTGTAGTTGTTCACTGTGACCCTGGAGCTCAAGTATCTCGACAGACAGTTGGAAGAGTTTTGAAAAGAGCTGGATTGAAAGATTGTCGTTCGAGAATGATACCATTACCAAAGCCTGTACATCTTGAAGTAAAGATGGAATTTGCAAAACGTCACATTAACACAATTATTACGTTCTGGAAGCAAGTTTTATGGTCGGATGAAACAAAAACCGAGCTCTTTGGGCATTATAGTGTCTCATATGTTTACAGGAAATCAGGCGAAGCCTTTTTGTCCAAGAACTCCGTACCAGCAGTGAGGCACGGTGGCCGAGATTTGATGTTTTGGGAATGTTTTGCTGCTGTTGCTACTACTGGACCAGGACGCCATGTGAAGGTCAACGGTATTATGAAAAAAGATGATCATGTAGAAATTCTGAATGATAACTGGAAAGAATCTGCAAAGGAACTGTCCCTCGGTCGACGTTGGTGCTTTACATATACAGGACAACGACCAGAAGCATTCAGAAAATTTGTCAGGGGAGTGGATGGAGAACCATGATATTGTTTTGGAGTCGTCTTCCCAGGGCCCAGCCCTAAATCCAATAGAGAATCAGTGGAGACTATTGAAGCTGAGAGTGGTGGAGAAAACAAAAAGAATCCCAATGAGAGGAAATTTGTGTGGAAGAGTCGAGTAACATTTTTGCTGGAGAGTGCTTGAAGTAGGAGGAAAATTATAACGAAAAACTGCAGCAAGTACTTGAAGCTTTACGGCATACAATTGATTATTAGAAACAGGGTGCCAATACTTTTGAACTTGCGAATTCTGAAATTGAATACATAACTTCTTTAATACTCGGAGTTTTGGGTATTCGATTAATGCATTGGAAAGAACAGGGCCAAATACATATAATTGTATGAAACTGACTTTTATTCCAACCTCCTGAACATGATTTTATGATTTTAAGAGCAATGTGGGTGTTTTATTGCACTGCGCCAATAAAAAATATGCAGTAAGACTGTACAGTAAGTCTTAGTTATAAATCGCAGAAAAGTGTAGAAGCGAGTAGTTGTTCAATATAAAATAAAAATGGGAAAAACAAAAGGGCAGAATTTTAAATAAGTTGTTGGGTTATTCCTTTATTGAATCATGTTGTAGGATGTTGCACAAAGAAAATGAAGAGAATTAAGGAACTACTGCATTTTTTCATGATACAGGGACAGTTAAATAAGAAAGAAAAACATAAAATAACCATTCCACATGCATTGACAATGTTTAATTTATGTATATTTCATTAGCTAAGCAAAATAAGGCGTATGCACGTGGGTGTAGTACGCCCCGTGCAAGTAAGCAATGGTGTTATCGGAATGCGTCCAAGGTAGCTACCTCCGGCGAATCCCTGTCACTAAAAATTTTAATTTATATCATAATCTGCAAAAAAACAAGTCCAACATATAGCAAGGACTAGGCTACCAGTAGCTGGGACGTCTAATTGTTACCCATAAGATGCTCGCAGAGCGCCTGGCGTCCCCTATTCTTACTCATAGTAACGCTCGCGATAGTACGGAGCAAGCTACTTCGTGATGTACAACGCCCCAGGTTATTTCAAGCTGTAACAATAAATGTGCATAAGGTAGGTACTTATCTTAGCAGTTACTTGTAAACAGTAACATATTCTCAGCTTAACCTGTTGAGCTTTCTTGACTGTAACAGTTAAGTGAAGGGGGAGAACATTCACACTACGCATAATTAATTCGTCGTTCTCCGTGTATATTAGATTACAGAAGTACACTACAACGCACCAAAGTCTTTCCGTTGTTTGAAAAGATAGGACAATCATACGCGTTATTTGATAAATGATTTATCAGATACTTTTACACCAGTGGTGTACATAACCCATAAAACTAAACACCGATGCATCCATTCAATCTAAATCACGATCTGATAGTCGAATGGTCACAAACATATCTACAAATAAAGTCTGTAGAAGTATACATTGTGCCGATTCAAATGTGAGGCTGCAGTTCACACAAAGATACTTAATCTCTGAGACCTTTGGTTAAGTAGCTAACTGAATTTTGCTCCAATAGTAACCTTTTTTCATGGTAAGTGGTTGGGACAGATGATGCCAGCAGGTGCTAAGGTGCCATTGAATGTGGCGCATTGGATTATCGAGAGGGGACTTTCGAAAGCTTGTTCTTTACGAAACCAAATATTAAGCTTACAATAAATTAATTCACCTACAAGAAAAGTTTGCAATTGAGCAAGAATGCAAAATACGACGATGCTGCAGAAAATTCGAGGACATTTCCTACACATTGGTCAGTTACATCACTTGTTACTTATAATAGTTATAGGTAAGCCCTTGAGGTAATTTGCCTAAGTGCTGTAGCGAAAATAAGACATACTTAGAGCGAAGAAAAAAATTATACTAGTACTACAGTTTTAGTACGTACGTTAACTAAAACTGAATTACGCGAAGTATCGATGAGTTTCAGAGGTATAGATACGGAATGGCCAAGTCAGCGTTCCGAATAACAATGAAAAAACGGCACTTGGGCCGAAATTGAGGTTCGAATAGTATTGTATTCTTCCAACACTTTTCTATTTGGATCGCAACTTCCGCGTATTCTTCAGTTTCGTAGGCATAACCGAAAGTCTTGTTTCAAAGGATGGTCGATCGCACCACTATAGTCAGAGAGTCTGGGCTGTCAGAGTGAGCTCGGCTAGGTAGCACAAAACGCCTCATAGGTACTGTGTCCATATAGGTTTATCATCATTACTGTTATGAACCACCATATACTTACGCATACTCTACCAACTGGTTATCTTTATTCTTGGGAATGGGATTGGCATTGACTTTTAACACAAATGTAAGTGTGTGGCAAGGAGTAATTTAAAGTACCCATTGGAATTATACCATTTTCTTCGAATTTACAATAGACTAACTTTTAATTTTGCATTTACGTAATAGTAGATGCACACTAAGCTTCATTTCACTGTCGCGCATTGTAACTCATTACTCAGACCACCTCATATAATCTGCCAACAGACAATTCTAGTAGAATTGTCTGTGTGACAGCATCCTGTGAAATACTTGTATACAGTAAACAAATGGGTATAGTGACTTGTGTCACCAGCGTGCATAGTGGTTTTTAAGAAAGCCACACTAGAACATTAGGACCTGGTGTTCGACTATGGGAGAGCTGTAGATTCAACAGGGTGGTATTTTGTTTCAAGATACGACAAACTGGATCGACGAGCATGGATACCGCAAGTGGAAAAAACGACAATCACGGGTCAAGACGAACTGCAGTCGCGCTTTTCTCTGGAACAGCATCAAACACGCAATAATTTGCTGCGTACTGTGCTCGTAGGAAAGGAAAATATGATTGCGAATATTATTTTCGTACCCTGAACTACGAGGAACACAACTTATCGACAACGACGGCGTCATAGGGACAGCAAAAGCAGGCCCACGCTATTCCAGGCAAATGAGCCGTTTTAAAGAGACAGTTAAGCTCACTGTTAGAAACTCAGTCACAACCAGACTAAACTCTCATTTAAAGCCAAAGAGCCATCACCCCATACCCAGTCAATGTCGGGAAAGTTACCGTATTAGGAATGGAGTTTAGGCTGGTGAACGACTGATGTTCGTAGCTACGTTATTGGAGGTCACTCATGTTTGTGTCATCTATGTGGTGCTTGAACGTCATTCTCCTATCATAGCTTACACAAATGATTTTTGTGGTTGGGGTGGATGGTGTGGACTCATTGTTCAGTGTAATGAGGGGTTGTGCTGTGTATTCTATGTTTTGCGGTGTGACTTGTGATTGAGTATTTTCTTGTGGAGACTTTTATTCTGTGTGTAATGAGCCAGTTCTCCAGAGAGTGTAAAACTGTGTATGTATTCTTGAAGATGTGCGGCCACGGTCTCATATTTTGGGTGCTGTGCCAGTATCGTCAAGTCATCTGCCTAGGACATTATATATGTATTAGGTTGGATCGGGAGAGTAGTGTCTTGCATGAACATTGAAAAGAGGAGACAGAGCGAAGCCCTGCGGGATGCCGTTTGTGAAGTGATGTGTTCCAGAGGGTTAACCATTGTACACTGTGCAGCCCTGTCTACTCGATAGGAAATTGGCGAGCTATTTTTAGAAGTTGTAAGGTATATACGTGTTCAGTATCTTACTCATAAGTATGTGTTTAGGGACAGTATCGAAGGCCTTGCTGATATCTCCGGCGGCGGAGATTGATCTGTAAGCGGGTTTGGCAGAGTTTAAGCTTCCAGGTATTGCTTGTGTCACGTTTGTGAGGAGAGTGGATGTGGAGTGATGTACTCTGAAACTATGTTGTGTGTAGGTGAGTGGGATGTGGGGTGATATTTTGCCATGGACTAGTCTTTCAAGTATCTTGGATGGAGTGTATGGAAGTGATATGGGTCGGTAAGAGAATGGTTCGGTGTCTGGCTTGTTTGGCTTTAAATGTGGGGTGATTTTGGCACTTTCACAGACATTGGGATGCTATTGGATATGACAGAGTTGTTGAATATGTCTATGATGGCTCTGATGGCACGTAGGCCTAGATGTTCAAGATTTAAAGGATAAACTGCATCAGGGCCTGGTTGAAGATTTGTTCATTGCCTTGATGATGGCTCGGATTGTCATAGCTGTTGCGAATAGTGATTGAAAGCCTGGAGCTGTAGTGATTCTGTGAAGCTTCCTGAGAATAAACCTATCTTCCTGTCTGAGTGGAAGTCTATAGATGTTAGAGTAGTGTAGTGCTTGTTTAAGAAGTCAGATTGTTGCTTATCAGACGGTATAATTGTGGTTGTGGGAATGAGCATAGCCTCATGTCTTTCTGTGTGGTCAGCGTACTGATTGTTGAAACTTCGATAAGTTTCCATAGTTTGGGTTTGTGTTGAACGATATTTCAAGTATTTGTTTTCATTTGGTTAGTGGTTCATGTCTGATGTCCCCATCTATTTCCATGTTCAAGTTTATTATTCTTTCGATGGAGTCTGGTGTTGATGACTGTATGTAATTGTGCTCTTTCAATGCGTTTTTGTTTCATACTTCTGGTAAAACACGGGTTACATAGTTTTCAGGTGCCTGAAAGTATATGCTTTTTATCTTCGTTTACACTAGTGTTATTGCAGTATGGTACTGCTGAGTCTATAGTATTGTAGCCTGCAATGCTATATGGGTGTAAACGTTCTTCAACCGTGCCAGTAAAGGTGGGCCAGTCGGCACGTTTGTAGTTTGTGAAGACTTTCGGGAGCCTCCGAATGTAGGGTGTGGTGAGTGTGTACCTAAGTAACCTAACATGGATACGTAAGTGGTCTAATGGTAGCTCATGTGTGGTGCGCCATTTACACTTATGGGCCACCTCCGGTGTGGTGAACGAAATTTCTGGTGATGTTGGCTGCGTTTGTATATTGTAAGGTTTACGAGTAGGAGTATCTGTGTCATGAAGTGGAACTAGCGTGTGAAGTTATTTTACACATGAGTGTACCTCGTGTGTGTGAGTTCTGGGTCGCTAACCATGCCGGATCGTAAACATTGGTGTCACCAAGGATGAACTGATATTGTATAGTATTATAACAGTCTAGGCGTGACGAAAAGAACGTGAGAGTGGCTTGACAACAGTCGCAATTGAGTGTTTCTCCCAAGGAACGCACTGCAAGTCAACACTTCCCTCGCTTCAAGTTCAACACTCAACATAAATTGAAATCCTCACTGTCAATACACTGCTCAATCACTGCACGTACATATTATAGCAAGAGAATATTAAACATAACGAACAGTAGTAAAGCAAACATGTTTAATGCTGGAAAAACAGGCAAAGTACATGTACCACTGCGAAACTTGAACCTACTGCTAACCACAGCAACTGGCCTGGAGGCCGATCAGTTAGTCTAAGGGTAAAATAAACGCAAGCCCTAAGCCACTAGCTTCCCAACTATACTATGCTAACACAACTCATCAACACTTCCGCGTCAGTAACAGCAGGCTCACAGCATAGTACACTAAGGGCCAGTTCACACGTCCCTCAACGTAACGTGTTCAGTAAAACTGATGGACCCGGTGCGTTAATTTGATGAATGCCGCAGGAGAAGGAAATGCGGGGGACGGAAGGATGAAACACGTCCCATTTCTGAACGAGTCGTGTCATTCAAGTTTAGTAAACAAACCCTTTAAATATTGAATTACTCCTGTATAGCGTTTTCAAAGCATGAACAAGTCGATATAAGGCTTTTTAACTGCTAGTTTAATGAATAAAACCACTGTACTCCCGTTTAAGACGAGAAATTAAAGTTGAAAATATTGAACTAAGAACACAGACGCCATCTTTGATTCGATAAAAAAAGCGTATTGCTGCGTGATGTTTTCACTTTTATCGGTTTATCAGGCTATTAATATTTTGGAAATAGGCTGTTCCTATAAAATTCAGACTATAAAATCATATGATACGAATTTGGCTTGAAACCGTCACAAAATATAAGCAAAAATGCACTGAAATGACATTATAAGTGAACGTTTGATGTAATTCATTTGAGTGAAGGTCGCTTCTACGTATGAAGAGCGACAGCAAAAGTTGACTGATGGCTCATGTTCATTTTCAGGAGAGAATGCGTTGAAATGAGGGACGTGTGAACAGGGTCTAATGTTGAGCGATTGCGCTACTCGTAAGCCCCGGGTATTGATGGGCGGCTATTGAATAAGATCATAGGGATCGGGTCAATGGGCTTTGGCGCAATGCATCTGAAATAGGAACTGATAATTGGAAACCTATACTCGACCGCACTAAACCATGTAATGAAGCTTAGACTAGCTCACTCCAAAACCCAACAACAGCACTAGCCTTAGCAACAGCAGTAGCTCCATCATAAAACGCGTCCCTGGTCTTAGAGAGAGTGAGCAAAAGTTTTAATAGATGGAGGTGCCACGGCTACCTGGACTGAAAGCCAAAATTCTTCCGAATCTGAAATCTGGCTGACTTGCAGATTGGCTGCGAGTGTGTGACTGGTGGGAAGCGATGGTTTTAAGCCTTAAACGGGTAGAAATAGAGCAGCCAAAAATTCCCTAACAAAAATTGCGATCTGCGACTGTATCCCTTCCTTTTATTATTATTAAACTTCCTTGGGAGTGAGCCATTGCAGCCAATCCGCCAAGTCGCCACGTCACTTTTTCTCTTCATGGGAAGATCCAGTAGGGCGAATGATTAGTAACGGTAGAATGGCGAAGGCGATGAAAAATGCCTGGCCACCGAGGGATATAGGAAGGTACAATGGTAATCACTGCGTGGAAGTAAAATTACTACAATAGAAACTAGGGCTTCAACGCATACAGGCGACTGACATTATTTAAACGAACGTTTTTTTAATACGCAACGTCGTTTATATTTCACTAGATTGCTCGCGCTGTAGAGAATGACAGCGATGAATTTCTGACGGTCCTTCTTCATTGATCATACTTTCGTAAATACAATTCCCAACGTAACAGCGCATAGAGATAAGCGTTTACGGCTTTGTAACCGCTGAACAGAGAAACTTTCTTCTCTCTTTATGTGACATAGAGAAAATTAATGTTTTTGCAGGCCGTTCAGCAACACTCAAAATAATAGTTCACTTCGGTAGCATGGATATGATAGGTTATATTATACGTTCAATGGTTTTTGCTCAGCGAAAGCTGTTTCATCGACGATTGCATTAAATTTGAAAGAATAACTGATGCAACGATATTATCTATGGGAAGACTCTAAGAATTAAGATGCATAAGAGTGCCAATGGAAGCTTCAGGTATCTTCAGTGTTCTAAGTTCAACTTCGGCAATGCAAGAAGTGCATTCAAATATAAGGTCGCCTGTAGCTACTTCGTGCCACAGATTCCATGTATGGAGAAGGTAATACTCCTACATATCACACAACATTGCAGCGCTAAGAGACGCTTTCGGTTTCTTCGTTGGTTTAATTTCAACTGTCGCTGATAAAAATATGTTTGCCATCAACTGCAACCTGGACTATTTTTTACCATCTGGATTTCAACGAAGCTTGACAGGATGATCAGTCTCCAACCTGGCCTGATTTTCATCATCTGTTTTCTTAAAGCGTGATAGAAAATGGATAATAAAAACAGATAAATACACTGGAATCACGAACGCCAGAGCTAATTTCTTCTTGGGTAGTTCGTTAAGGCGTGACATGAAACAAACAAATAAATAAATATATAAACACACGACGGTCATTCTTAGTATTATATCATGCAGTGCAGTTATATAATGCAGATGTATGTATGAAGGCAGTATAGTATGCGCTTGGTTGCATGAGGCTGCAGTTTGTACACACAAGATATCTACTTTTGTGCCTTGCAGAACTCTTTCAACTACAGTACAAGTGTTATACTATAGTTAATTGGTTAGCAGGTTATAATTCAGTCTTAGGAGGGCTTGATGTCTTCATTTGTACTCGTAGTTTCGCCATCGAGAGTATCTGCAACATAGCCTTCGTTATCGTAAAATTTAGCAGGAGGAGTCTTCCATTTGAATGCCTTATTGGTAACAGAAGTGCTGGTTACGAAGTCAGATTCATGGCGAGGCCAGGAAGTGCTGCTCTCAGTGGGATCAGCAGAGTCGGCCAAGTCAGTGAGGTGGCGCAGAGGCAAGTCAGGGCCCAGGTATGCAGAGTCGTCCGCTGTGTCCCAGTCTGTGGCGGACCTCATCGTGGGGGCGCTACTCTCACTCCTGTTGGTTCATACATTGAATTTTTAACTAGTAAAACGGTGAATCGGTTAGCCTAAGGGGATCAACTCAGAGTTTTCAAAACTTTTATTTATGAACCGATTGGTCTGAAACTTGCTCATTATGTGCTTATTTAAAAAAGAAACACATTTTGCTTGTACAACTTTTTTGATTTAGGTTTTTGAGATGATGGGAAATTTATTTACATGTGTATTTTTACGAAATTTTAAAAATAGAAGTCAATAAGGGTTCATGCTAGAAAAAACAAAGACAGTTTTGGAATCCTTGAAACATTCATAACGAAGTTAGAGACATGGTTTCCATTTTCTGTTTCGTTTTCTTTTGATATGCGATAGCTGATTGCTAACTGAAATATAGTAAAAAAAAGCAAAATTTTGTGTTTTGAGCTCGAATAATAAAAAAAGGAGGACAAAAATTAAAAATGTTTCTCTATAACTTCCTTAGAAATGTTTCAAGGATCTCAAAACTGTCTTTGCTATTTTCCTAACAGGAGCACTTATCGACTTCTACTTATTTCAGGCGAAAAAGTTACATTTTACAGGAGAGGAAACAATAAAAAAAATGGTGAAATGTCATATACTGCACTTTTTTTCACTATAAATGGAATTTTAATGCTGTATTTATGATGCATTCGTATCTGCATCTACAAATAATATGTATGCATCATTTCATGATTTTTGATTCCCCCGATCGGCGCCTCGTTAGGAATCCTCTGTGGGGGTCTTATACATAGGAATATATATATATTTATAGCTGGGGGTTTAGGACGACAATATTTCTCATTAGGCTACCAAAATGCCGTTAGGTTGACATAATTTTTGGTAGGTTATTGAACTGCCTCCTGTAGTCAGCGTTCATTACTTAGCGTCAATCTTTGATTCGCCTTACTTTGCGCCAATCTTTGATAGGTCTTGCTTAGCGTCGTCATTAAAGATTGACGATAAGGCCAATCAAAGATTGACGCTAAGTAACGAATACCTTAACCAACAATGTGATTTTAGAACGTCATCCTCATAGGTTAGGGGCCAAGTCTGGTTCTTCTAATGTCCTGAAATGCGCTTAAAACATCTAAGCGCGCGCTTACTATCGAAAAGACGGCGGAAGTGCCCCGTAGAATGTTGAGATAGGCAAATGTTAGGAGCAAATCCCGTAATTTTTTTTAAATGTTCTAATGGGGCGATTTGAATCGTGTCGTTTCAACGGAATTATAAGAATATATATATAGCTAGGAAGGGCTTTAAACGTAACCGGATCCAACTGTCAACGACGTTAAGTGTTATCAGCGGAGGATAGGTGTAAGTTTGAACTTTACACCTAACGACCAACTACTCTACGCGATCTTCTCGTGCGCTTCCCGATAGATACACGTGCTGGGCCTTCTTTAATCCACCACCGACCACCAGCCTACTAGAGAGCCCTTTCAAATGAGCTCCCGCTCAAAGAGTTAGGTGAGGCCAGGACTGGTTTTGCTAGAATTTCTAAGTGTTTTTACTGCATTTATTTGGGTTTTTAGTGTTTTGAATGCTTTATACTGTTAAGGTAATTTTTGGGGGTTATAAATTTTTTTTTTACTTAGCGTCAATCTTTGATTATCCTTCCTTAGCGTCAATCTTTGATCATTAGTAGAACAAGTACTGGTCTTACCTAACCTTATGAGAAAAAGCTCATTGGACGTTAGCAGAACCAGTCCTGGCCTTTACCTAACCTTATGAGCACGAGCTCATTGGCCTGTAGGCTATTACACTTAACAACATTTTATAAAGTACAATTATACCTGATGCAAAAAAATTACGCTTACCGGACCAATTTACACCTTCGTTAGCTTTATATATATATATAGGTATATATTATGTTAAAAACAATGCCGAATTGTAGGCTAACTTAACTTTAAGAAGTTTTTCCTACTGTCTTCGCTTAAAAACAATTCTTCTGTCTTCGGTAAAGTGAAGCAATTGTCCAGTGTTGAGTGCCTCGTACTGGTATTGCAGCTGTTCCATGGCATTTTCCATTGTTATTTCTTGATGAGCTTCCTGCAACGCGTTTCGACCAAGCATCGGTCATCTTTAGGCAGTTGATATCATGATTGTGTTGAGTGGCTGAGATAAAATCTGAATTCTTGGAGATTATTGGCATATAGATATAGATTGTGGAGCGCAGGCAGACGGGCGAACTCATGGGCGATTGGTTGAAGGGCTATGGTGGCTGATCAACTGATCGGTGGTGCAGCGCAGCAGCCGCTGATTGTCCGTGTAGCTTTAATAACCGGTGTGTTCAAGTGGTTTGACCATTGATAATAGGCTGCAGGTTGCGAATTAGGAACGACTTAGTTATTTGTAAGCGCTGGTGGTCTTTTTGCTGCTGTAGTATTTTCGTACCTCTTATGCAGGGGCCACACTAGGCGTTCGTACGAGCAACGCGCAATTCACTCAGAAATCCTTGTTGTGTATCGGAACGACTGTAGGTGACACACTAGCGACGGGCAGCTGCTCAGCCGCCATACTAAGTCCCGTCCAGACTACCACGCACATGTTCCGCAGAACTTCGTTGCTCATGCTCCTTGATCTAAAGCAGCTGCAGTTATTGTCACTAGTAATAACTTATTTTACTTCTAGTATCGATACAACTAGGAATAAACGATCACTGTAAATGCAGAAGCTATTCATAGCGTGCTACAGCAATGCGCGTACTACCAAGTGAGCAAAGGTTAACATTTTCATACTTTTCTTTCTTGATCCTGCGGTCGTGCTTTCGAGGACGCGGCAATACATTCAATAAAATTAAACGACTGGCTTGAAGAGCAACTCCAAAAATGATTGACAAGTAAAGGTAAGTCGATAATTTTCTGTTCCCCCAGAGGCAGTGCAAAGGGTTTGAACATTTATTTTATTTACGAACATAAACACTGTTCACCCAGAGGTAGTGCAAAGGGTTCGAACATTTATTTTATATACGAACACAAACACAACTGTGTCCACAAGACAAAACGGCGATAAAATGTTTACCGTCATCTCAGTATTCACCACAAGTGTCACTACTGTGGTGAAGTTAATATTTCTCGTCAAATTTGCAGTGAAATAGAAATCAGGCTTAAAAGCTTTTAAAATGTCAATAAAGAAACAAGAAATCCTCATGGAACGCCTAATTGATTTTTTTGCGGAGGAACCTGCTTTGTTTGAGGCCTAAATCGCGCGGAAATATCAAAATGGACGCCCGCGAAAACGCACAGAGCTGCGAGTTAATGGCAGATATTCGCAATGATCAGCGAAAACGCCACATAGTGTGAACAGATTTTTGATTGCATCTTAGTTCCTAGGATAAGTGACTAAAAAACACTTTACAAATAGGCCCAAAAAAGTGGTTTTAAAAAGCACTCAGAATTACACTGTACAGTAAATACATATTCGATTTACGCGGCTGTACGACCAACTGGTTGCCAATAGAAAACCTCAAGCGAACTTTCGCCACAAAGGCGCAACTTGTCTGTTCCTAACAGCACTGTTTACGGAGTTTCCTAACGTATCAGCGTTCCACAGTGTGGCACTGTTCAAGAAGTTCCTGGCTTACTAGGGCTCCGCAATGCGAGCTAGCATGGTTTAGGTATTTGTAGTCTAGTTTATTGTGCAGGGATTTTTTGGTATCTATAACTGGTGAGGATGCCTCCATGGTCTGGCTGTCCTGCACTTAGGGTGTCTGAGCCTGGGGAGATGCAGAGGTGAGGGTGCAGTGTCTTGTATAGTTGAGTGACCCGAGCAGCTTCTGCTCCCGTGTGTTTGCTATGACCGGCTACCCTGCGGTGGCAAAACATGTTTAACTTATTTCTGACCAGCCACTCTGTGGTGGCAAAACATGTGTTATGAAAAGCTATGAAGGTATATCGACTCAAAGATATGATGTTGCGGGTTGCCCATGCCCTGTTGCTCATCACAATGCTACTGGAACTGGAGCAATTTTGCTGTTCGAAGACGTAGGTACGAGCTGCGGGTCCTGACAGCCAGTTGCGAGGGTGGATGCCTAGTGTGGCCCCTGCATAAAAAGCATTTCGCGGGTCAAGCTTGCGTTGTGGTGCTGCTGGGTGAGCGTTTTGGGGGGCTCTTGTGTTCAGATGTAGCGTTACCCGTCACGACAGTTGGAAAAACTCAATGAAGATATAGTAAATCTACAATTCAGCATTGTTTTCAACCAAACGTGTAGAAGAGAGAGGCTGCTACCGAACTTTTCTAATAGGTATATACATATATATTTCCCATTACCTCAAAAACTAAGGCCTAAATCACAAAAGCTGTAAGCACAAAATGTGTTTTATATTTCAGAAATACATACATTGTGCAAATTTCCAAACAAACAGTCTTCAATAGATATTTTCAACCCTCTGCCTCCCACCCCTTTGGACCCCTCTTGGGGGGGGGGGTGGTTCTAGTGCCCCTAGCGCCATAAAATTTTAGAACACACTTTCACACCACGTAAGGGCTCTTTTTCAGTAAAAAAAAAAGAAGAAAAAAAGATAATTTTCACCAAAATCGTGAGTTGATCCCCTTGAATTACTTTGTATGTTTGTCGCTGCTTTATGCGTGCAGCACGGTAGCTACTGCTGCACCTACCGAAGCTGGCGTACAATATGCTGTTGAGCAAATATTATTGTTTGTTGAAGGACAGAAAAAAGGAGCATTTCTCAATAGCGTTCTGAGCCACAAAATAAAACCAAGCTATGTGATGGTCATTGATGAAAGTGAAGTAGCCTAACAGCAAGTGCAAAGCAGTTCAAGCGTGAATGTGCGGGCAGATTCTTGTTTTCAATTAAACTTTCTTTACAATAATACGGTGGTGTGAATTAAACGGGAAATAACTGCATTTGGAATGCTTACAAGATTGATAAAGTGAGTGGACAAAGTCACTTCGCCTCCATGCTACAGCACGAGAGTCAACCTGTAAGCTTTCGGAATATTATTTTTTGAAGTGTTAGTTATGAAGAAAATAAAGAACTTTCATAAATACTCCTTGGAAGCGAACTGTGAATAGGGGATAGAATGGGCTGTGCTTCTAATGCAATATCGTGAGTAATGACGAGAAATGTCTTCACAAATTAAACTACGCAGGCGTCAGTGTACACAGAGGGCCAAATAAGTATTGTTCACGAACCAGTCGAATGCATCATAAGACACTGTTGGAGAAGTCGTGTAACATTGACACTCAATGCATAGAGTGTTAGAGTGTAAAGGGATAGTCATATTATACCATCTTATAATCACTTATATCAGAATTTTATCGGATTCTGAGATTAATATGGGAAATGTATTTCTTGAAGTTGATTTTATAGGTACGGTGTTATGAATACAGTTTTTACAAAATTTCTAGGCGCCTTTTTTATAAAGATCTAATAAGTAGAAATTTAAGAATAGGCTTTATACTTTATTAAAAATGGTAAAAAGTCTATATGAACTTTTGACGATATCCACGTAGATACCTGTTGATAGAGGCTCGATCATCGTGAAAAGCTTTTACCAACGCTCCATGACACACTTTGCGCAGCCCTACTTAGCATATACAGAAATGCATTAACCATAAGAACATTTCAAAGAAGTTCATCACAGTATACTTAGTATTATCACCACCAAATGAACAACGCACTCATCTTTACACGGTCACTTACCGTCAACTGCACACGAGTAGCAACTTTTTGTACACAAACTACACGACCAAGTAATAATTACAAGTCTATAACAATGAAACTGAGAAGAAAACCTCATGAGACTTTGGAACTGAAGCACGCGCTCCAAATGGCCTTCTAACATAGACCTAATCGGAAATTTTTAGTGTTAGGCGACTATCCGATGCTTCCCCTTACTGACATTGCATAAATTTTGTGATTTTTTAAATACGGTTTGATTTTACGGCAGACGTTACAGTATAGAAGTAGTTACAAACAGAGCCGGGAATATTCCAGTTTCCCGTGTTCTGTGCTCTTCTCACTTCCTCTGCAGCGCCGAAATTTTTCCTCACATGAACCAATTCTTTGGGCTAAACCACCCGCTCGTGCTAAATAATTTTACTGGTGAATGAGCAGATGCCTTTAGGAATTTATTGCTATGCCTTTTCGTTAGTTCCAGTTTGCTCCTATCCCGTTCCCAGCTAGTTTCTATCTATACGTCAGCGTTAATGAGTGACTAATAAACTCCAACCTGCTAGCCAAGTTTGAATTGCTAAACAAACATCAGCAACCAACCATAAATTTGTAGCAATTCTTGGGTTTACTGACAATGTTATACATCGCGAGATAATCTTTGACATCACACTCTTGTAGCAGAAAAACACAATCATTTTCATCGATACAGAACAGTCCTACACATCAAGAACAATGGGGTCCCGAGTTCTACTCATATATGCGTTACCTATACATAACATTTTTTGGTGACGCAGAAGATCAAGAAACATCGCTCACGGAGTCACTTAGCGAGACGTCGCTTGCTCAGTGCTTGTAACTTTAATTTGTTACTCATTTTACGGGGCTGCGCTGCATTTATCTCACTAATGTCATGTTGAAACTCCCATCAACGAGTCATCAGGGAAGAGATCAAAAGGAATGGCAACAGAATCCATGACCAAGGAAGAGTCTGAGGAATGGTTGTGGCAAGAGGCCCGTTTTGTAGAGCAGACCGACTCCGAGGCAGCAAACTCAATGTTTCAAGGGTAATGCAAGAGTCAAGAAATGCTCGAGGACGTGTTTTTCCACTTTCCGCATGGTAACAGTATAAATAAAATCGAGGGTAAGGCCAAAGTCAGCTATCGCATTCCAAAGTCAAAGTAGTCAGATTACTAACAACGATGTCTCCCGTCCCACCACAACTTCATTAACTGAAGTGTGGTTGAAGATAACAGAAATACAATATTAGGATACAATTTTAGAAGCACTAATGGCATTCTTCACTTTTATGTAACAATCTTCTATAAACGCAGCACAGAAAAACCGATAAATATTGAAGACATATCGAACACCTCAAAAAAGCGATCAATGACAAACGAGCAAAGGAGAATAGAATTAGCAGATAATAACAACGTGTCATTTAGGAGTTTGTGATCAAAATCACTGTAAATCGCATCATTCACATTATTGTTAACCCATGTGAATGTTTTATATCGACATGGAAATTTTTTCACGGACATGGATGTGTACACTGACAAGGGTTTCCACAATTGACATGGGTTTTTGCATTTGACATGCTGATTGTGTAAAATATCCACATTTTCTGTGCTGTTCTATTGTGAAAGAAGCAGAAGCATAGCCACTCACGTGGGTCCCCTGAAGTATCTGAGGTACACGAAGTAGCCGACGCCAGAGACGACGAGCAGCACAGCAATAACGATGGCAGTGATGGCCCCGCCGCCCAGCCCTCCTGAGTTGCTGCTGCTGGTCCGCTCACAGCGGTCACCGTAGTACGGGGACGTGCAGCTGTTGGGCAGGATACCAATTCAAGCATGCCTTTTTCATTCAAGACAAACTGAGTAAGAGAGAGCAAAATACCTCAAGCTGTTCCATCACTTGAGATATATCCACACGACATATCTTGTGAGATATGAAAGATGTTTTATTAGCTAAATCGCCAAAGATTTTTTACTTTCAATACATAAAATGAAAGGAAACACACAAACTTTTTCATAACTCTCTATTTTGGGCTACTGGGACGTATACACGGTGCACCATAATCATCAATTACAAGTTTTATTTAAGTTGTTAATTATTATTTACAAATTTTGATGGTTTTCAAGTTCAAACAGGTATATGCCAAACATCCTTTATCCATGAAACATCATTAACCCACTCTGCGCTCGCGCAAAGACCTAAAAAAAAAAAATTCAAAAGAAAAACTGTAGAGAATGCACCAGAGTTTATTTCCATGGAAGAATGGCCTCCTTTATCTCCAAACCTTAATCTCTTTGACTTGAGCATTTGGTCCATATTGGAGAAAAAGGTCTCAGTTTCCCATCACAAAAATGAAGGGATGCGCAAAAATTCCCCAAGCTGTCATTCGTGATTCATGCAAAGCGTTTTCCAAGCGTTTGTAGCAAGTTATCGATGCCCACGAAAGGGATATTGAGTAAATCATAGATGTGATGGAAGAATAATAGTTGCACAAAAATTGCAACGATGATTTTTGAAGACCTTACATGATTTGCAGAAGACCTAGTTTAAAACAGCTTAGCAAGGTGTATACGAACCTTGGAAAAGTTTTAAAATTCCTAACATATCCTTGAATTTTAGAAAAATTAAAATATTCAAAATTTGAAAGGTCAAGCATTATGTCCAAAATTCTAGGCTTTTTTTTAAGTCTCCAAGGCCCCAATCAAATTCAGGGCTTTCATTTTGTTCAACGTTCGCATACAATAGTGGTTCCAAAACTTTTTTCGGCTGGCGCCCCCTTAGCGGCCAGGTGCGTGCCTAACGCCACCTCTCAAGTGGACAATTGCAACAAACATGCGAAGAAGCAGAGTTTTTGCATGATTTGAACTGAAATGAAAGTTAAACACAAGTATGTTTGTCATAAAAAAAACTCAGGTCAGTAGTAAATTTTGTAATAGTTATTTGTCAACGGTAGGAAGAGATATATAAAGTTGTCGCCACCAATAATAAGAAAACATATTTCACTGATCATCATTTTTTGTTAATGAGATAGATGGGTTTGATGCAGCCCGTGCAGGGATATCAGCTTCTTAACACACAGCTGTCATATTAAGGAGGAATCGCAGATCCTCTCTCGGCAATTCTAAGCTTATTTATATTTTTCTACAAGGTGACTGAACTATCGCTCACAGCTACTAATCACGACTTTACATGAATTATTCCACTGTAATGGATACTACTCTGAGAATTTTGATTTTTGTTCAAAGAAAAATCCCGAATATGTTTCAAAATTTAGCTTCAACTCAAGAGCATTTTATACTGAAACGGATTTTTTTCTCCGCCACTTCTGTCTCTGGAAGTCCTGCATGAGTCCCCCAGTCACAATTTGAATTAACTGTCATCCGATTTTCTGTCACTTCTGAAGAATCCGCAGCCCGCCCGTCTTTGTACTAGTTTGGCACCCAAAATGGGGCTTACAGCACCTTAGTAGTAGTGATAGAATCAGTTACTAAGATTTACTAGCGCTATTCCCGGCTCGAGCAGAATTACAAGTAATTTTCATCCTTGTAGTAAATAAGCTACTGGAGCGCGCACGTCCGCTAATTCTCTTTGAAACAAGAGTGTCTGTTTCTCGTAGCTACTGGCGTAAGAAGGAGGCTGGCGGCATGATGCTCATGCCCTTGTTCCACTGTCTTGGCTGTAACTGCCTATGCGTACTAAATATTAGATTTTCAATTCTTCAGGAATTTCGACGAATATTGTACGCAGTATCTTATTTACCAACCCTCAAAGTTTCTATCCCGTCTTGAACGGTAATTATTTTCAAGGTGAATTTACTCCGAGATTTTTTTGTGGTAAGTTTTGCAAGGCAGCTTCTGTTGATGTGCTGCAGGCCAATTTGTTGGAGGTGCGCCCGACTTCGCTTCGGCACAAGCAACCCTTGGAGCCTATCCGCCGCACCTGCTGGCCATACATCGAACAAGGAAGACCGAGGAGCCACGTGCACCCCACGGCCGATTGTCAACTAAATTCTGCAGTAGTACTTCTAAAATGTTAGCGTAGCCTAGAGACCGCCTGCAAGCCATGGCCAAGTGTCACCTCAAATTCTCCTAAATTTCGAGCATGTGTTTAGGTCTGAGCAGTTGTAATCCATGTATGTTAGCATAGCTAATGTAATCAGGTTTACACTACGAAGTTATCAGAGAACTAGGAAGTAGTGAACGAGGCTCACACTTATTTCAAGACTATGTTTAAAATTCTAACACATAGTAGATCTAAGGAGTGGAGACAGTAATGCCCGCCGAGTCGCATCTCGGGGCTTTTCCGCCTCGTCATAATGGAAGCTGAAGGGCAAGCGACAAGGCCGAGCTTCCTTCTCGAACTCCAATAAAAGCGTTGTGCGAGTATAGGATTTCGTTCTTTGTTCGGTCGCACTCCAAGCATGGACCCGTCGTTCCTCAGTCCTCTATAACATTGTGTACGCCAAGCCAACTCAGTCTACCCCCCTAGTTTACGCAAGAGCCTGCGTGCTCAATTAATTAAGAACTCACCCCGGTAGCACAACAATTCGCCTGTTTATGTATCCAAATTCTACGAACTAATAAATTGGATTATATTCTCCGTGCTTCCTTTCGACCACCTCGTACGACAAGTGCAGAAGATAACTACCGAGAAAACAGAACGCTGTGACTAAAAACAGTGTTAACACAATTAATTGCACCGTAAAACTGGCTGTCAGCCACTTACTCAGCCAGGTTAACTGCATACGCTAGATATGTTAAAGAGTGGAGGAGTTGGAGCCACTACCAGCTGCCAGCCCAGCAACAGCAGCTAGATCTATTCACCCCGCAATAGTTACTCCAAACTTTTATCTCGACTTTTCTGCCGAAAACGTCTCAAGTTTACGGCGAATTTGAGAGAATTCTTTTGGTCTCCAAAATGCCCATGCAGTGCGCTACTGCTGACGGAAAATAAGGGGCCAACTATTTCGAACCCTATGCAGTTCAGATACTCCGCACTAGGAAAAAGCCGAAAAACGAAAATATGCAAAACCAGAAGCAAGGAACACCCCTTCTGAAGATCCTTTCAGCCCCCCCCCCCCAACTTGAAACTGACATAAAACTGATGATTTGTTCGCGAATTACCACTACTCTGCAGCAGTACATTTCGACACAAACGAAGAAAATTTAGCCACCGCAATATCCACACACCTGCAGAAGGGAGGACCGGTGGAATCAGGTAGGTCACAGGATCCTCCGTTGAGACAATACGACTCAGGACAGTCGCCACAGACACTCTCGTCTGCCTCATAGAGCGGACACTGTACCGTCCCGTCGCACAGCACCAGCGAGCTGTTCACACAAGTGCCGCTGCCGTCTGTGTCTCCACAGTACACGAAGCCGGGCGCGCAGGGGGCAGCATCTAAACAAGAGATATATTTGAAACTGATCAGATAATGAAAGCCCCATAGACATCCTACCTTATTTATTTCAACGGTTTCTGAAATGGTCCAGGTGCCTCACCAAACGCGTGCGTAGGTGCTTCGCCTGCAGTCCGAAAAGTCGTGCCTAATGACTACGGAAAAACCTCAGAATAAATATAAATGGAGGTAATATAACCATCTAGTACCGGGACCAAAAAGTTCGAATCGACTTTCTCACGTCACGTGCACGACCTCTGACGCTCAGACGTAAGTTGAAGACGATATGTCGGCTAGCAGCACTCTCATTCTCGGCCGAACTGTCTGGCGGTACAAGCTCGATGAAATGGCTTACGTTCTGGCTACGAAGTAAATATATGTATGCATCTGCCACCTGCTACATTTCCATCAGCATACATGTGCCGCCAGCGAGGTGGTAGAGGACAAAATGGCCCGCTGTCTTATGAGGCATAGGTCCCTCGCGGCACCTCGACCTATAATTATTCCCAAGGAGAATCAACAGGTACCTACGCTTAGAACGGGAATAATATCTTTATCATAGAATGGACCACATCTCTACAATTTGGGTATAAATTTCAGTGAAAATTTCACAGAAAGTTAGACTTATGATGCTTATAGAGTCTAAGTTTTCAAACGAATAATCGTCCCGGTTCGGGAAAATTATTTTTTTGGTCAACTTTACTAATTTCACTGAGCGGCGGTAATAGCTTTGTGAATAAAAAAAATATTCACGGTCTTATATCACCAAAGGAACAAAAATGCACAACACAAATGAGAAAAATATGCATTAAACAAAAAATCATCAATCAAAAGTTTACAATGACTGAAAAAAAGTCTTATTTGCCAACATGGCCCCATGACGCTTAATAACTTCAATATTCCTTGAATCCATGCAGCCAGTTAGTTTCTTTATTGCAGAAGGTGGAACTGCCCTTACTACTGCAGCAACAGCATCCCACAAGACAGATATATAGTCTTACTGCCTTCCATCTGCGTAAATTTCCCTTTTCTGAAGGGCCCTGACGTTTTCAATAGGGTTTAGATCAGGTGAGCAAGGTGGCCAAACCATTAGTTTCTTTCCATGGAACCCCAAGGAGTTCAGAAATACTGTGTAAGTACGGGCAGAGTGAGAAGGCGCATAATCATGCATGAAAATCAAGTTTCGAAGAAACGAAATAGGTAGCTACGTCATCCAGCTAAGGGACCAAGGCGTCCTTTCACACGTCACAATGTGATGCATATGAAATTTGCACGCCATCAGGTACTCTAACCGGACCTACAAGTTTATCCCCTATGATACAAGCCCATATCATAACACCACCTCCCTATTGTTGACGTTTACGCGTTGATGGTATTCACCACCTGGTGGGACCCAACTCTTACTCCACCCATCAGGTCCATGAAGGGCTGCGAGGGTTTCGTCGGTGAAATAACATGATTCATAAATCATGTTACAACAATCTGCCCCAGGTTGTGCCACGTCGCTACAAAGGTTGTTTTTTCTTCGTAGGGCTACAAGAAGGCAAAGAATGTTTGAATGAATAAGATGAAGGAACAATTGCAGCAGTGATCACTCACCTGCACAGTTCTGCTCGTCCAAAGCGTTAGGACAGTCACTAACAGAGTCGCACACGTACAGTCCAGGCTCGCAGGTGGGCCCAGCGTCGCCACAGTTGACCTCAGTGGCACTACAGGGTGCTGGTGTGGTGGAGGCCGGAGGTTGGGTAGTGACGGGGGGTGGCCGAGGTGTGGTGGTAACAGGAACTGCTGTCGTCCGTTCGGTGGTGGTGGTGTTGGAAGTTGTGGTGATGGGTGAAGTGCCGGACACTGAAGCAGTGGCAGATGGAGTGGTGGTGCTCGACACAGAGCTGTTGCTGGAAAGTTTGCAGTCCAAGGAGAGCGAAACGTCATCGATAGCGATGTCCGTGTACATATCAGACGACACTTCTCCCTCAATGATAAAACGGAACTTCTTAGCAGCCGTTGCTTCAATGCTGTCACGGAACCATTTCTGTCCCTGGTTTCCATCCTTAGAAAAGATAAGTTCCGTTTCATCTGTCCCATCCAGGACGGTATATACCCTGAGGGCCTGTACGTGTTCTCCAAACATGTAATAATGGAAACGTACAGCACAAGTTTTGTCTTCTGTAGGCTCCAAAAGAGGACTGACCAGCCACGCCTTCTGGTTCTCATCGGAACGTTGGCTGCTGCCAGAGCGCGAGATGTAAATGTAAAGGCCCTCCGGTAGACGGGTCGTGTGGTCCGTCGACGGGCCAGTTTTGTACGTCTTTTGTCCATCAGGAGTTTGACCGCGGTGCGCTATCCAGTCTGAATATAAAAAATCATCAACTGAGAACTTCTATGTAAAATGATCTCACTATCGATGATGAAGTCCAAAAAAGAAAGAAAATGCAGGTAATAGGAAGAACGGCATCCAAAAAAGCCAATTCTCGCTGCACAATCTAAGGCAATTACCACGCTTGAACTGAAACTAGTATTGGCGACTTATCATAGGTATTAAAGTGATATCCTCATCTTCCGAACACAGGCCTTTTACAACACAATAATGAAATCAAGAATAAACTAGAGCACACTGAGAGCGCATACCTCCGTCAAGCGACGCAACGGTGGCAAAAAATTCAAATTGGCTCAGAAACCATAATTTTCCTTGCATAAACTCCAAAATCTAATCATTTGTGCCTTTTGATAGTAATAACAGCTTTTTGAGTTGAACTGCTAACAAACGTTATGACAAACATGAGTCAAACATACAAACGCTTAAACCGACCTGCACCCCATTTTAATCATCTATGGCTTTTAACATTGCTAACAACTCCTATAAATTTTATAAAGATCCAATTATTATTTTTTGAGTTATTGTGATAAAAAGCAAGCTGCGACATCACCCGGGGAGAAAGCAATTGGGACCCTCGGGTTCGTGAGACCCAAATAATATTTTGGCTGGGAAAGAAGCCCGTCAGAATCCACCACTTAGAGGGTTGAATAAAAAATTTGGACTAAAGTAGTTGTTTAAGTTCAGCTGGCTCTTCGCTGACAGCGTTGACGACGAAAGTTGCACGAGTTATTCACGCTCAGAAAAAAAAACAAGACCGCTACGGCCATTTGCTTGCTTACCAAGTGCTACTAGTGAAGTTTCAGATAGCTCTTTATCAAATCTGAAGTGAAGTGAAGCTCGGAAAGCTCTGCACTTTTCCGGACGCAGCAACGCATTCGGACGCTGAGCGTACGTGTTCGACCGAAAGCCTGTAGTGTGCATTGCTTGTACGCTCACGTGAACCATTCGATGACATTTCAAATAGCGTTAGTCTTATTTTATTGCTAATTCAAGTGGTAACTACCTACTAAGACTTGTGCCATTAATTTTACTGGCAAATCCTTACCGATGTTATCGTGCTCAGTTTCCTGGGACCATGAGCACGGCTCGTTCTCTTCAAATGTACACAATGGATCATAGCTGTCGCAGTCTTCCTCATCGTTGAGGTCACCGCAGTCGTTGGTGCCGTCGCATAGCAGCGTTGCATTCACGCACAGACCTGTTCACAGTTACTTAAGTATAGTATTTCATGTACACCATATTACGAAAGTTAACAATTGAAAAGAAAAACTGGAAACTAATCTTACATACTACCACGAAAATTGATAAGTCAATGCCTAACTTACACTGATTTGAAAGACTGTCAGGTATTTGGTTGTTCAATGTAGGGAGTAGTTGCAATTTGCAGAGAAATGTATGTTGCTCTTACACAGCAATAATACATTTTTAATTGGGGTCGTTCTGGAGGAATAGGTGTGCCGTACTGGCTCAACAAAAAAACATCATGATAAAGATTTTTTTTTAATTTGTCGACAATTTGGACACAGTCTGAGTTTTGTCGACAACAGGTCATCCCATAATGGGTTCTGCCATATGTTTTAATATTAGACAAGGAGCCCTTTTAAAATGTTCCATAAATTTTCAGGAATATAAAAAATCAACACGGCCCCTTGAAAGTAGAAAAAAATTGAAATATCATTGCTTCCAACAGTGACAAGAAGCCGAAGTTGGTTTTGACATTATGTTTTCAGGATCAAGAGGAAATACTGCTCAGAAAACAAGTTGGCATTTACATTCTGATAACTCCAAAATGGCTGCCATAGGAATAATTCATTTGTAGGCATAACATTGCATGTAGCCGCTACATACGGTAATTGGTGTATATGTTGATTGCGATAGTAGGTCTTTGTTTCTGGGTTTTGTGTAGTCTGGGGGGGTCACACATTATGTACTACTTTCTTTTTTTCTCGCACTGATGCGTACAGCTCTTTTCCTAGAGTAGTTTCTAACTATCGCTCGGTGATTGCTAATAAAACTCGAAGTGCACAGTATGCAAATGGTTCTAAAATGACAATGTACACATGCCAGTGCTCTTAGTAATGTTCCAACACCTCTCCTTGCATCATCTATCAGAAAGATACTGTCGAAGCTCTGAGGTATGTCCTTTGAGTAGCGCAACAGGCAATATAAAAAAAAGAGGCCTGTATAGAGCTCCTACAGAATACACAAGAAGTTTAAAATGCTCTCACATTTCAATTCAATTTTGAGATTGAGACGGTTGAAATTTTGAGTCACCAATCTCCATCATACACTTACCCCGTTATCTGAAACCTTTCTAAACTGTACAAAACGAAAATAAGAATAGATAAAGACACAGAAGATCAAGATCAAATGTCGAGAAAGTGTGCGGCAACTACCATCACTAACTATAGTTTTTGTGAAGAGGGAAAAATATAGGGAATCTGTACGAATGTGAACATTTGATACAGATAAAAATGGGAGAAGCATGACCACTGAATTGCAAAACACAATTGCAAACTGCTATTATAGCTTATAAGCTGTAAAAGCAAAGTATCACTTGCCATGCTTAGCACAACTGATGAACAAATCTATGTTAAATTCACTCAAGAAGGAAGAACCAGTCCTCAAGAAACACAAAGGAAAAAATGGAAAAGTCTAGGGCTCTTGTTTAATTGGCCACACAACTACATACAACAGTCTTTAAATTTAGTAACCTTTTTGCTTAAAGTTTACAAAAGTTCAAATGCATGGTGTGTAAATGTATTCATCTTACTGACTACAATGTACGAGAGTGAACAGTTCTCCATTTTGGCCAAGGCCTTATGACACAATCGTACTGAATGAAAATTGATGGCATTACACTCTGAAACCACTGCTATTCAATCCCTTGACTTTGAGAACCTGTACTTTGAATTAAGTTAAATATTTCCATGATATAAACTTCAGGAGATGTTCATTATTTATGGTTTAATGGCAGATACTTGAATTTAGCCTCACAATCGTCATTTCGTAACAGCACACAGTCTGAAATTAATCAGTACATACAAAAGAAACTTGAAACTAAAGTTGGTGCTTTTATCGATCGTGTAACAAGGTGAAAATTTGACGCTGAGCCACTCCACTATGAGAGGAACCCATGCACGAGGGTGTTCCCACACAGGATCAACGCGCATGGGAACAGCAAGTCGGGAAAGAAGAGTAAGAACAGATTGAAGAAAGATCAGTAGGAGTAAAAGATGGGAAGGANAGATGGGAAGGAAGCAAAGTGGGCACGAAAGACAGCCGTCCCGAAGGCCTAGCTAATGGCTAAGGTAACCTACACAAACCCCCTGGGGGCGCTACTCCCCATAACATAGGATGGACGAACCTAACTAACCTAGCCCTATGGAATATGACCCATCCTATGCCCCCTTAGGGGTGAGAGCAGCTCCTCTCACCATTCTATCTCATGTCCCTGGAGAGAAAATCAAACGATAAAGGCGAGGGCTATTAGCGAAATGATCACCTGTTTCGGTGCACGTGAAGACGTCAGCACCGCAGGTGTTGTTGGCCTTCGGCACAGCACACTCCACTGCCGCCACGTCGTCGACTGTCACCGCGGAAGCAGAGGCGTCAGAATCTCCCTCTATGAGGATCCGGAACATGTCCACGCGGTCTGGAAAGGGACAGATAGGAGGGTTATAAGTTAAGGTTCCTTATCTCGATGATGGGGACCATAATTGAGGCAGAGACAGGGAATGCTACATACAGTAACTAAAACCTAGTAATATATTATAATTGCGCTTGTTCCTCCTTACGTTCCTTTCTTCCGCTATGCCGTAAGTATTGACAGGGGAACAATAGGATATCTTGGAAACCATATCGGTAGACAAGAGCAGGAGTAAATTTTTCACTTTTTTACGCTGCTACTGCTTGTAGGTCATAGGTAGATTTACTTTTTGACTTGAAACATATATTCGCGCTTCTTATGTACAATACGGGTCCGAGATATTATTGAAGAAGAATGCTCTTGCGCACTTTAATATCTGCATGTTCCAACCGCATGAAGCTCTCATCCAGATTTCCAGACATCGCGCGAGATCACCTAACTTCGCACGGCTAGAACTATCTATAAAAAGCTGGTACGCTGGCTAGTCCCTTCTGATGTAAGCGAGACAGTGATGCCCATTCAAAACGAATAGGATGAACCTAAGGCTGGCTTCGCCCGTCCTATGTTATGCGGAGCAGCGCCCCAGTAGGAGCCAGTAGGTTACGTTAGTCATTAACTAGGCCTTCGGTCTTCCGTGCCCACTCTGCTTCCTTTCGATTTCATACTCTGACAGATCTTACTTTCGTCTATTTTTCCTCTTCTTGCCCGACTTTCTGTTTCTATGTGCGTTGATCATGTGAGGGAATATCCTCAGGCATGGGTTTGAAGTTTCAATCAACATACATGTAATGTATGTCCCTTTTTTCTTCCTCTGTGATATCAAACTCGTTGCAGAAACAATGGTCTAAACTATCCAATGGAATTATAGCCTCTCAGAAGGACAGGATCTGGATAGCAGCCTCTTCGTGGAGCCCGCTATGCAAACCGGGAGTGCAACACGGGCTCTCACCTGATTTCGTTCAGTGGCCTGCCGAAGGCCCTCACTCCCGTGCATCTCTGGGGAAAGTTCCTGGGTGTCTCTACCTCTCTTGCTAGCCTACCTCCAACTATCTCCCTCAACTTCCCACATCCCCCCTCCCCGACAGGCGACCGATCGCAGTTAGGCGTAGCGTAAACACAACAACAAGAGGACCGAGTAAAATAGAAAAATGTGGGTATTATTTCTTGAGCATGGCGCTACAGCAGGTCCGTGTAGGAGGAATGAAAGAACTCCAAAAATCATAAGTACTGATTTTTCGGAACAAAGCTTTCAAAATTTTCATAGCCATCAAAAACTACAGTACTACTTTTAAAGGGAGTTAGGCAAAGAAATATCACCAACGAAGCATGAAATCTTATGATCCATTCCTACTCGGGTTTTAAAGCGGTAACATTTTTACCAAGCAAATCGACCGTAGCGAGCTGCCACTCATTATTTCCTTCGTTAATGAGATGATAGACATAACCAGTGCCCCCTGATGTGGAGACTGAAATACTGATGCGGGCTGTAGTGCCTTCCTCTTGGTTGAGGCGGTACCTGTGGGTAGGAAAAAAACACAGCGAGTTATTTTCATATGTTAGTTAAAGCCTTCCTCCATCTTCTATGGTATTTCAAGGAAGGAAATAACGAATATAATTACCGCTTACGGAAAATTCAAGAGCCATGTATATAATTACAGGCCTCACCTTTCGAGGGCTACAGTAAGTGTTAATTCAACTATTCCAATACTAGCCTATACGGATGGTAACCTACTCGTGGGTACCAGCAATCAACGCTATTATACTTGCAGCATGGAGCGCAAGCAATGGGGTGCTAGTAAACTTTCCATAAATTCAGCAACGAATGGAGACATATAACCTTCTACTTTTTCACTCGGTTACCTCCACTTTTAATCCCTTCAGCACTTCTGCTCCAACTTAGATACAGTCCTACTTTTAATTGCAGCGGCAACGTAGACTGGGACCTGCAGCATCAAGTTGCAGAATCGAAATATTATCACCCCATTCCTTCCTGCGGTTTAACTCCCCAGATCTTGCTCTGGCGGCAACTGTACTGCTTAGGTTAGGCCAGGTGGTGTGGTCCACCAGCGGCTGAGGTCTTGCTAGGAGCCTATACTGGCTCGGGTCTCCTTCGCAGGTAGCAAATGAGCCCAGCCTCTGTCTGGGGCGGTTGCGCTTAGACTCCACCCTAGGAGGCTATACAACAAGTATTATAATTGTTCTGAAAAGTTTGAGCTTCTGTCTCCACAATAGAGGTGATCTAACTCTCCGTGTACTACCGGAAATGGCTCCAGTCATCGTGAAACCACTGCTCGAAATATTTAATCGATCTATAGGAACGGGAGAATTTCCGCAAGATTGGAAACTAGCTAATGCAATACCGATAAATAAAAAGGGGAATAAGAAGAGCCCCTGTAACTATCGCCCAATCAGCCTTACTTCGGTCGTCAGCAAAATCATCGAATGCCATTTTGAAAAAGCGCATCACTGATCACCTGAGGATGCAGCAGCTCATATCCGACACTCAACATGGCTTCCGGAATGGAAGAAGCTGCTTAACAAACCTACTGGACTTTTTCTGAGAACTTACAAATAGTAAAGATGAAGAAAAGGTGTTGACCTTGTGTATCTAGGCTTCCAAAAGGCTTTTGATTAAGTCCCCCATCACCAGCTAATGAAAAAAATTGTAAGCCCATGGCATCCAGGGTGACTATTTACGATGGATCAAGGCATGGCTTACGGGTCGGCAGAAGTAAGTGAAGCTTGAAGGAGAGTCGAGCGCCTGGACACATTTTTCATCAGGGGTTCCACAAAGTAGCGTGCTTGACCCACTTCTGTTCTCAATTTACATCAATGATTTCGATCTTAACATTCGTTGTAAATCAGTAAATTTGCGGATGATACAAAACTATGTCATCCTAAAACGAAATAAGCCGAGCTCCAACAAGACCTTGACCCCCTCATGGAATGGAGCGCCACGTGGCAGATGAACTTTAATGTCGACAAATGCTCAGTAATGCACGTAGGGCTGGTGAGTTCTTCCACCAATTGAAAATGAATGGGACGGAATTGGCTACTGTCACTCAACAAAGTGACTTAGGAATCACTATTGCAAACAAACTACAATACAGTCAGCACGTTGACAAGAGTGTGAAAATGGCAAGCAGAGTACTCGGATTCATCACCAGAAACTTCGAATACAAGTCCAAGGACATCATCGTTCCCTTGTACAAGGTATTAGTGAGGCCACACTTAGAATTTGCTGTTCAATTCTGGTCGCGAAATCTGAGTAAAGTTATCGATAACATGGGAAGTGTCCAATGCAGAGCAACGAAATTGATACCTCAGCTGAGAAATAAGTCGTATGAACGTCGCCTGAAAAAACTAGGTCGGATCTCTCTCGAGCAAAGACGACTCAGGGGGTAACTAATAGAAACATTCAAGAACTTGAATGGTTTCAACGACGCACCTATAACGGGACCCTTTGAAAGAGACCTTAATGATCGCTTGCGAAACAACGGTCAAAAACTCAAGCATAAAGCTCGAAGAATAATCTTATATAAGTCAGCAGTTCTTTCTCTATTCATAGTCAGCATTAGGAATAGACTCCCTTCCGACGTTGTTGGTGCGGAGTCGGTCAACTCGCTTAAAAATCATCTTGACATACATTGGGAGAGACATCCTCCACAGCTAGGAACTCCTTCTCCACGAGTCGCAAGCACTTAACGGCCAAAGCTTCCCAGGCCATTTTAAGCTGACTTCTCACTTCCGCTCCATCTATATATTTAAGCTCCGCATATCAGCGGCTATCGATCATGCTTGCGTGCATTCATGAACATCTCTTTGGCGGAGATTCTTCTCCCCCTTCTTTTTTTTCTCTTTAGTCTTCCATTTTTTCTCCTCTTGTTTCCCCAGTCCTCGACATCCTACTAACATAATGGCAATAGCTCGTAGAGGGACGGGGAGTAAGTTCCGGTGTCTCTTTGGGAATGGGCCTCTTGGTTCGTCTACTGCCGCCTATCTAATCTAATCTAGATAGGAAGGAAGAGAATAGTAGTAGCCTGTCATTGATACAGTTCTGAGCCTCATCGCGCAGGAGGTCAAATATTCTAATTCAGTGCGCTATTCTTCGTCTTACACTTCAGTTAAACTACTTTCTCCACCTCGAAAATTTTGTACCAGTCGTGAGGCTGGTGACTGTAGAAGAAACCACACAAAAGTTAAAAAAGATATGAGCTCAAGGCTAACCCTATTATTATCAGCCAATTCAATACAGCAAATAAAGAAATCTGCCCTGTACGATGCCAAATAAACTATTGGAAAATGGTGGCTCAAAATGAAAAGTACTCCGCCAAGTCAACGATAATAATCTACGTTACTGCAAGCAGAGACCTCACCATACATTGACTGAACACTGCAATTGGGTCTTGCGCAATTGCCTAGAGGCCGATTCACGCAAGTTGCAGAAAAAATAAGTTCTAAAATTAACAAAGACCTTAAACCAAGATTAAGTTCTTCTTCGTATCATAGGGAATGTGTAGCATACCAAGGAATCTAAATTCACAATCATGTTTCTTCAGTAAGCGATATAATATGTTATATTTGCGAAAGCCAAGAATAATTCAAAATTAATCGTAATTTCTCGGGATATTAAAACTAAATAGGAAAAATTGTCCGATAGATACCTACTACAGAAAATATAATGTTATTATATCACATACAATCAAGTTTTTCTAATAATAACTTCAGAATTAATGTACGTAGAGCTTTTGGAGATCTTCGAATGAAGCAAAGGAACCCCAAGCAGCCCAAAGGAGACGAAACACTTAGAGGAAGTGAAAAAATAAAAACAAGTTCTAACAAAGAGACTGTAAGCACATTCTTAATATTAAAAACAATTTCTAACTGTTGGAAACAAGTTCTACCTAGTGGAAACAAGTCTAACTACTAAAAATTACTGTAGTTCAAACTGGTGAAAGTAAGTTTTAATTAGTTTTCATAAGCTACAACTAGTTTTCACTAGTTCCAGCTAGTTTTCACTACTATCAGTTAGTTTTCACTAGCTTCAGCTAGTTTTTTCCATGTTCAGATTGTTTTCATAAGCCTTTACTAGTTTCAAGTTCTTTTCACTACATATATACAACTTGTTTACTAGCTAGAACTTGTTTTACTAGCTAGCATTTTTTTTTACTTCCTGCGGGTGCTTCGTTTTCTTTGGGTTCCTTGGGAACATTTGGCGTTCAATTGGGTGATTCGTAGGACCCTGAAAAGTCAACATACTACATCTATTTCTGAGGTCATTACTTCAAATCCGTCATTGGAAAAAACTAAATTGTATCTGATATTAAAGTACATAATGTGTAATATCTGGAGCCAATTTTATCTATAAAATTTTAATATTCCCAGAAATTATTATGAATTTTCAGTATTCTTGGTGTTCTTCCCAAGGTATGATATATAGCGCATACTGAAGATATAAGATTGTGAATTTAGATTCCCCGCTATGCAATTTTCTTTATGGTACGACTAAGAAAATATTTGTTTGAGATCTCTGTGAATATTAGCACTTATTTTACCAAGAAGTAGTAGTACAAAATATTACTGCGCATCAGCGACACAGTGTCTATAGCGAGCCAAACTATTCCTGTGGTTTAACACAGGCTCGAAGGTGTTCCCACACAAGATTGTGCACGTCGTGCCTCCTGATGCTTAAGGAAACACATAAATAGCTGGACCGTGGAGTGTCCTGTAGCATTTGTCCTCATGTCTCTATTATAACAGGAGCTTTTCACATTCCCACTCTGTAAATATATATACCCCATCTCATTCAGCATCACCCTGTAGAGCTCTCTAGGCACCATTCTACTGATTCTACTGGAGTACCTTTTGTCCCGTCAATTGAAATACTGTATAATACTTACAGAAGTTACCCTATCCTTTTATTATCATCACCATCAGCGCCAGAGTATCGTAAGAACTATATCGACCTTATGGTAATACTGGATTACCATCACATATTAGCTCCACCGAAATGATATACACACGTGTTGAGGGTAAAGCGTCTTAGCAGCACTCTACGTCTACGAGTCTACTGATTACTCCATCTACGAGCGTTGGTAAGAGCTACATCGTACACCGACGCGCACGTACCTATCGTTACGCCAACAAGATCCCTGTAGATTTGCGTAGCGAAGCGTGCATAGGATTAACGCACATGGGAACAGCAAGTCAGGATAGAAGAGGAAGATCAGAATAAAGTATGAGCCAGCAGGAGTATGAAAATGGAAGGAAGCAAAGTGGGCATGAAAGATAGACGTCTCGAAGGCCTTGCTAATGGCTAAGGTAACCTACACGAGCTCCCTGGAGTCGCCGCGCCCCATGACATAGGATAGCGAACCTAACTAACCTAACCCTATAGCTAGCCTATGGCCCATCCTATGCCATCTGAGGGGGGTTCACACACACATGATCAACGCACATGAGAACTGCAAGTCGGGAAAGAAGAGGAAGATCAGAATAAAGCATAAGCAAGTAGGAGTATGAAAATGGATGAAAGCGAAATGTCAGCAGGAACTGCGGCAAGCTACAACATCCCCTGTGGAGAAGGCTCAAGGGACCCTTCGGATTGTGAGGCCAAATATATTGCACTTATTTTACTAACACTTACGTAAATCGCCCCCAGGCCCAATAGCGAGAGCCCCGATCGCAGTATCCAGTCAATGTATGGTAAGGTGACAGAGGTCTATGCTGCAAGATATGAAGTACTCACCAGAAGCTGAACACGCAAGAGAGAAAAGCGTCGTGTAGGGCGGTGGTCTGCAAGACAGCAGGGCCAGGGTTACCGGTTGCCACGTCCATGATGTAGAGACTCTGGCCCATGTCACTGGTTTTGTTGTCGGAGAGCGCCCATACCTGATCGTTGTTAATACCTCTCGTCCACCCACAGTACGCTGCACAGCGCACCGACAAGTAGTTAGAGGAATCAACGTAGGTGAAAATCAATGCGCTGTACTTCCAAGCAGGATTGGTAAAGTGAGCTAATCGAACGCAGGTCAAACTGTACATGTACGCAAAGGCTCGACGCAACCGTCTCTACAACACGGTCCACATCCTGAATCCTGAAGGCCTAGTCACACAGGCGACATCGCATAAAGTTGGTGGTAGTAGCAGAATTACTACTACAAACTTTTACTAGCGGATCAGGGACACAATGTCTATACCGCGCCGAACTATTCCTGTGCTTTGACACAGGCTCGAGCGCCACTAGGACACGACATATGTCTAAGTGATTTTTGACTCGGCTTTTGTGCCGGTAGGTCTCAGAGTGATCAGTGCGCTACTGACAGAAAAAGGCAACGCCTTTTCTGTTGAGTTGAGCATCGTCAATCTCCGACACAGCTAAACGCTTTCACTCAGCTATGCCGCACAGGGAAAGGAAACGAATAACAAGAAGTTAGATAAGCCTAGCGGGAATAGGTCGGCCCCCTCGATCAGCGGCCCATCCCCCCCCCCCGGAACAGAAGGGTAGGTATTGACAGCCCACCTAACTTTACAAAACAAACCTCGCCGGCAGAAACTGCGGCAAACTGCAACATCTCCTGCGGAAAAGGCACTAGGGACCCTTGAGTGCGTGAGGTTCAAATATATTCTGGCAGGAGAAGGGCATGACAGAATTTACCCCTGAAGGAGCATAAAGATGGCTTGTGCGTGATTGTCTATAGAGTAATTGATAATTATGGGGGAGGGTGTGTGCATGGTCGAAAATCACTGACGAATTGCCGATGTAATACATACGAATCAATAGCAATCACAGATAAATTACGAACACTCCATACATAAACTGCGGATGAACCACTTTGGGTCACGCTGATTCACTGATGGCTGGCGAATTTCGGGCGCCACTATCGCATCCGCTATGAACACACTGAACAACTTGGACTGGCGGAGTTATACCAGTATCGTTCCAACAGCCGAAGGCTGTTCTGGCGAAAAACCGCTAACGGTCCACCCACATATCGGGAATTGGCAGCGCGATTCACCGGTGCTGTGCTTAATGCATAAGAATTTCTGACGTGGAGCATCAGTAGTTGTCAGTGGATGATCGCTGCATCGTGTTTATGCGCGATTTCAGGCTTGGAGTTGTTCAAAAATCGTGATCACGCACAAGTATGCGCGATTGTGCACCGTTTAAACGCCATTCATGCGTAATTAGCGTAGTTCTGACGCGAACAATGTAATGATCTACTACGTAATACGAACAAAAAGTTGGGAATCTTTTGACAAGATGAACCAATATTTTTGTTAATCTTTTAACCTCAAAGTTTTGCCTACCAAGTGGAAAACAAGGCAAATTACCCATGAAAATATTTTTCAAGTTTTGGCCCTAACATAACACCTCTATTGGTTGTTCATAGAGTTGAATTGGATTTGGAGGTTGATATGGTAAGGCCCTTATTTGCTGCCCAATTGCTGACTGAGGCAGAGTGATCCGAGAGAGCGGCAGCAGCGGTGAGAGGATCCCGATGGGACGCCACGACAGTGAAGTCGTCGGCGTAAGATGTTACAGAGAGGAAGCAGAGCTGGTCCCGAGGGATGGGAAAGTCAGAGACGTAGAGGTTAACCAGGGAGGGCGCTAGACGACCGAGCCCTGAGGAACCCCGCCTTGACAGCCCGGAACTGGGAGCGGGAACCGTTATAGAGGCAGCAGGCTGCTCGTCTGAGGTAAGCGGCGAGCCATCTAACAACGTTGTGATGGAGTGGAGGAGAGGAGGCCCTCAGTGGGAACGGTGTCGAACGCTTTGCTGAAGTCAATCAGCAAGGCCACCGTGCGGTCGTGGGGTTTGGATTTATTCATACCGCGGGTTGCTTGGAAGGCCTAAGGAAGTAGAGCAGATGTGGTGGAGTACATGGGCAGGAAACCGTGTTGGTGAGGGGCTGGTTGGTAAGCCTCATTGATAAAAGGCAGGAGAAGGCGCTCCAAGACTTTCACAGCGGGACACAGGAGCGATATTGGGCGGTAAGATGATCCTTTATCCGCAG